>JAJTIZ010000029.1:0-458318 GCA_021365335.1 Phaeosphaeriaceae sp. PMI808
AGTTAACAAGTAGGAGCACTGGTTGCCACCTCCACACACGACCATCCCCTGGGACCATGCCACTCCTACCGAATCTAGCCAATCCAGCGCTTACTCCTTCGTGATGGAGACCGAGGGAGAGTATTGACCTATGCCACGCTCATCCCTTGCTTCGACCGCACGACGTCCAACATTGACGTCTGTCTCGATCTGAGGAGTGAATTGTCGACGATCAATCTTGACGGAAGGGGCCTCTTGACGACGTCCAACAGTGACGGACGTATGAGTCTGAGGAGTGAATTGTCGACGATCAATCTTGACGGAAGGGGCCTCTTGACGACGTCCAACAGTGACGGACGTATGAGTCTGAGGAGTGAATTGTCGACGATCAATCTTGACGGAAGGGGCCTCTTGACGACGTCCAACAGTGACGGACGTATCAGTCTGAGGAGTGAATTGTCGACGATCAATCTTGGCAGAGGGAGCCTGGCGCTGATTGAGCTGGTTGATGATTTGGCGAGCGCCTATATTGGGGATATTGGGCTGATCGATGATGACTCCGCCGAAGTTCTGTGGAGCTGGCAAGGCCAGGGAGGTGGTCCCGAGGGCCAGTGAGACAATGAACAAAAACTTTCGCATTTTGGCGATGCGATTCCTAATTGCTGGTTGTATGAAATGGAGTGAGGGTGTAGAGGTGATGCTGGAGAGAATAAATTTATGGACGGCGAGACCACTTGATATACACGCTCTGTCCAGAGCTCTTTAGCATCTTGTTGGTATAGCTTTGTTAATCAAGTCAGGCATCAGTTGAGACCGTGGACTATTGTAATCCGCCGAGAGTAGGTGTGGCTGCTTATCAAGTTCTGATATGCCGAGTGCTCATTTAATGCTCTGTGCTGTCGACACGGACCAGAGGTTGGAACGTGGCGCCTCAACATGGACTAGATTTTGGTTCGTGTCGATAGCATACAGTGTCCGTGCACCCAACGCCCCACGTCAGTCAACGACCCACCTACCTGAATCACCCCAAACTTCAACGTATCATAACTCCACTACTATGAGCCCAATCGAGGATGCGCTTACAGCGATAGAGTTGCGGGATCTAGGAGAATAGCTCTTGAATAGAAAATAGCTTAAAAGTTTAGTTAGAGTGGCAAATGGGTATGGTTGGGTTCGAGTTAGGTATAGGCCGCACGGACGACGATACCAAAAATCTAACCTTCACTTCTTACTATCTCGCCTACTACTATAGATATATTCATGCAAATTTAATATAATATGCGTATATATATATATAAAATAATATATTGTAATTAGAAGGAATTCTATATACTCTAGTATCAATTTAATCTATCTTTTATAAGTTTTATTATAATAAATAAGTATAAATAATAGGCTAAAGTAGTTAGAACTTTCTGAATATTTTATATATATATACGTACCTTATATTAAATTTATATTAATATATCTCTAGTATTAGGCGAGATACTAAGAACTAAAGGTTAGATTTTTAGTATTATCGTCTATACAGCCTATACCTAACTTATACCTAACTATACCTATTTAATACTCTAAGTTTAGTATTAATTAACATATACTATCTTTAATATACTAAGTAAATTAAATACTATATATAAATATAGGATTAAACTAATAGAAACTTAGGCTATAATTAGGCTTATAAATAGGTAAGAGTTTAGACTAACTAAAGACTTATTTATACTATACTAGGCCTATATTATTATTAGTCTATTCTAAAGATAATATAGTAAAGAAGATTTAGTAATTCTTAGAATTAAAGACTTAAAGCTAAGAGTCTTATATTAAGTTAGAATTTAATTAATATTAATAGTAGGCTTAATAGTAGTTCTATTAGTATAGATATAGGCTAATAGTATTATCTACTCTTAATTTCTATCTTCGATATAAGCCTTAATCTTCCCCTCTTTATATATCTTCTTACTAAATACTCTCTTTAATCTAGTAATAACTTCTAATATAAATCTCTCCTTATCTATATTTTATATATTTTAAGGCTTAATATTATACTTCCTAATATTATTACTTAGGAGGCTAAAGTAGAGCTTATACTTTACTCCTAAATTAGCCCAGTAGTATAATCTATCTATACTAGCTACCTAGCGTAAGATAAGGTTAACCTAGTATACTCTAAGCTCTTTCTTAGCTATCTATAAGCTAAAACGTCGTATTATAGGCCAAGTAAATAGTAGGCCTTACTAGGTAAGGCGCTCTATATAGCGTAGAAGCTCCTATTCTTAGTATAGGTGGAGAGCGCGTTAATTTTCGCCGTACGTAGCCTATGACATTGATGCGAGCGTGGTGCGCTCAACACTATACTGTCTTGTAATTTCTGCATAAACGAGTTTTTCGCTAGGCTTCAGTAATTCTATAGCTGCAAGTGCAGCCTCAATTGAGCTCATATTAGTGGAGATATTGCGTGTTGAAGTTACACACAAGGATCGGACGTTTGGGGGTAATCCTCGGTAATCTACGGTAAACAGGCGCATTGGGTGCACGGACACGTTAGTATAAGTTGATCGCAAGCATCAAATTACTACTCTACTACAAGATCTCGTAATAATAGCTATTGCGGGTAGCTTAAAAGCTTTATTTTTGAGTAAGCTATTATGCTGTTGGGGTGCGCATTGCTGTTGGGGTGCGCATTGCGCGCACGGACACGTTATAGGAGCCTGCTTTTCGGACCCCGATAAGCTAGCGGCCACCGAAGCTGGCCACCCACTGAAGCTGGCCACCGCCCAGAACTCGGCCACCCACTCAACGCTCGTAATTTCTCCATAAACACGCAACTAAAATGGATCCTCGTAAAGTAGCAATACAAGTAGCTATTAGCAACGTTATTTCTAGTATTTTTACTAGTTAACGAGCTGCTGCAAAGACGTACGACGTCCCTTAAAGCTGTTGGATTTGAGAGTAGGTTTGATGGGTGCACAGTGTGGGAACAAGGTATGTGATAAAAGACTGTGATAATAATGCAGTAAGAGATTGATTGATTTGTGTCTTCTGCAAAGGCTCTCAATTGTTATCTATTGATGTGTTCTGCTTTTATCTACTGCGCTTTCCACCAGTTTATATATCGATCTCTGCTGACCTTGTTAAGGTGTTACAATTGAGCTCGGCTCAACCTCGGGTACATATACCCAATATCTACGAGCTTGACTCAATACAGAGGAGCGTAGCTTAATAGAGGAGCACGCGAGTACGCATCACGTAAGCGAGCTGTTCGAGCTTCCCATGTATATATATATAGCGCTCTCTCTACATAGCTTCAAATCAATGATCCATCTCCTACTCATTCCTGAGCTGCTCGACTCACAACATAAGGTCTCTTAGTTTAGAGGGCGGAGATCTATTATCTCTTATTGAGTAGTTAAGCTAGCTCAACGCAGTTATTCGATAGTACTAGTTCTGCGCAGCTTATCTATGACGCTATGAGCTATCGGACTTTAGTTATACTAGCTAGATTGGCTATATTAGCTATACTAGCTATAATCTCGGGTATAGTCTTGGATAGTCTTAGATAGTCTTATAATAATACCTACTTTTAGTAGTAGATAACTAAGTTCAACTTTAGATTACCTATAAATCTAATATACCCCTTTAGCTTAATAACCCTTTAGTAAGCTAGAACTTATTAGGTATGTATAAGGTTATTAAGGAGGAGAAGTAACTGGTCAAACATGTAGAAGAGAGATTCAGATGGCTGGTGTATTATGCAAAGAATGGCTTGGCCTTCATCTGCTAGTCTCTTTACGTCTCATTGGGAAAGGTTCCTTGCCTTTTACACCTAACACCCCAGTGCCAAAATATCTCCATTCGACTTCTGCTAATTTACACACCAATTTTATTTGGGAATTTCTAATTAGCGTTGCCGCAGTAAGAAGCATCTGCTACTCCGCGAAGAAACGTCCCGGGCATTCGTTACTTCCCTCGCCGTAAGGTAGCTAGGCACCATCAGTGCCCTCAAGCGAGAATCTCACGCTACTTTGACCTCGCATTGCTCCATCCTCTGTCTTCAATGTATCGTGGACCAAGAAGTGTTTTAGCCAGAACTTGGTCAGGGGATGTGGCTCTTTGGACGTTCCAGTATAGAATCGTGATTCATCGCGGTGCATCGGGTAGCTCATAATGTTACCCCTGGCATGTGAGAGTTGTGCCTGTTAATCTTCGAGAGGAATCGCTTTTCGGTAGCAACATTGCACACGATATAATAAATTTTCTTTAGTATTCTAGAGCCGAAAAAGTCATCGTAGTTTTGCGTGGACAATGCATGAGCAACTTCCACATCTGCAATCTGTCGATCATCTAAATCCCGCTGCCATTTCCGCATTGCCACTGAGCGAACATCTCGGGCCTGATATTGCCTTGGGTAAATGAATCGTGGCAGGCCCTTAGCAAGCTCAGGCATGCCTTCCTCGAATATCTAAAAGTTATCGCAAAAACTATTGAGTATGTGTCTGCCAAACATAGGAGGCGCAGAGGAATGGAACATATTAACTTTAATGAAATTGTAGAGGTCCTCATGTCCGTCGTTTCCGTTATTGCTATTGATACAATTTAATCTTGCCTCCATGTTGTCTGTGAGTCGACTCGCGAGAGACTTCAAACTCTTTCCAGTCATAAATTGGACAATAAATGTGTGCGTGAGATAATTGAGACAGTTCTCGAGTCGAACAATGGTACCCAGGATTGGATTACGCGATAGTCCAGAATTGTCAACTGCAAAGAATCTCTGGAAGTCTTTGGGCACACCAAACGTAGAGCTCACGCATTTCCGATACGGTCCATTCGTATGCTCACTGGAAGAGTGCACGAATTAAATACTTGTTTTATAAACGTTTCGATTTTCTCCCCTCCTCTAAATGTACTGCTAGCGCGTTTGGTGGGGGAGGCCTGTGCATGGAAGGGTTTGAGAATCAAATACCTTGATTTATAAATAAATGTTTCGCTAGCAACTAGAGGCACTAAATTTCGCGCTATTCCTCTACAACACTTAAATCACCAAATCGCCGCTTTGGATATACACCTTTATAGGGGATAGTCTATAATATATTACTATTACTTTGGATTTGCATAGTAGGAGTCCCTTTCGTAGGACATAAGTAGAAACACTTTATCGGCAAGGGTACTACTTAGCAGCGAAGGAGATAGACGTATCCGCGTCTGAGTGCTCGTTTTACGGCCAGATGGTGGCCAGATAACGGCCCGTCTAAAGAACGCAAAGGAACTTGGCGGGTGAAGATATAGTGGATAGCGTTATAGGAAAGTACTCGGATAGTATATAAAGAGGAGGTCCATTACCAACCATCCTCAGAACAGCATCACAGCATCACAGCATCACAGCATCACTCTCCCCTCTTCTTCTCTTCTACTCTCATCTGCAAACTCATACAACTCCTGCGATTGTACTGGTTACTTCCAAATTTTCACTTTTACCCAACTCTTCCTTTTCGGACAACTCATCTCTTCTAAATAACTTCGAACTCTTCTTCCAACGATATCCAAAATGAGTGCTTCTGCTGCTGCTGCTATTATTGGTTTCATGGTTAGCATAACCTTTACCTATGCCGCTCCCATGGTCATTCCCAATCCCAATAACGTTCTTGCCGTCGTCGATTCCGATCCCAAAGGAGAGATTACCAACGCCTTGAACGATATTGTCAACCCTCAGAAGCGTGAAGCGGATCCACAGAGCAGCATCACCAGTTCAAGGCAGAGCAGCGGTTCGTCGACCACGGGGTAAGCAGTAGCAAACGCCTCAGTACCAGAACTGGGTTGGACAGTAGAGGGGTTCTGGATAGATGTTAAGAGGGGAGATAAACGTTATCAGGCTAGCGGATATAGATACCACTATATATAGTCCTCACACTCGTATATAAGCAGCTCTCCTACAAAGCTATTATAATCAAATCAGTTCTTTAAATCTATACCCTTATAGTAATTCACAGAAATAAGCGTTGACTATGTATTATTATTAGCGGTTTTCTATAGGATATAACGTATTACTATATCGATAACGATATAATAGTATAAGCGTAAGGTTTTATAATATTAATAGTTTATTAACTGGGTCGTTAATTATCCTCCTAATATATACTCGAATTGACACAAATGAGTACCAGCAAGGAATCGGGGGCCTTATGTCTACTATGGTCCTCGCACGCCAAGACATTGAACCAGCTATTGATAAGGCCTGCATCCTCACACAAAGCTCTCTGCCTATCGTACGCTCGGTCAAAGCGCGTCTTGAGAGGGTCTATACGCCTGACAAAGTTGGCTGGCCACTTCTGCCCAACGTAGCCTGCGCCGCGCGCAGCCAGCAGGTTATTTGAGATATATCACGTAGAGCTGCGTACGTGGGCGCGGATCCACGTTGATCTAGATTAAATATATAACGGATTGTTACCGCCTCTTCGAGTTGGGCTGGCAATCGCATCTTGCAGGCTTCCCAGCGCGCCGGCGGCGGAGCGTTGTTTCGGGTATATTATAGATTGCAGCAGCAGGTTGATTGCCTTAGACCTGTTGAGCAGGGAAGATCTGCTTCTTTTAAAGCCATTTGAGTAGCGTGGTGTAGGGTTGTTGGCGTTAAGTTTAAAACAGTGTAGAAAGCTGGTGGGGTGCGCCGCTCGCTTGCCGCATGCGTTAGATACAGTGTTACATCAGTCTCTAGATTGCGGCACAGCAGACCGTATGTCACCTACAGTGGATGTATGAGGCCCGCTTCTACACCATCCATCTTTAACTTCAGCTCCTCTGAACTGTAACAGATAACCATTCATCAAACCATCGCGCCTCACAACGACTGCTCTTAACCGGTCGTCTCGGTCGAAGACTTCACCATCGCCCCACGGCGTTGTTCACATCATGGCAAAGTTGCCTAATGGGTACGTCCTGTTTCTCGTTGAGTCTCTGTACTTGTTTCATGATACTTATCGCCGTCTACGCCTCACATCTCTGCATTCCTTCGGTCACCGTTTCCTTGATCCTGTCTTCTGTCATACTCGATTTCGTTCCTTTCTCGCGCCCAGATCCTTCACAAGTGTCGTTGCAACCATGAAATTCACCCCCGCCGCCTCCTTGGGCAGTTTCAGACACATGTGAGACTGCATGTCTTGGTCAGTCTGACCGAGCACCATTGGATCTTACACTGTGATCGTCGCAGATCCTGATAGCTGTGCCATGAACCACCCGCCCTAGCATCCGGCACAGCGATGATGCCTTGGTATATCCCATGGATGCTGTATGCGGCAAACAGCAACGCAGCATTTTGTTCATATGGCGAGGTATACGAACATCAAAAGCGCGCAGCCCTTCTTCTAATCAGTAAAACTTACCCTTCCTACAATCTCTACGTCCACCATCCACAATACAGTTTCTCTTTCTGCTACTGCTTTGTACTCAATCCTTCCTCGCAACGTTGGCCTCAAGCTACGACCCTAACAAGTGGGACAGAGGTGTTGGCGAGAGTCGCTACACAGTCCATGCCACCGATCCGACGGGGGCCAACGGGATCGGAGCCCTACTGAAGAGCTCGTTTGGCGCTGACAATGTGATCAAAAAACAGCTCGACAACGACATCCCTACTTGGACTATCATCTCGCACGGCGACGATTTGGCCGATGCGATCAACCAACTCGGTGTAGTACGCGTTGGGGGACCAGAAACCGTGCCGCAAATTCAGTCGTCCAAGCCTCGCCGTAGACTGGGCCGTCGAGATGACGGAGTCTACATGGCGGTTCCCATACCAGGGAGTGATCTTAAGAAAATCGAAAACTTCATTCAGTCCAAGGTGCAACCAGGCACGGACATTGCTCGTATCACATATGGAAATCGGATCGCGGCTTGGTGCGGTCTGAATCTTGATCCCGAGGCGAAAAATGCGGTGGAGAACTTCGGGGGAATCGAAGAAGTTGAAGCTGAAATGGTAAGCCACTATAACAGAACTTTGCTAGCTAGGCAGCATAGTGCTTACCAGCACTTCTCTCATGACACTTCACAAACGGGATACAGTGTCCCGTAGAGCAGGACAGTGGGTCAAACAAGGAAACGCAGATGACGCTCTGGTGACAGCCAGTGAGTATCCGTAAGAAAATACTGTTGAAAAATTTCATGAACGTCTCTAACTACTTTTCAGAAAAATGAACCTCAACGCCGTTCGCGACTATGTTCTCATGAAAGATGCTGACAAGGGCGTGTTCGTTTATGTTATCGATGCAGGGGTAAATCTCAACGTGAAGAATGTTAGTCAATCTCGCGCTCAACGTGATTATTTTGATTAATTTATGCGAATAGATCGACGGTGAACAAGAGTTCATATCAGAGGGAGGCAAGGTCCTCCAGACACAACTAAGTGTTAATGAGAAGACCAAGAAAGAGGACGATGATGCTCCACCTAAAGCCGAGCCACACGGTACTCTAGTGGCGCCTAAAGCTGTTGGCAAGAAATATGGAGTTGCGAAACAGGTGAGTCTATACATGAATCTCGTTGATGAACTCACGATTTGCATCTTCTGAACACGCTCACGCCATCAAACTTCCTGATGGCCTCGTGCCTAATGGTCTTCTTTGACTCCGATACCTCGCCAGGTCCTTTACGGACTCGTCACTCGTCTTCCGCGTGCTATACGTACCCAACCCCCACAGGCAGTACCTCTACAAGAGCGACATGAACTATGCTAACATTTGCTCTTCTACGGGCAACCTTGATTCCAGTCAAGACTGCCAACGGTAAACCCGTGGACTGGTTTGAGGGGTTGCAAATGGTGATTGATGATATCAAAGCGAACCCCGGACGCGAACTGCAGAGTGTTGCTATATCATCGCGATCCATGGGCGAAGAGTACTCGTACTCCAAGGTACAAAGCTTCCCACCCGGACTCAAAGCCTTATACGTACTTCCCATCGAACAGCTGTTTGACTTGGGCATGCCCTGGTCTGCGCTGCCGGGAACGAAGCCCCCGCAGCAAAATATATCGACGAGTTACCCATGGTCATAAAGGATGAGAAGCACCCGATCATTAATGTCGGTGCCGTCACATGGTATGGTTTGCGCGCGCCTTTCTCACAATACGGAGATCAACTCGACCTATACGTAGTTGGTCACGACATCACAGCTCAGAGGAAAACGGACGTGACGGAAGCTAAGGGAATACAAGGCACCCCTTACGGTAAGCGTTACTCCCAGCAACGTGATAGCACGATCAGCTCGAGTGGTTCTCTGACGTGTCCAATAGCTGCACCCCAGGTGACTGGTCTTATCGCAACCTACCTTTCCTCCACGCCAATAAGCGATCAGTGGAAGAGCCTGCAAGGTTATAAGCATGTAGAGGCTATCAAGGACTATCTGATGAGCGACAAATCGAGTTGGGTAAGGAGCGGCAAGACCGACACTGGTAAAGATCTCCGTGTGATCTGGAACGGGGCGGAGAAAGAGTACCACAAAAGCGTAGGCGCAAACCCAGGTAGCGATTCGGCTCCCGCACCAGTTCCCCCCAAGACGAAAGCACTTTCCATCATCCTACAAAGGGACCAGTCCTTATGGTCCAGATACCGCTGGTACTTCTTCCCTACCACCCAGGGTGTGTCTGTGCTATGTAACAACCCAGGCAAGGATGTTTTCAATCAGGAGGCGCGCTTCCAGACACCAGATCAGAAAAGCACTCCGCCATACCCCAGTGGCGTGGTCCAGCTTGACAAGATTGATAGTAGGAGGTGTCACTACAATAATGATGGGAAGGGCAATGCTGGTATGCTTTTTTGCACGGAGAACGACGGCACAAAAACTAGCATCCCGTGTTATCCGGACAACATGAGAGAAACGCCTGTTAAGGATATGAAGTTTTGTAAGGCGGGCATCTATCAACAGGCAGTCGTATTCTGCGAGTGGTAAAATTGCCTAATATACAAGAGAGGATTTAGGGTAAGGCTAGTTTTGCTAGTATTTAATACTATTTCTCTCTTACCTTTCCTTTAGTATAACCTATCTTGCTATAACCGGGATAGGTGCATTTTAAATGGCTCTTGTCCTCCCACTTTAGCCTCCGACTGCCGTTGTAACTAGTACCCAGACTCCGCAACAAGCAAATCGATTTGCGAGACTTGCTTGACTTGCTTGACTTTTGCAAGTCAAGCAACTCAAGTCGCGCCCATATAAATTTGGGCGCAAGTCAACTCGCAGAGTGAAAGTTGCTTGAGTTGCTTGTCTAACTTGCGTATATATGTAATTTTTGTGCGGCTTTTGTGAGGTTTTTGGAGTTGCTGGGCAGCCAAACTCGCGATACTTTTCTTAGTGTTGCAGTTGGATTAGTAAGGCTATCTGAACTCAGATTAGACTCGTTACAGCGTATCCGTGCACCTCATCTCGTGCGTTACCTCTCTTTCTCGCCCTTTTTGAGGCTGTTGACGCCACCTTTACTGCTTCTACTGACGCGTTTTTTTGGTGTTGTAGATGCCTAGAATGCCACCTCGAAAGCGTCGCGCGACTAGCTCTCAAACCTAGCGCCCGGCGCTATCTTTACGCTCTTCACTGTCACCACCCCAATCGCCGCCCTATGAAGCCCTTGCTGCCGCGAGCTAGGCCACAACGTTTGAGTCGCAATTCTTGGAGTCGCAGGCTGAGGCTGAGATCGTCGCACCCACTGAGGGCAGCCTGGCCGGTACGGTGGCTACAATAGAGGCTACAACTGAGGCTAGAGAGAGTAGTAATAATGGAGATGGAGATGGAGATCTAGATGATAATAGCGATAACTTTAACAGCATTGACTGGGCGCGTTTAAAAGGCTTTATAAAGCCTCTTACAACCTAGCGGCGCGTAAAAAGTTGGGTCTTTTAATATAGTTATCGCGTCGCTGAGCGTAAGGACCTATCTAAGATCTAGTTTATCTATAAGTACTACTATACTTATAAGCTTACTAGTAGTAGCGTCTTTAACATTATAAAGGCTATAAGTTTAGCTGCTAAATACTTAGGCTTGTAGAAACGTAGCTATATATTTACTAAAGATAGCGTAAGTTAACGCTAATAAGCTAGTAGGTAGCTCTCTTTATAGTAGGTAATTGCGTCTAGTATTAAGGTTTCTTAGCGCACTACTAACGCGATAGGCAACTTTAATAGTTAGTAATTTTAATAAGCTATAGTACTCTACCTACTTAATAATAACTTACTAATAGAGATACTTATAAGAGCTTTATTTTAAAAGCTAATTAGGTATATAAAAGGTAGTATTATAGGTAAGTTCTTATAGTATTGCAACCTATATAATACGACTCTTCTACTACCTCTAGCCCTAAGTTATTAAGGTCTTATTAATAGCTATAAGTAAAATATATATAAGCTTTAATAGCTAGATAATAAAGGGTAGTAAACGCGGTTTCTTTAGAGTTATAGCTTACTTTACTAATACCTTTAGAGTAATCTAAGATCTACCTATTATACTACTATAACTTATAGGTACCTATATAGGTATAGTAATTATAGTAGTAATTACTAAAACCCTCTAAGATTATAGTATAACTTATAAAAAATTAGATTACTTTATACTTAATAATACTAATAATAATAATACTATAGTTGCTACTCTTACTACTTAATATAACTTTAACGCCGCCTATTATTACCTCTACTATAGTCTTTATATACTTAACTATATTGGCTAGGCTATTATCTTTAGCGCTAATAATAAGTTATATAATAATATTACTAATTAGTATAATATAGAGGAAGTTTATATATAAGAGTAGCGCTAATATAGGCTACTAGGTATACTAATTAATATTATTAATTACATCTAAACGCTAAAGTAATATAAGCTCTTTTAAGACTTCTAGTATACTATAAATACTAAGCTACCTACTAGAAAGCGACTTAAAGTACTTAAACCTATTAAGCTAGTTATTACTTATAAGACCTTATTTTACGCATCTTTTAAGTGCGCTACTTAACTCTAACTAGTATATAACTTATATATAGAGTACTATATTAACTAAGTTATACTTAAAGATTAACGCGCTAAATAAAGTAATAAACCTTACCCTAGTATACCTAACTAGATAAGATTAACTAGTCTTACTACTACTAATTAGGTAGTAATCTCTAAGTATTAGGACTACTTAGAGCTACTTAAGCTTACTACTAAGTAGCTAGAGGGTTATAGAAAGGTAGGTAAATTTAGTACTATTTATAAGATTATCCTAGTTTTTAAGTATATACTTAGTATAATTAAAGCGTGTACGCGCCTATATAAGTAAGTTAACTTCAACCCTACTAATATACCTAAAGATTATCTTAAGATTAACCTATATACTACTTAGAATAAGGTAAATAAGTATTATTATTATAAGAGGTAATAAGTAGGGAGGTTAGAGCTTACTTTAGAAGCTTAATTAATATACTATATATAACACTTAGGTATAATACAAGATATTATATAATAAAAGGAAGTTAAATAATAGTTTAGGTTAGAAGATATATATTAGGGGTATAGCTCGTACGCTTAGCGTAAGGCCTCTATATTATACCTATACTCTAGAGGCTCTCTAAGCTCTTCTTAAGCTCTTTAGACTAGTAGCTTAGGTAGGTAGTAATAGTATTATAGGAACTATAGTAGTTACTATAATAGTACCCCCCTCTTATTCTTAAGCTCTTATAAGGGTTATTTATATAGTAGTTATCGCTACTAGTACTAGTTTTATATTATATTAGGTCGATTTAGGTTAGGTTAGTAGCTCTAATCTATTAGGGTACTACTAGTAGAAATAAGTTATAGCTTTATTATCTCTTAGCTCTATAGTAGGCTTCTAGGATAGATTATTATAGCCTATCTATTTTACGTAGTATTTATATTATTTCTTTCTCTTATTATAGTAGATTCCTTTAATATTCTTAATAAAGTATTTAAGTTTATTATCTACTATTACTAGTATAGGTAGGGTAGGTTACTAGCTAGGTAGGTAATTAGTTCTAGCTAGATAGAGTAGAGAGATATAGAAAATAGGGTATATCTTTATAGAGCTTAGTAGTTTAAGTTAGTACGCGTGTAAAGAGACCTCCTTAACTACTTAGTAAGGGCTAAGGTTCTTCTAATTAAGCTTCTTTAAAGCTTATTATATTTATATATTATATATATTAAGCTAGACCTTATTATCTATCTAATAGGCTACTACTAGTAAGTACTTCTTATTAGTATATTCTTATTATAGGACTTAGGCCTATATTATTTCTTTATAGATAAACTAAGTTATATCGCATATCTTATTAATTATCTTATTAGTATTAGAGGCTTATAAGGCCTAGTAAGTAGGTCTTTTTATAGCTAAAGGCGGCTTAAAGCCTATTTATAGATTTTAGCTATAATAGGCTATTATTAGGGATAGTCTAGTTAACTCTAAGATAGTATTATTTACCTTAAATTAAGTAGTAGGTAACTAAGTAACCTAATCGTTTTACTAGTAATTCGTATATATACGTAAGACTTACTCTATTATAGAGTTTATAATCTCTATTTAGCTATTAGTATTATAGTCTCGGCTTTACCTAGACCTTTAAGCTTAGGTAATTAGAGTAGTATATATAGTAGGAAGAGAACGTACTCTCTCTCTTTCCTTAAGATACTTAATATAACTTATATACCTAATAAAATAAATATCTTAGGGCTAGTTTATAATAATTAAGTATCTTTAAAAAATAATAATAGTAGAATAGGCGCATAATATAAATATCCCTATTAACCCCCTAATACTAGAGAGTATCTATTATAAGTTATAATAGTAGTAAAATATCTAATAAGCTGAAATAGCGACGATATAGAACCTCTAAGAGGAGTTATAGTCCCTCCTTACCCCCTAATTAATACTATAAGGATATATAGCGACTTTAGGTATAGGTCCCTTACTACTAGATAGTTTACTACCTTAGGATAGTTTAGCTCTAGCTCTACCCCTAGTATAAATCTACTCTAAGTATAAGCTACTCCTAATAGGTAAACCCTTCTTAGGCGATAAAGTATACTTCTAAGCCTAGAAGGTTACTCTTACCTATAAACTTATAACTAATATAGACTTTATAGGGGACTAAGGGAATAATTTATATATATTTAGGCTAACCTAAATCTAAACGTATAGAAAGAGGTTATAGTATATTATAAGGGTAGTAGGTATAGTAAGGACTAGGACCCCTAGTACTTTATAGAATACCTAACGTTTATATATAAAGATAATTATAGCTAGGAACGTGCCCTAGTAGAACTTAACTACCTCTAGTAAGGGGCTAATAAGTAGTTTACTAAATTTTTCGTATAATTTAAAATATTAATATATAAAAGTAGTAGATACTACTAAGATATTAAATATTATATTACTAAACTCTATAAAGCGTTAAACTAATATATAAATATAGTTATAATAAATTAGAGTATATCCTATACCTTATTTAGTAAAGTAGTAGTAACGTACTAGTTAATAGCTATAGACCTAGAAATATACTACTATAATTATAGGATTATACCCTTAATAGCTCTAAAGTACGACGGCGATAGAGATATACTAATAATAGGTATTAACGTAATAAATACGCTATAGAAAGATAAGGACTCTAGGAAAAAGAACTTAAACTAGAAAGGTATAGGTAGGTATACTAATTAGATCCTAGACCTCTTATTTTAATAATACTATACGGTAGGTTACTATATATACTATAGAGAAATAGGTTATATAGCGCGCGAATATATAAATATAGTATCCTTATATACCTTAGCTATAGCTCTACTATACTAACCTAGAAAGGAAAATACTAAGGTCCTTTTAGAAAACTAACCCCCTCTAACCTAAATCCTAGTTAAGGGGTAGTATAGATATACTTAGTAAGGGTTATTAACTAACTAGATTAGTAGGACTTAAATATCCTAGAGGATATAATACTCCTCTAATAGGTAATAAATAAGCCCCTATTTAAAATATATATATTTATAAATAATAGCGTATTTATATAGGTACTAGTTAATTTAGGGTATAAGTATTTTAGTATAGTAAACGAAGAGGTTATAGAGTAAGTAGGGACTAAGTTTATTAGCGTCCTACTAAGAGCTCTATAATAAGTAGTAGGCTTACTAAAGGGTATAGTAATTACTAGAGTAGCGATCCTATACTATAACCTAGATAGATAGCGATTATGATTACTAGCGTATATAATACTAGGACTTAACTAGGATATAATACTAGGAAAACTATAGTTATAATATATAGGAGCTATACTAGATATAGACTAAGGAATAATAATAATATGTAAAGTAGGTAATATAATTATAAAAGAATACTAGTAGTAATAGCTATTAAGTAAATAGAAGTAATCTATAACCTATAAATAGTAGGATTAAAGCTATATAAGTAAAAGAAGAATAATATAGAGTATTCCTACTATATAATAAGTATTAGAGAAATTACAACTATACTAAACCTAAAAAGAGGACGAATAGAAGATAGAGAAATAAGGTTACCTAAGGAACTAGATAACTTTATATAGCTATTTAATAAAGAAGCTACTTATAGATTACCTCTATACTAGGGCTATATAGACTACTACGTTTACCTAGAATTAAGGAGTAATAGAAGACTAGTAGAACTACTATAGAGTCCCCTCTATAATATATCTAGAGAAGAACTACTAGAGCTTAGGTACTAGTTAACTAAACTTATAGATAAAGGTTAGATACGTACTAGTACCTTATCTATAGGCGCTCTAGTCCTACTAGTTAAGAAGCTAGGGAGTAGATAGAGACTATACGTAGACTATAGGGGCCTTAATAAAATTACTATACTAGACTAATACCTCCTACTATTAATTAAGGAAATACTATATATACTAGGCTCTATAAAATAGTTTACTAAAGTTAATATATAAGTAGTATTCTATAAAATCTAGATTATAAAGAGTAGTAAATACCTAACTACTTTCTATATAAGATTTAGACTATTTAAATAGCTAGTCTACCTATTTAGGCTTATAGGTATACCTATAACGTTCTAATAATATATTAATAGTATACTTAAAGAGATACTAGGGGTTTTCGTAATAGTATACTTAGACGATATACTAATCTACTTATTAGGATTATAAAAAGACTACCTTAATAAAGTTAAGTAAGTACTATAACTCTTAGGTAAAGCTAAACTATATCTTAACCTTAGTAAAAGTATCTTTATAATAAAAGAAGTTAAATACCTAAGATATATTATAGAGGTAGAAAAGGTAATCTACCTAGATCCTAAAAAGATAAAAGCTATTTAAGAATAGGAGCTCTCTTATATACTATATAGTATTTAAGTATTCCTAGGATTTACTAATTTTTATAGAGAGTTTATCCTAAATTTTTTAGAGGTAGTAGCCCTCTTATACTATTCTAATAGTAAAAAGAATAAGATAAGGCTTTCTTAGTATTAAAGTTAGTATTTATCTTAGGCCTAATCCTTATATAATAGGACCTATTAAGAGAGATAGTTATAGAGGTAGACTACTCTAGTAGAGCCCTAGGAGGATACCTATTATAATAAATTAAGGGGTACTATATCCTATTACCTACTACTCTACGGTATTAATAGTAGAATAGTAAAACTATACTATTTATAATAAGGAGATAAAGGTAGTACTTAGCTACTTTAAAGTATAGAGGGTAGAATTAAGAAGTATATACTACCTATTTACTATCCTAATAGACTATAAGAACCTAGAGTACTTTACTATAGCTAAAGAGTTATTAGAATAGTAATATAGATAGGTAGAAAAACTATTATACTTCTAATTATACTTATAGTATAGGCTAAGTAAACTAGTATCTAGGCTAGATACGCTAAGCTATTATAAATAAGATTAAGTAGGGATAGAGATATAGATAGTACTATTAATACGCCTAGTTCTAATTCGCGTAGCTAAAATAATAAAATAAGATACTAAGAGGAGGTACCTAGAGGGGGCCTATATCTTCGCAGACCCCTATATATAGGAACTTTAGAATAAGACTATAATATAATACTCTATATATAAGGTATACTTAGAAGTAGTATATAATAGTAATAGATCTTTCTTAATAAAAGCTAATATAATATAATAAATTAGAACTATAGTATTATAGCTTATAGAGTACTTCTATAGTAGGGCGTTACTTAGCTACTATTATAGGAACTACTAATAATAATAGTAATTTAGTAAGTATATAAGTTAAATCTAGTTAGATACTTAGCTAAAACGCTATATTTTAAATAATTTAGTACAACTATTACTAGGATAGGATAGCTAAAGATATTATATATTTATATATAATTACTATTACTTTAGGGTATATATATCGCGATAGAAATAATAAGGACTCCTATAGCTACTCCTAGTACTAGATTATTTCTAGTTATAAATCTTAATAGACTTTATAGTAGACCTACCTATAGAAGATAAGAACGCGCTAAAATACCTACTAGTAATTACTAATAGACTATCTAAATATATATAGCTAGAAGCTATAACCTTAATATTAGCTAAGGTATATATAGAATAGTTCTAAGACGTATAGTAGCGTTTCTATAGGTTCTCTTTAGCTATTATTACTAACTAAGTTTAGACTAGCTAGGGAAATTTTAGACTATACTCTACTAGATAGTAGGAATATAATAACTACTCTTTACTTTATACTACCTCTAGACTAATAGAGGTATAGAACGAGCGAATTAAGAAGTATAAGTAGTACTATATATAATAGTATACTTTAAATAAATAGACTAGCCTAAATACCTCCTAGCTTACTAACTAGTACTAAATAATAGAGACTTAAGTATAATAGGAGTTAGTATAAACCTACTCCTTTATAGATTTACAATAGTACTACTATAGAAAAATTAGGATATTCCTTATTCTATAAAAATACCTTAAGAGTAGGTAGTATAATTTAAGGAATACTTATAAACTAGTAAGGAATAGCCTAGGCTATAATTATATTTATATAATAATACTAATAAGAAGTAATAAACTAGTTATAAAGACTAGTAAATAATTTTAGGTAGGAGATTAGGTTTAGTTCTCCTATAAAATATTAAAATAAACTACCTAAGTAAGAAACTAGACTAGCTATAAATAAAGTATACTATAACTATAGTTCTATCCCTACTTATAGTAATACTAGACTTACTAGGAAACCTATATAAAACTATCTATATAGACTTAGTAGAATAAGTAGCTAATAACCTCTACCTAGCTAAATACTATAGGATAACTAGCCTACTATAGTTCTTAGGCTTAAAGAAAATAACCTAAGCCTTAGAGAATAGGAGGTAGAGAAGATACTACGCGTTAAAAATATATAAGGAAAAGGAAAATACTAATACTAGTAAAATAGAAGAGCTAGTTAGTACTAACTTAGTAGCCCTTAGAAGATATCTAGGATATAAAGGCTTTAGACTATTTTAAAAATAGGTAGGGAATATATAGTATTATAATAGCCCCCCTAGTTTAGATAGGAAGAGTAAAGGAAAGGTAGTATTATTATTAAAAACCCTATAGGGGCGTATAGAGTATATAACCCCTTTATAAAGAGGCTATTTCGTAGGTATAATAGTACTATAGTAGTAAAAGAAAAAAAAAAAAAAGATAAACTTTTAGGTCCCTTTTAAATAAGGCCTAGGAACCTTACTATAATATATAAGGACTAGCCTAGTATAGATAACTACTACCTAATTATTATAAAGATCCTAGTTATCCTTCTTACTAATAAGGTAAGAATTATCTTTATTCTTAGAGTCCTCTAATACCTTAGATATAGAAGGAGCCCTCTCTACCTTAAACTAGTATAATACCTAATTTAATAAGCCTTCTTAAGATAATACTTAAGATAATAGTACTAATAGTCTAAGGACCTAGCGCCCTACTAGAGTAATAAGAAGGGGAGCTAAGAGAGTAGTTAAGCTAAGTAAGGAGTAGGAGTTTAATAGTAATAAGACCGCGCTAAGAGAGTATAGGAATAAGTACCTAACTAAGAGGAGTAAACTTATTAATATTAGTAAAACCTATAAAATTATACTCTTTACTACTAGGGTACTAGCTAAAGCCTCTAGAAAATATTATATTATATATTATAATATAAGTAGGAAGGTATTTTAAGAGTATAGTAGGAAGGATAGGAAGGTATATTAAAGCTATAGTAGCTAGGATACTTAATCTAATAGGTAGAGGTAGGGAGGTAGTCTAGAATTATATTAATATTCTACTATAAACTATAAGTTAGTAATTTACTAATAAAAAGAATATATAATAACCTACCTCTATATTACTCTTAAAGTAATTAAAGTAGCTATCTATAGTATTAAAATACTAATTAGTCTACTATAATCCTCTCTATAGTAATACTTAGACTCTTAGAAAGCTTATATAGTAGCTATAGCTAAATATTAGATATCTAGGGTAGCGCTATAATATTCTTAGCTAGGAGTATTTATTAAAGGATTATTAAAGAGTTAGAGCTAATTATCTACTTACTTCCCTAATTTACTTATATCTTATACTTCTTATAGCTAGAATATACTATATTACTAGAGTAGTTATTATTAGTAGTAGTCTATAAAGCGAACTTATAATTTCTCTATAACTTATAAAACTATAGGGTAAAATAGTAATAGGTACTATATATAGGCTTTAAGTAATTAGTACTATAGGTACCTCTTTTAGTAATATAGGAGTCCCTATTCTAACGCCCTTTAGCGTAGTACTAAACCTAGGCGTAAAGGTAGTACGTACCTTAGGACTAGTAGTAAAAAGATATAAATTATACTTATAGTATAACTTAGCTTTTATATAAGTAGTATAGCTATTCCTATAGCCTAGCTTATAGTTAGCCTTATTAAATATAGTAAGCTAACTAATATACTTGCGGTATATCTCTTTAGAAGTTAAAGAAGGTACTAGGCCCTTATTACTAGAGTCTCTCTTAAGTATATATTAACCTACGCGATAGAGAGTAGGGTAAATAGAGGTAGGCTATAACTTAGTTAGGTAGCTATCTAGAAAAGGTAGAAAAGACCTACTAGGGTAGGCTAATCTCTATAGTAACTAGAGAAAAGACCTAGTAGAGGTTAGGGAGGATTACCTCTATTACCCCTACTAGGCTAATACGCTATAGGAGCTAGGCGAAGTAAGTATATAATATTAGCTATATATTAAGGTAGTATAACCTATTAGACGCTAAAATAGTAATAGTATAGAGGAAGCGTAGTAGAGGAATATATAGATAAAGGGCTAGAGTAAAATAAGTAGTAGGGGTATATATACTAAGCGAACCTATATAGTAAAATAAAGGCGCTATACTAGCTAATAGTATAGTAGCGTATAAACTCTAAACTAAAAATAATACCTAATAGTTAGAGGAGGAGTATATATACTAAGCGAACCTATATAGTAAATAAAGGTACTATACTAAAGTAGTAGTATAGTAGTAGGAGTAAGTAGAGAGGTATATTATAGTCTTAGCTTTACTTAAACCTTTAAGCTTAGGTAATTAGAGTAGTATATATAGTAGGAAGAGAATATACTCTCTCTCTTTCCTTAAGATACTTAATATAACTTATATACCTAATAAAATAAATATCTTAGAGCTAGTTTATAATAATTAGTTTCTAGGTAGTAGCCTATTAAGTAGTATAGGTTAATATTTAGTTATTTATAGAGCTTATCCTAGAAGGTAGAGATAAACTATCTACTTCTATTAGAGATAATTATACTTAAGAGGCTATAGTTTACCTAAATATATTAGATAAATAAGTAAGCTATATTAGGAGCTTCTATTCTAGTATATAGGATTAAGTACTAGTACTTTAATAGGTAATTAACTACTACTATAATATTAGTATATCCTTCTAACTTAGGTAGATTAATAATAAAGTTAACTAATATATCTTACTAATAGTATTTCGGGATAGATAGAGGCTTTAGTAGGCTATAGTACTTTTTATAAGAGGTCTTTAATCTTTAGTAAGTATAATAATAGGCGATATAATAGTAGATTATTTAGAATATATTTAGCTAGTAGTACTCTCTATAGAGGATCTCTAGTATCTTATTATAACCTAGGTAGCCTCCTATAGGAGAGTTATATATAGCGCGTAAGAGCTTAATAATAAGCTTATTATAGGTAGGGATTATAAGGCGTCCTTAGTAATATAGGTAATAATTTTATTCCTTATACTTAGTAAGAGTAATTTTCTTTAATCTTTAGATATCTATTCTTAAGAGGACTAGTACTTCTTAGATAAATAGGTTAGTATTATATTTATAGTTAATAATCTCTTAGATTAATTAATCTATCTCTATTAGAGATAAGCTATAGGTAATAAAGAGATTTAGCTTTAATAGTATTTTTAGATAAGTATTTTAAGCTTCTTTTTAGGC
Source organism: Phaeosphaeriaceae sp. PMI808 (assembly GCA_021365335.1). NCBI lineage: Eukaryota > Fungi > Ascomycota > Dothideomycetes > Pleosporales > Phaeosphaeriaceae > Phaeosphaeriaceae sp. PMI808. The sequence goes on from JAJTIZ010000029.1 coordinate 21,430, forward strand.
TAGTTAGTCTTAGGATTATTATATTAGTATATTAGGCTTTTCTCCTTCCTTACCTAGTTAATAAGTAATTATAAAGTTAAAGTAAAATAAGTACTTAGACTAGTAAGCTTATCTATAACTTAGCTACTTTATTATTATAAAGTATTATAGATTCTTATAGTTACTTAGTATAGTAATAGGAAGGTAGGTACCTTCTAGTTTAAGTCTCTAGTATTTAAAGAAGTATATAATTATAAGTAGCTTCTTATTATAGATTTTATAATTTTCTTTAGTAGGGCTTATTCTTTTTAAGTAATATATAATAGGCTAGATAGTCTCTAAGGCGTCCTTTTAAGATAGAACGCTTACTATTATATAGTTAGAGGCGTTAGCTTCTACTACTATAGGTAGGCTTAGGTTAAAGTAGTAGAGGATTAGAGTAGTTATAAAAGCTTACTTTAAGGCGTTAAATACGTTGTAATAGGTATTATTAAAGGAGAACCTAGTATCTTTTTTAGTTAAAGATACTAGTAGTACTACTATATAGGAAAAGTTATTAATAAACCTTTAGTAGAAGTTAGTAAATCTAATAAAAGCGCGTATATCTTTTATATTACTTAGGTATTCCTAGTCTTAGATTACTTAAACTTTCTTTAGATCTATTTTTACTCTACTTATAGAGATTATATAGCCTAGGTATATAACTTTAAGTTAGTAGAACTTATACTTATTAATATTAAGGTATAGTCTAGCTTCTTTTAGAGCTCTAAGGATAGCTTAGATATATTTCTAGTACTCCTATAAGTTCTTACTATAGATAAGGATATTATTAAGATAGGTAGTATAGAAATATTAAGGAAGGGGTATAGAATATTATTTATAAAGTATTGGAATATACTTAGTATATTCGCTAAGCTAAAGGGAGTAACTAAGTATTTAAAAAGGCTATAATATATATAAAAGGTAGTTAGCTACTTATTACCTTCTATAATATAGAGATAGTTAAAGGTAGTAATAATATTAAGCTTTATATAGTACTTAGCTTTACTAAGTTAGTTTAACGTCTCTTAGATTAGTAGTATTAGATACTAGTTCTTAATAGTAATAGTATTAAGAGCTTAGTAGTTAATATAGAAATAAAGACCTCCTCTTAGTTTCTTAATAAAGATTATAGGTAAAGCGACTAGGGATAAGCTAGCTTAGATAAAGCCTTTTACTAGGTTATCTTTAAGGTACTAATATAGTATAAGAAGCTTATTTTAGGATATACTATATAATAGGTTAAATCTAGGTTACTTACTATCTTTAAGGTTAATCTTAAGGTTATATTTATATCTCTTAGGTAGTTAATTTACTTTATATTGTAAGAAGACTTTAATTAAGTTATAGTACTCTATAGGTACCTTTATTAGTAGGTTAGTATAGACCTTTAGGGTAAGGGCCTTATTAATATTAGTAATTAATACTATAAATATCTTATAGCTATACTTCTATACTATACGCGTAAGTAGGATAGCTCTAATATAGTATATATCTAGGCTAGACTAAGATATAAGATCTAACTTCTCCCTCTTAGCTTTTAGGACGTCTAGAGGTTCTCTATTTAGTTCTATCTTTAGTTCTTATAGCTAGTACTTTATCTTTAGTAACTAGTAGTTATATTTATATTAGATACTTAGGCTTATACGATAAGGCGTATTAGGGCGATACTACGTATTAGGATAATAAGATATATTAGGGTATTATATATTAAGGTAATAAGATATATTAAGGTAGTAGATTTAGGTTCTATATATATAGCGTTCTATATAGCGTCGAGTATTAAACGTTAACTACTCGCGATTATAGTTAATACTAACCTTATACTTATATATCTAGGGTTAGCTAAGAATTATATTATAGTAGCCTATATTTATAATATATAGACGTAGGTTCTCTTTATAGGTTCTATATTAGAGGGTTAGATTAATAGTATAAGAGATTTCTCTCCTATTAAGTATAGTTCTAGTAAATTTAGTTAGGTATATTATATAAGGTAGTAGCGTTTAGTTTAACTTTAGGTTATACGCGAAATCTCTATAAATATATACTATACTAGTTACTCTTATATCTATAAGAGCTTTTAGGTCTCTCTTAATAGGGCCTTATTAGAGTAAGTATAGAGTTATTATATAGTATTTCTAGAAGTCTTAATAAGGGTTAGTCTAGAGTTTAGTAGAGATTTAGTAAATATATAGTCCTAAGGGGCGACTTATCCTTAGGATATAGCTTTTCCCTTATAGAATTAGGAGCTTAAGCTATAGTACCCTTAGGACTAACTAGATTTAGAGGATAAGGACGATATTTAGTAGCTATAAGAGCCTTTTAGTTATTCTTATATAGGGGAATATAGGTAAGTACTACTTAAGCGTATCTATAGTATAGGAATAGCGTAGTTATAAGAGATATAGCCTTTCTTATTATATTTAAAGTAGCGTCCTTCTTTAACGCGTTTCTAACGCTTAGTAGAGCTAACTAGGGTGTAGTTACTAACGTTAATCTCTATAGCGTCTAGGTATTTAGAGGTTCTTTAGGTTTAATTAGGTAAGAAATATAGATTATTATTATATATTACTATTAAGTTAGTATACGTATTTAAGTTATAAGGTAGTATCTTACCTACTATAGTACGTTATAGTTTAGCTAATAGTAAGTTTCTTAGTAAAGTAATTAAGCTAATCTTATTTAGCCTAGTATTAGTAGTAAGTTATTAGAACTTAGTGAAGTAAGAAGTAAAGCTTTACTTCCTTTATCTTAAGCTACTAAGGTGGCTAAGGGTAGTAAGTTCCTTATTAGGGTCTCTATAGGTAGCTTCTAAGAACGTAATAAGCTAGTTAACCTTATAAATATCCTTATCTATAAGGGGGTTAATTAGGGATATAGTATCCTTCTCTAAGCGCGAGTATATATATAGGAGGTATACTCTCTCGTTAGAGTAGTAGTTAGAGTTTCCTTTAAGCTTATATTATAGTTTATAGATAAAGGCTAGGAGGTCCTTTCTTCTACTATTAAATAGGGTAGAGTTAGGTAGTTAGTTAGTCTTAGGCTTAGTAGCTATTAGGGCGCCTAGATAGGAGGTTTAGGTTATTAGTTAAGTAAGGTTTATAGGAGTTAAGCTATTCCTAGATAGCTCTTTAAAACTAGCTAATTCCTCCTTAGTATTAGGTTATCTTAGAATAGGTAGGGAAGACGACTTAGTTCTAATCGTTACTACGTCTTTAGAGAGGGTTTAGAATTTTATAAGTAGTTCCTCTTACTATTATTAATACTATAACTCTTAAGTAGCTAAGCTATTCTATAAGGCTTTATTACTTACTTTTATCTTAGCTAGTTACTATAAAATAAGCTATAGTGCGTTAGAAGTTACTTATAAGTCTATATTTTAGGAAGGTTAACGCAATATAATATTATAAGAGGTAATAAGTAGAGAGGTTAGAGCTTACTTTAGAAGCTTAATTAATATACTACGTACGATACTTAGGTATAATATAAGATATTATATAATAAAAGGAAGTTAAATAATAGTTTAGGTTAGAAGATATATATTAGGAGTATAGCTTATACGCTTAGCGTAAGGCCTCTATATTATACCTATACTCTAGAGGCTCTCTAAGCTCTCCTTAGGCTCTCTAGACTAGTAGCTTAGGTAGGTAGTAATAGTATTATAGGAACTATAGTAGTTACTATAACAATTATACTAAACTTAATAACTCGCCTACTTACTATACTACTATCTACCTTTATCTATACTATAAATTTTACTACGAGAATAGTTAGCGTAATAAACCTAAGTAGCTTATAGCTACTAACGCTAGTTTCTAAAGACTCTAGTAATTATATAAACTATAGCGCGTACCTTACCTTCTACCCTATATAAATATAATACTACGTATAAGTAGAATAGATGACGTAATTAGTGCGCTCGTACGCTATAATAACCTAGAGGAGGCTTAAGAGGATAAGTTTAAACGCTAGAAATAGGTAGAACTAGCGTAGAGCGAGGTAGAATACCTAGGTAGTAGCAACCCAGTTATGTATTAGATCGAAAAACGCTTAAAATACCTATATTTAAGCTAGTTTATAATAGATATACTAATAATTCTAGCATCTAGTTGCGATTGTGAGTGGCTTTTTAGTAAGCTTAGCGATCTGCTTGAGCCTAAAAGATGCGCTATTGGTAGTAAGTTACTAGCTGCTCTTTAGTTAGTACGGTCCTAGGTAAGGGCTGGTTTTAGTACTCTAAAACGCTCTGCTGAGAGTGCTAAGGTTGACAATAAGAGTGAGCTTTTAGATGAAGAAATTATGAGAGACTATAATATAGAAGAGCTAATCATTCACCTATAGTAAATTATATATAATTTGATCTCTTAGTACGTAAACTTGTTAATCCTATTAATCCGCAAGTAACTTGCAAGCAACTCGCCCGAAAATACCAACAAGCAACTCGCAAGCAACTCGCGCCGACATCACCAACAAGCAACTCAAATCGCAACTCCAAAGTTGCTTGAATTGCTTGTTGCGGAGTCTGACGTTCATAGAGACTCGATAGTTGAGACGAAGGAAATTAGATAAGTTACGGAGTTTAGATGATGTTTTTAGAGTGCGATTGTGCACATTTATCTATTCTCTTTCATCATATGCCCAGTTAATCGCAGTCGATCAATCTTATCCCTACCCCCTCTCTATGTAACGAGCTAGGCCTATGTTCGAGGCTATGCCATCGTGCACGGATATGAGGCTCGTGCTCGGGAACTGTGCAACTTCGCGTAGCGCCAGATTCTCTTCTCTATTCTCCTTATCCTGATTGTAGATAGCATCTAGGCTAGATAGCCCAATCTAGTTACTAGAGACCCCTCACACATGGCAATGATTCAGACCCGCAAGGCGAGGAGGATCAGCCTCAACAGAAAAGACAGCTAACAGAGCCTTCATCCTCGAACATAAGTTTTCGAGATTGCGTCTGTCACAAGTACGCTAATTGTTACTCTCTCAATCCTTCAAACGTGCCGGAAGGATGGACACCAATCGTTCAAATACAGTCGAAAGTCATCACTACAGTCAAAGGACGCAAACGGCTTCGAACAAACATCAAAAAGATTTTCGAGAGAAATAACATTGACTTGCCTAAGTTCTAGTCATAGGATACTGCAAGGAATTAACCTAAGAGGCCAGCAGAGGACGAGACTTCAAACGCTAATACAACGCCATGTAGATCAAGGGCCGCATTTGCTACAACGAGATTTACGTTTAGCACAATTGCAAAGGGCAAGTACAAGGATTATCTCCAACTCAACAACTGCGCGGATACACATATCTGAAACGACTTGTCCCGTTTCACTGAATACAAACCTTTGTATGATGAAACCATACAGTTTGGCAACTTGAGCACGTACATCGCAGGCACAGGCAACGTCACAGGCCATGTCGACACTCTATCAGGTCTAAGTCTTATTCAGCTCGAGAACGTTGCTTATATTCCTGGATTCTACTAGAACCTCATCAATACGCACTCTCTCGAACAACATGGACTCTACTTTAATACTAGGAGGCGTTGGATGGAGTATTCGAATGGATCAAACGCCTTTAAAATAACCAAATATGGTGCTTTTCGAATCATTGACCTTTACCTCAAGGTCGCTGTATTCAAAGCTCAATGCCATGAAAAGGCAGTGCAGACCTTCGCAACTACTACCAATTCGAGAACGCCGCCAGTAGCTACAGCTTCTATGGATATCTGGCACGCAAGGCTAAGCCATGTCCGAAGAGAAGCTCTGAACACATGCCTCAAGCAGTCAAAGGAGTCATACTTGGCACTCGCGACTTCGAACGAAAATCAGAACTCTATTCTGAATGGCAACTCAGGCAAGCATATCAGCAAATCTCCCGCATACTAATGTAGGGAGGCACTTACCCTTTCAAAAAGATCTATTCCGACCTTATCGATATAGAGAAAGAATTTAACGTTAACTCTTGGGTCGCTTACTTCTACTGCGATTACTCAGCCTACTATGTGTCGTTCAATCTTCTAAATAAGACCCAAGAGGAACTTCTGTCTATAACGCAGGGGTTTTTGGCTATTACAAACGACCACTGGTGCTTCACTACACGATATATTCAATCATGTGGCAAGAAAGGCCTGGGGAAGAAGTGGAAGGACTTTATCGCAATAAAGGGAATCACTTCCAACCTATCCCCGCCAGATACACCAGATCAGAACGGCCTTGCTGAACGTTCTAGAGGGATGATCATGATTATCTCTCGCAAGCTTCGAATATAGGGTAATCTACCTTAGAAGTTCTGGCCCTACATCGTCACTCATGCTACTCGCTTCCTCAATCGCATCCCAGCTCAACGAAAAGGATGGCAAACTCTATTTGAAATAGTTCACGGTTGAAAACCCAACCTCTCTCATCTCATAATAATCGGTTCCCTTGCCTATGTCTTGATTAAGGACAAGAAAGCCCGTCCAGTAGGGGAAATACAGGTCGAACGCCTGTGGATAAACCACTAGCACTGCCGCGGCCTCTGAGTCCAGTATTTCGTCATCAAGCATCACCGCGTTCTTGGACAAATATATGAAGACCGGAAGCACCTAGAAAGGAAAGGATAACGGACGCTTCAGCGCTCTAGAACCTTTGAACAGCTTCTGAGAGGAACATCAAACTGTCACAGAAAGGCTAAGATGCAATTAAAACACTCAGACCACGCTTCAATCTGCACTAAGTTCAGAAGTGAGCGCGAAGACAGGCTCATACCTTACGCTTAGAAGGTGCTATGCTAGGACAACAAATCAACCACGCTTTTGTACTAGCACGATTAATACAGACCCACTAAAAGGACTTACTACTATTACCTAACTTTTGGTATCAACTAAAGCGACATCCTAAGAGAAAAGGCTTCAAACAAGCTGCAGATGCTGAGATCAAGTCGCTCGAAGAGAAAGGAACCTTTGAGCTAGTTAATAAGCCAGAAGGCAACTAAGCACTGCCACTTAAATAGGTCTTCACGTACATACTTGATAATGCAGGTTACTTTATTTACCACATAGCTCAAATTTGTGCCAGAGGTAATCTTTGTACTATACTAGCGATGATATATACGCGGCAACAGGTGCTTATTAAAACTTCTGGATCCTAATAACCCTCATCTGTGCGTTCAGGCTGATATGTCATCAAATTGACTTTAAGAATTGCCTTTATCAACGCTAGCATGGATGAGGAAGTCTATACGACATGTCCACCAGGATATAGTCAATCAGAAAAGGTCTAGAGATTACCTAAACAACTATGATTTAAACATTGCCTAGATGAACCCTGCATCCTTATTAACAAGGAAACACATTTCATTCTATATCTCTACGTTGATGACTTCTCGTTATTGCGCAAGCTGAATATCTTTGCAAGTTAATTAATTTAAAGTAGCAGTACACGACAATACAGGATTAAGGATTAAGGTTTAAGGCAAAGTAATCTCCATCTTTAACATTAGAGTCCTACGAAATATCAAAGCTAAAAAGCTCTGGGTCTGCTAGGATGGCTATATTGATAAACTCAGCGTCAAGTTCGGGATTGTTCAGTCAACGAGAGAGGTGACCCCGCTTATTTCATTATATCGTTCCCAACCTTTCGAAGGACGTGCTACAGTACTAGGACAAAAGTTTAGCACGCCAAGCTTAACTCACCGTGCACCTTCAAACTGCGCCACCACTTCAACCCACTACAACTATGGCTACACCGCGCCGGTTTGGACGAGAGATAGATGGAAATGCTCGTAGAAAGCCAAATTTAAGTCTAGATGAGCGCAACAGGATTATTGGGATGGTGTTAGCTGGTGCAGGGCACTCTGAAGTTGCGCGCCAGTTTGACTGTACACCATCAGCTATCAGCCGAATCAAGAAAAAATACCGCGAAATAGGCAACGTTAAAGATAAACCTCGTAGTGGCCGTCCACCTATACTACCACTACACCAGAAGAAGCTTATCTATCGTAAGGCTCGTGCCCAGCCAAAGATTGAGTACTCAGAGCTTGTTAAAGCTGCCGTAGTTATAGCAGCAGATGGGACTCCTTCAAAGCCACCTAGTCATAAGACATTATACCGCTTTATTAAAAGACGTGGCCTTACTAAAAATCCATGTAAAAAGCGACCAAAACTCAAGCCTATCCATGCTCAGAAACGCCGGCAGTTCTGTCGACAGTATCGCTACTTTCAGTGGCACTCGCGTACAATCAAATTCTCAGATGAGTGCTCTCTTCAGAAAGGCTCTGGCCACAACCGTGAGTGGTGCTTTCGATTCTCGTGGGAGAAGTGGAAGCCAGAGATGGTAACTGAGGTTGACGTTCATAAGCGCCCTGCCCAGATGGTATGGGGATCTATATGGCTGGATGAACGAGGCAGACCACGTCGTAGTCCACTTATTATCATGGAGAGAGATGAGCGTGCACGACGACGTGGCTACTCAAGTAAAAGTTATATTGAAGCTCTTCGTAGAGGCCTACTACCTAACTGGCGGCGGTCTCAGCTTTTCATGCAGGATAACGCGCGTATACACACCTCGCGCGCAACAATGAGATGGATAGCTCAACACAATATTACACTAATAACCTGGCCACCTTACTCACCTGACCTTAACCCAATTGAGCACCTCTGGTGGCATCTCAAGAAGATGATGCATATGCACTACCCACAACACAATAACTCCTCACAAGCTGAAGAGGAGTGGGAGGGCTTCTGCAGCGCGTTGAAGGAGTGCTGGCGGCGTATACCAGGTACGCTCATACGCAAGCTCATCTTGAGTATGCCGAGGAGGATTCAAGCTTGCAGGCGCGCGCGAGGCTGGCAGACTAAATACTGATTCAAAACTCTTCAAATACATCAAAAAAACTGAGTTTATATATAATTTCAGGTGGTGGGTGGTTGTGAACGATGAGGCATCAATCTCGTGTTGGGCGCGCACGTGCCACGCTGTGCTAAACTTTTGTCCAGTAACTGTACTATACAATAGATATTAGAGATGCAAGAAAAAGTAGGGTCAATTTTGTATGCAGCAGTGGTAACGAGACCAGACGTCTCCTTTGCAGCCAGCCAGTTGAGCCAATACGCAATGAACCCTTCATATGAACACCTGCAGTATGTAAACCGAGTCCTCTTATATCTTCAGACCACAAATTGCTATACTGTTGAATTCTCAAGCTTTATAGCCACACCAACAGATGTAGAGACAGGCGATGATAAGTACTACAGCTGTCAAACGACACATCGTTTGCGGATGATCCAGGGACTCGAAAATTCACCCAGGGCTACCTCATGAAGTTATTTGCTAGGGCGGTTATGTGGCAGCCTTCTAAGCAGAAGGCTGTAACCATGTTAACAACTAAGCAGAGCTCTTGTCGCTATCTCACACAGCGAGGGAGACGGTAGCTCTATACCGACTGTTTAAACAGATACAATTTGACCCTGAACACCAACCTTGCATCCTTTGCGATAATTTACAGACAGTGGGGCTAATCCAGAAAGAGAGACTACAGCTGACATCCAAGCTGAAACACGTCGACATCCACAAGTTCTAACTGAGACAGACGTGCCTGCAGATGGCTTCACAAAACCTTTTTCAGGAGAAAAGCACTCTTAATTTGTAAAGCAATTGGGTCTAATTGATATCTCATCGCGGGGTGATCTAGGATACGTTCAGGAGAGGATATTGATCAAGATTATATCCAGATCTCATCTGATATAGAGTGAAATCTGGAAGGGGTGTGTCGCAGGCCAGGCGTGCTCTTAACAAGCCTCAAAAAGCAACTGTATTAGTAATTAAGCTGTGCGCTCCATATAGATCTGTGAGATGGAGTACCCCGCACCACAGACAACAACATCAATCGATACAATGCTGCAGCTTATTATCATTATCTCACCTTTCATCGTTTTCGCAGGTCTAGTGCAACACCTGGAGAGAGATTACTAGTCGGGAGATGGCAGAGCTAGAAAACTCGGTGGATGTTGGGGTCAGAGGAGGCAATGGAAGGCAAATCTTTGGTGATTCGCTTGTATGATGGCAGCGTTATTCAGTAGCCTAATAATTGAATCTGTGAAGCTTGCGCCGCTTTGGTGACACATTGTCAGACTAACGCTAAAGACTTCTGCATCTAGTGGTGTGGGATTTGAGATGGGTTTTGATGGGTGCACAGTATGGGAATAAGGTATGTGATAAAAGATTGTGATAATGACGCAGCAAGAGATTGATTGATTTATGTCTTCTGCAAAGGCTCTCAATTGTTATCCATTGATGTTCTACTTGTTCTTCTATCTACTACGCTTTCTACCAGTTTATATATCCATCTCTGCTGAGCTTGTTGAGGTCTCTCGGTTCGGAGGGCGGAGATCCATTATCTTTTGTTGAGTAGTTGAGCTAGCTCAACGCAGTTATTCGATGGTACTGGCTCTGCGCAGCTCATCTATGACTCTATGAGCCATCGGACTTCGGCTACACTGGTCATGTTGGCCATGTTGGCCATGTTGGCTGTGCTGGCCATGCCGGCTGTGATCTCGGTCATGGTCTCGGATAGTCTTGTGATGACTGAGTTCGACCTCAGATCACCTGCAAATCTGACAAGTGGAGGGTAATTTCAACAACTCTAATTTTCCAAACCCAGTAAAAGCGGTCGTAAAAAATACACGGATAAAGCGTATAAAACCAAAACAAATAGCCTTCATAGCTGGTGATAAACACATTGGGGGCATCCCAAGGCTTGCAGTACTTGATGTATCATAGGATCTGTACACCTTCATGTGCTATCTTTACGATAATACAAAGTCGTCTCCAAGTAAGAATAATTTTAGTCGCTCTTAGATGCTATATTTTATACATAAAAGTCTCGATCCTTCAACTGCGCAGCGAACAAACTTGAAGGATCTACAAATGTTCCGGAAGAGACGAATGTGCCGTTACTCCCGTTGGTTATGGTGCCTTTGCACCCAATGCAGACATTCCATCCGTTGGGTGGAGACTGGATGGTCAAAGAATGTGCATTTACGTTCCATGCAACGCCTATTCGGACATCCTCGTTAGCCACTACCAACATTTTTTATGTTAAAAAAAGGAGGTAAAGGAAAACGAAAGGCGTGGGTCATTCGGTGCCAGGATGAACTTACCTTGGTTAATCGCCCAACCATGTCCCGAACCATACGTAGCCCGATTCCTAAGCAATACTGACGCCGTTGTCGAATTTTCCACCAGAAATCCATGTCCCCATCTCTGGTGCGGCTCGATACTCTCAACCGCCTGCTCCGCGTAGTAGTTCAAGACCGCGTTTGGGCCCGGGGTTAGTGTTTGTGTTCCTACAGAATAGGATCTCGAATCTTCCTCACCCAGGGTTTGACAGTTAGTCGCTAAAACCTGCGTTCCAGAGATGGTAATATCCAAGGCGTACCCAGCGCCCTTATCCGTAGCTCCATCCCGATTCATAGTCACCGAGTCGATAGTAATACGAGAGGCGTTGGAACCGACAGTCATGAAGTTATTAAAGCCCGTGAGATCTAATTTTCGGATCCAACTGTCGGTCGTCCACTGGCTGACCCATACAGCACCAGAGGTACAGCTGGTGTCGCTGAGGATCCTCCCCGAACAAGTCGGAGAGACTTTAATGCTCAGATTCTCGACGCCCATCTCAGAAGGCTGTGAGGGTGGTGTGTAAGCAACAAGCTGGCCAGACATATATGTTGAATCGATGGCGTCGGTAAGAGGCACGTCGACGGAAATGGCTGTACCGTTCATCGATTTTATGCGCCGGGGCTGCTGAACGAGCTTGCCGACCTGCGCACTGAAATTAAAAGCTGTGTTTGTGTAGAAAAGGTAATGTGATAACCTACCCCAAGCCAGGTTTGGGGTTTCCCGTCCCTTACGAGATTATTCATTCCCATTGCCACGACCCATTTAGCAGTTACCGCCCGCTGAATGAAAACATGTTGGCCCACTGCAAACCCGGACGTATCGTTTACGTGCACAGTTCCTGTACCAGCAGGCACATAATCATCCGTAATCAGTGCTGTCTTAATCGTCTTACCCCCACTTGACTGATTTCCCATCGTAATCACGTTCTCCGAAAGCGAGCGAACTGCTAGCACCGTATTCCCTATTCCTGAGCCCCGCAGGGTCGTCTGATTACGTATCAGTAATCCAGAGCCGAGAGTGTAGGTGCCAGCTTTCAGCACCACAACTCCGCCGCCGGAAGCGTATACTTCGTCCAGCGCATCTTGAATAGCGGTGGATTGGTCGCCGCTGCCGGGGCCGAGGGTTTTTGTTGCAGCACGAGACAGAGATGGGAGGGAGGCTTCAGAAGCATGGTAGCCACAGAAGCTGAAATCAGAGAGTTTGTCACCCTTGGCGTTCTTAAGATTTTTGTAGTCGACCGTTCCAGCAGATGTGGAAGCGAGGAAAGCAAGGTGGAGGACCGCAGAAATAAGGCAGAAGAAATTACCGAGAAACATAACGTCCACTCTCATGTGAAGAGATGCTCACTTGACACTTCTCGCACGGATAGAGTCTGAACGATGTGTATCCGAAATTTAAGCAGGGGAGATATGGTTTTATAGAAAATTCGACGTCCTTATATAACTTTAACAGCGCTCTCGCTTATTACCTATAACAACTTACATATAAATGCTCTTCCATACTTTCTTTATTCACGTTTGCGGGGTCTTGTATCTAAATTAGGAAGGACGCATCATATTGTAGTACGCTTGAAATATAGCAACTCTATTTAATGGGCTATAATCCTGTCAATTCGGGGATAACAACGAAAACGAAGTATAGTAGGTGGAATATGTTTTGAATCTAGAATGCCGTAGCGCCCGATATTTCCCCGATTTAACGTAATTCCACCACTAACAACAGGTTTTACCCCACCAAAAGATTCGACTTATGTAAAATAGTAATAAAACAGTAAACCAGGCAGGTATTAAGCTCAATACCTATCTGAATTACCTTAAGCCATTCGTCCTAGTTACTTAGACCATTCATGTTAAAGTTTCAGTCTCTAATTAGTTGATATTCTATACTAGTAAATTACAGGTAGGACGAGCCTTCACTATGTGCTCCGGACTAGACTCTTAGCTTAGAGGGCTGAAAATTCAGCACTCCCACTTTAGTAACATTGTGCCGGTGCCCGAGGAACAACCTTAGGGCTAAGCCCCTTTTCTACATTAGGCTATATACTGCTTAAGGAGGGCAACTCATAGGGAGGGGGGATAGCTATAGAGAGAATACGATTGACTACATAGTCAACTCAGTTGTTTGCAGTAATCCTTGACGTGATTTACAAGTAAGCCGCGAGTACAAGCGAGTCGTGAGCCCTACCAACTTTGCGCACCTCTTTAAGCTTAAAACAAGATAGCTCTACATAACGTTACTTAATTGCGTTCAAATGAAGCAGATATTCAGCTTACTATCTCCTCTATTAAAAATAGTCAAATTAAGAAGACTCAACGCGCTGCGATAACGTTCAACGTTTCTAAATCAACACTGCGTAACCGACGTGCTAGTCGACGCGCCTAACATGATTACTAGCCTAAATTAAAGAAGCTTAGCTAGCTAGAAGAGGGGATAATAGTTAATTATATCCTTAATCTTAGATTCTTATAGTTTTACCCTATCTCTAGCTACTATGCGTAAGATAGCTAATAAGCTACTTACTTAGCGTAGAGGTAAACCTACTAGTATTGTGCCGGTGCCGAAGGTGATACCTTGCTATAGTTAGTTTGGCTAGCTTAGGGGCAAGAGGCTCAAGCGCAATCTCTATATCTCTCATCTCATCAAGGATCAATCAATCAAGCTCTCTTAGATAGAGTATTCAATTCAATTCTTTTAGTAGCTATCCTATCTTATAGGAGGTATTACTAGGCAACTATCCTCTTCACAGTAGTATAAATGGCGAAGTCCATGGAGCCTAGTAGGAAACTCCTATAGGTAGGGTAGCTGCTTATTTTCAATTTACTTCAGTACCTCTAGTTCAACGCAAGATCTCATCGCAGTAATCTCCTCCATCTCCATCGCACTATCGCAGAGATCCCGATCTCCATCTCTATCGATCGCACCAACGAGAGATCCTGATCTTTATCTTCATCTTGAGTAGCCAATTAATAGAAATTGGGTATACCCAATTTCTATCCGCGCCGAGAGACCTTAGCAAATTGGGCAGGGACGAGTATATAGACTGGCAGAGAGCGCAGTAAATATGAGGAGAGAGAGAGCAGAAGGCGATAAATCAATCAATCGCGTTTATTACACACTTTTAACACAGTCTCAACTTGTATCACGAATAACGTTGAAACCCCTCTCAAATCTCACAATACGACAAAAAAAACGTTTGCCCATATACTTATAATATAGATCAACCCGAAATAGTTCTAATCTACTAACTTAACACCTCTAAAAGGACGGACTTAATATCTCTACTAGGCTAATCCTAGAAAAATATTAGAGAGAGGTACAATACTCCATAAACTACGATCCTATCCTATCTATATAGAATATAATCTAGCTCTTAATTGCATCTATAAGAGCTAATCTGATCATTGATATTAGGAGCGACAGTGTTGAAGTCCTGGATACCGGGGTTGGTGAAGGTAAGGAAGGTACCGAAGCAATTAGAGTCCCTACGGTTTCATGAAAATTAGCTGACAAGGGCTCCCACATAGTTATTTATATACCCGATAGAAACTTACGTGAATACTTGGCAGGAAAATCCATTATCGGGGCCAGCAGAGCTAATGCTATCTTGGAACGGAGAAAACAAGTTGACTAAGTCTATGTCAGTGACACTCTCTCAATACCATCACGACTGCTATTAGTTTCTTACAGCAGACGCCAGTAGTGAATTGCAGGTTCTGGCAAGTGCCGGTAAAGTCCCTAGCAGTGCAGACGAAGAGATGGCCGGATGCGCGCCTGGTGCATTTCGGTCAGCATGTTCTTCGTACGGCGGGTTAAAAGTTGAGATTACTTCTCCAGATCACGTTTCTCGGCATCAACAGGTGACTGAGCCACAGTCAAACTCGCGGCAACGGGAGCATCTTTGGCTCGGATTTTGAGACCTGGTGAGAGATTGTCGACAGCGGCGCCGAAAGCGGCTGAGGAAAGGCTAAGAGCCACAGCGAGGTTTTTGAACTGCATTTTAAATGTATTGGAGAGGGCTTTGGCTGCTACAACATATACGATTGGTTGGTTGGCGTTGAGTCCGAGACTTAAGAGGAGGCTGCTGTAGAAACAAGAACAAGAGCGGATTTCGATCCTCATTTATACTTTTACTCGGACTTAGAGAATAGCTTGAAAATCCTAAACAAGAAAGTTTCAGCAAATAGCTGACGCCAGCAATATGCATCGTAGAAGCTGATGCCAGGGGTAGTCTAGAAGTAGTAAAGTAGATGTCAGCGTCGCGACAAGGGTCGTGTACGTATTTGTTCTTGATACAGTTGGTAAGATGCAAAGGTACGACAGCAAAGGCACAAGGTTCCCTGAGGATAAAAAATTAATAGATCCATTATTAGAGACGGAAAGTACAAGGCAGGTACAGTATCAGGGGAAGGATCAATATTGCTATCAAGAGATCTATGAGAAAGCGAAAGGTCAGAGCAACCGCAGAACCAGAGGCAATCTCCTAACGTGTATTAGGGCGTACAGTATAGCACAACTCCGTATGTAGAAGGTCTTTTTAAACTCGATAGACAGGAGACACTAGTAGTTTTGATGAGGCGAAGTGAGACAGGGATTCCTAAGGCGAGGGTAGTATTAATTAGTGCACTGTTGTGTGCTTGTTGCTAGTTGGGGGCAAACTAACTCAGGGTCGAGTTGAATATAGCATGGGTTTAGAGATCTCGCGACATCGGCAGGAGCCGCGACAATAAGATACAAAGGTTTGTCAGCCACTCGCAGAGTCATTCATGTTCTTATTGTGCCCTAGCTCGGCGCCCAGGCCTATTTTGTTCATCTAGCAGCCGCTACTCCTCTTTACTTATTCCTCTTCACCAGTAAGCTGCGAGTGTTATTACAAAATTTGTACCTTAGGACGCATTCACATTTGGATCGCTGTTGTAGGTAGACAGGGGCAGTTAATATGTGCTTATTCTTAGCATGCCTTCATAAGCAGTGGGGGCATCGGAATCCTGGAGCTAGGTGGGAGAGCGGCACGGACCCATCCTCGCGGGGTTGTAGATCATGGCACGTTTGCGCAACCAGTAGCCTAGCTTAACGCGTGACATGCCTAGCCAAGTACAGGTGGCACATCCGGCGCGCCGCCGTAAAGGGCTAATCTTCGTGTAGGGCACATACACGAAAAAAACAGAGGTGTGCACAAGGGTTCTATATGCTGTTTTCAGGTGCAGTTCCGATGCGTACGTCCAGCTGAGTAAGTGTTTTATATAATCAGCGCTCGTATAACTAATTATAAACAGAGGATGTAATAAGCTTCAAGAGACGACCTGTCCGTCCTCGCCCTAAGTCACACGAAACGATGAGCCGTCTGAGTAACTGATCACGCGGCCGTAGTCGCGCAGCCTGAGGAGCTTATCCATTGGCACCGGCGATCCTAGGCACAGACTTGTTCTTCGAACCCGGTTGTAGATGTCGACGCTCCTGTAGAGTCCAAGCTGCAGATTCTGCGTAGTGACACGGGGGATCTGCGTAGGCTGCACAAGGAGCTTGCGCTCTGTACCAACAAAAGTCTTCGCCCAGCCAGTGCGCCGCATCCAATTCGTGTTGAGAGCCATGTATCCGCTACCAAGATCGCTGGTCATTCCCGTTCGGCGGCCATTAATGCGTTCGAGCTCATCAAGATGCAGCTGTTCGAGACGCTGTAGGCGCAGCGCAGATTTCTGCTGCAAGCTGCTATCGACAGTGCTACGAGTCGCAGAGGCGCAATCCTGTTTCACAATCTAATACCAATGCGCAGGAACCTGTTTTCAGGGAAACAGTTTTAAGAAAAGAAAATGCTAGTCGGACCTCCCTATGCGCGCGCTACGAAGAGATAAAAGCGCGAAAGAGACAGGCCATTTTTGCAACATGCTCGTAGGAATACGGCACAGCGACTCCGACCCTGATCTTGACACCGACGCGGTCACCCTGCATCTGCGTATGCAGTAACTTGTACAACTCAACCCATAATGTACCTTTGCCCTGTATTCTGTGGCAGTTGCATCCTTCGAAAACAAGAACAAGAACAACAATATAACATGATACTTACTAATATAGAGGACGGAGTAGCAATCCAAAATTCTCTTGCCGTACGCAGGACTACGAGTTTTACAGGTTGCATGCATATGCACCGCAGACTTCCGGCGAAAATCAAATAAAAAGGTGCCACTTCGTCTGTTGTGAAAAGCTTGGTCCGTCATCTGGAAAGCTTGGTCTGCATCCGGAAAGCTTGGTCCATCATCACGAAAAGCTTGGTCATGATATAGCCTACCAGGATGAAGTAATATCCATCTGACACAAAGATCTCACATAATACGTGGAGGAAACAGCGCACCCCTGCAGCACGAATTCCAAGCCAGCCAATCAAGGCTTGCGCGCCTGCTTGCTTCAAGGCAGACTTAGGAATGTTCAATTTAATCAATCGGCGTGGGATGAATTGACTTGATTGCTTTCCAATTTATCCATTAGTTGAATTGATTGAATTGATTCACATTTTCAAGCTGATTCATCATATTTTTGTATGAATTGAATATCAGAGAACGGACGAGTGAACGATCACTGGAGGTAATGTAGTGCAATGAATAACAATAAAGGGTGCGTATTAGAGGACAGACGAGTCGCTACCCTGACCGGTACGATTCGGGGAGTACAACAAAGTCACATGAATCTGGTTTGGCTCTTCGGCCGAACAGAACGACACATTTTAGGTGCCAACCAATGAAAACTCAACACTAGAAACTATAGCCGGCTCGCTCCTACAGCTAGCTCGAAAATTTCCTCCAATCCTCTAATACGATCAATCGAATGAATTAGTCGTTCAAACTGCGATTAAATTGATTGATTAATTACCAGGCATACGATTTGACTTGATTAAATCGAATTGGTTGTTCCCAAGTCTGGTTCTAGTGAAGTTGATTATACTGAACTTCTACTGTAGGACATTCCCAGCAGAATTCCTTGCGTTTTGATTGATGGATGTTTGATGTGATTAAAGTTTGTTCCGTTTCAACCTGAATGCTGATGAAGAAAGTGAACCTAGTGAAGGCTCGATCGACTAGGCTATGATACCCATATATGAAGAGAAGCATCTCAAATCGAGTAGAGCAGGTCTTCCCCAGATCCATCAAGCACACTTCTTCAAATCTTTCCATCACTCGCACGGGATTTTGCTCAAACCTGCCCACCATGGTCTCTTTCACTACCGCTTTTGTTGCCTTTACGGCTGCCATTGGCATCATCGCCGCTCCTGTCGAGGGCTCCATCGAGTCTGCAATCTCCAAGCGTAGCAGCCCCAATAGCTCGGGTACCAACAATGGCTTCTATTACCAATTCTGTATGTGTCAATATCCATCACTATTGAAAAACATCCACCGACAAGGTGCGCAGGGACCGATGGCGCTCGTGGTAGCGCAACCTACACTAACAAGGCCGCTGGCGAGTATTCCGTGTCATGGCAGGGCATCTCCGACATGACGTCCGGCAAGGGCTGGAAGTCTGCGCAACCTAGGAACATCACTTTCACTGGTAATGTGAACGCCCAAGGCAACTTCTACCTTGCTGTCTACACCTGGTCACAGCACGGCGAGAACTACGTAAGTTATTCATTGTCTGTGGTGACAAAGTAATGCAAGGGCTGGAGTCTCACACTTCGATAGATTCTCGAGAACTACGGCTCCTACAACCCCTGTAGCCAAGGTCAGACCGTCGGTTCTATCACCAGCGACGGCAGCAGCTACCAGATCTGCACAGTCAACCGCGGAAACAACTACATCCAGAACTGGTCTATCCGCCAGAGCAAGCGCTCCAGCGGTACCGTCACCACCGCCAACCACTACAATGCTTACGCTGCTCACGGTCTAAACCACAACCCTCTTAGCGCGGCTGCCTATCAGATCGTCTCCACAGAGGGCTATGGAAGCTCTGGCTCGGCCGATATCACCGTCTCCGGCACTTAGATAGAATATTATTACCACTATATTTGTCTCATATGTTTTTGTTGCTATTTGTGAGAAGTGCGTCGAAGCGCTCTGTTTGTAACCTTATATTGTAGCTCTGATATACTTGGTGGAGAATCTTTAGAGCCCAAAGTCTCCATCAGCATGCATAGATCGATAAGTCCCATTGTACGCAGCGCAAGTGGAAATATAACCTGTACACGTAGAAAAGTAGTTTATACTAGACCGACTAGTATTTGCGACACGTTCTATGCAGAAGCTTAGTGTAAAAAGGCTTCGAACACGGTAGAGGTGAAACACATTAATCTCCTTGGATAGAATTAATTCGCAGGCGGATGTCGCCAGCGCATCAAAGTTTTGAATGAGCAACCATAAACCCACTTCCTTAGATCACGAGGGTACTAAAAGGTCAGCCACCGTCTGTAGATTCTACCCAGCGAGATAATCCACCAATTTTTTCTACTCGAGCCAAGGGAAAATATAGATTGGGTAGCGCAGACTTAGGTTGCGAGTAAGGGTTGCTAGACAGGAAAGATCCGCGGCTCTCGAGTTTAGCTAGGCCTTCTTCTATCTAACCTATTATATAGACTATAGATTTACACTGAAACTTACATAATATAAGGTTGGTCCAAACCTCTTACTTACGATACTTTACCCAAGATAATGGATTTACTATAGTATTACATAAGATAATAGTAGATAAAAATAACTAATAAGTTCTTTTTGCGCAAACTATATGATATACCGTTCTATCTAGCCGAGCTTAAACCCTTACGGGAACTCCATACAATAAATAGAACTTTCTCCCCATCCTCAAATAGAGATTGAAGACGCACTAACTAAGCCTCCTAGTCCCACTCCTCTGTTTTCCTAGGGTAAAGCCCTCCTACCCAAGTTCTGTGCGAACTGCTTAGTTTTCAAGCTGCTACTACCAGCTTCCTGCAATTTCCCCTAAGCCTATTACAAAAGTATAATTCAAATGTTAATAAAGAAAACCAAGGAGAACAAACTCCAGCTACCCTTCTCGCGCATATATGTCCTACCACTGCGAATACAGTTTGACCTTGTCATACGTACCCCCGGACGAAGGTTTGCTATTGGTAATTGCGAATAGTTCATGCCACCATCCAGTTTTATCTGCCGCATACTTGACCATAATCAACGGTATAATCGCCTTGCCCATGCCAACGAGCGACTAATATGATCGATGATTTGTAACATCTGCTGCGAATATAGGTTGCTTCTTTACCGTGCCTTAAAATGCAATCCAAGCATCCACGTTCGTCTCAAACGTCTTGATTAAGCTACTATAGAGGTTGACGATTATATTAGCCTGGTTGTTGAGATTATTGAAATTGGTGATGTCCTTGGCATCGACCTTCAGTTTGGTATCTTCCTATAGCACCTTATCTTAAGAAGATAGTTAGCATATAAATAATGACATGAATCTATTATAAGACTTACGCAATGATGTGGCGAATACAAAATCGCTAGTCTTCATCTTCTACACTATTAGCGGCATCATGGCCGGGCATCTCTTGCACATTACTCCTAGTGCATGCCATTCAGGTCCAATAACGAGGTCCGTAGATTTGCTTGATTAGTATAAGAAAATCCCGAAGCAGAATGTACCTATGTTGAAGTGATGGGTGCGTTCTAGGAGATACTAGTAGTCCACCTCGTGAAGCTAGATATAAATTGTGATCCCATGCGGGAAAGAGCTCTCAGACAGGAATTTGTAGTCTTTTCATCACTTTCAGAGACATCAGTGTCGACTTGAGCCGTAGGAGTATCTTCCTTCAAGGCCTTGAAATTGGGATCTAGTTTTAGGAAAAATGTTGGGGTACCATAGTTGGACAAACGATTTCCATCATTGGACAGTGCCAAAGGCTCATAGACAATTCGAAATTCTCCGCCAATTTCACTCTCCCAATGAGCCGTAGCCTCATTTCATCGGTCGGCATAAGTTATACAAGGCATATTCTACCTGCCATACTGACGATAGAAGCGTACCCTAGCCTTAGGTTCGGGACATAGCACCAGTCTTACCATCTCTCCAGTAATAGTATACACTATTTCTATTAATGATTCGCTAGAAATAACACAGCCATTCATTTGCCCCAATCAGCGAGATATTGTGTAATTTTGCCATCCGTAATTTGTCCTTGTTGTGGGTATAACGGAGGATTGATATTGCGTAGTTGAAGTCCACCAGTTTGAGGATCTCCTAGTAATGCAAAGAAGATACAGTTACAAGAAATATCTAGCTCAGATGCCTTGGTAGCATTCAACTTAGTTAGGGATAGGAAAGGATTTTTATAGGATGCTCCCGGCAGCTTAGACATAGGTGTCTCTGTAACTTCCAAAGCGTTAGGAGCACCAAACTACTCGAGGAAATCTCGGAAAGATGTCCATCTAGTAAGTATCTTGTACTCAGCGTCATCAAGAACCATATTGACGTTATTTTGGAGAAATCAACATTGGTTCAGGAGGACTTCGAAGGTACAATAGTTGAAGATGACCGAAAAATCAGCGTAAGGTAGTAGATTCTTGCCTTAACTTAATACTTCAGAAAAAAATTGAGAGTAAGTAGTATCAGAATACTTATACTTCGAATTTGTACTCAGACGTCATTAGGTGCGGGATGTTCGTTCTAGAACATAGCCCCACATCCAATATAGCTGTACATGCTGCATCCAGTTCAGCTGGCAACGATTCTGCATGGCGCATTTATAATAGGGGTTGATATCCAAGTAGATGTGCAGACTATGAGATTGGCACTACCAATAATTTCAGACACGTTCTAGATTATAAGGGGAGTGCATCTCAGCTTGCCTCAAGCAAGCCACTATTGAATCATGCAGTAAGCAGAAATGGAAGACTGCATAGAGTTTGCGTGACAAGCCAGTATCTTTGCATTTTCTCTGATAAAACCTGAATCAGTACAAAGTAATACGGCTGGGCCACTCTCGGTATTGTTATGTTATATTGGCCCTATTGAACAGGATTGGCGCATTCGAAACCTAACTATGAAGACGTAATAACAAGCGTCAACGAGGTGTATAATGAGGTGAAGCGACAAGCAGAACAAGATTCTATCGTCTAGTATATTCTAATTTATCAACAAACAGAAGCTAAACACGATAAGAGTAGTTTGCATGCAGTGTTGCCAAGCTCAGAACGCCGAGTTCTGCCCTTCCCAGCCATCCCTAACAACGGTACCGCCAAATTTCCGGCTGTAGGAGATCGATCCAAATTTTCGTTGACCAGGTTTGGTGTCACCACCGAAAAAGTCGTCGAAGGTGAAACCCATTCATTCTCCGCATACTGGTGTACCTTGCCGTAGACACCTGCGTTATGCACCAGTTAAGTGTCCCCCCAAATAATGCTGTAAACGGTGACTGCAGGAATACAGTCCATCTTCTCTTTCAAGACGTCGCGCTCCCACCTATATATTAAAATATCTAAGAACTTTTAAGCTAATAAATATCTCTTCTAAGGATATTATAATACTTCTTAAGAATTAGGTTATTCTTTTTTAGGGCTATATTATCTCTTTTTTAATATACTCGACAGCTTCTAGTCGAATTATTTCGTGGTACACAATGCATACTATCCTTCTCTCTGAAATGTGAGGAGTGTACACTTCCCACTTTTTTAGTCTGCCGGAGCCAGAATCGTGTCAACCTGGTGAGTCTCCAAGATCATATTTGCGGTGGACCGTAGATATTCAGCCTTGCTTCTAGGTCGAGGATTGTCACCTCCAGATACCACACACGCAAGATTGTTCGGAGTAAAGGATTCACCGATAAAGGTGTTCATGGTAGCAATTTATACCTCTGGAGAGATATTTGGTATCAACATCGTGCTTGAGCAATGCTTCGATACGCAAACTATTGCATTGCTATATAAATAATGTTGCAAACAAACCAAAAAAGCAAACAGTAATGAACGACTATTGATAACAGACATGGAACGATAAAAAAATCCCCCATAGCCATCCGCATCTCACAAATTCGTCAAAGGTTTCGGGACATAATCCGTGATCTTGAGCTTGCTCACTGAGTCAATTTCAGCACCGTTCACTAATTTGTAAAATTTCACGATATCCTCCTTGTCCGTGTCTTGAATCTCATTCTTATCATCGTAGCTCATTACAGAATGCGGATTCTCGCTTCCGAACTGCACAGCCTTGTCCTTCTCAGGACCATGGCCGGCGGCGTCCGCCTTGATGGCGAACTCGTGTCTGAGGCCGAGGATGTGTCCGATTTCGTGCAGAAAAGAGTTCTTCAGGATGGCTTTCCACTTTGGATTGACGAGCGTCTTGTCGTATACAAGAACATCTTTCACAACGTTAGGGAAGAAGGCTGACGCCAGGACGCCTTTGTCGACGGCGGGCTTGGTGTACCGGATGGCAAAGTTGGCGAGTTTTTTGTCGTGCGTTTCGGAGATCTTTACTCCAAAGCCAATCTTATTCCACTCACCGGCTGCTTGCTGGAAGGCGGTTGCAGTGTACGTGGACGCTTCCTGGCTGGGGAAGCCATCCCGCACCACGAAGTATAAAAGGTTGGTGGGACCTGGTGCTAGCACACTCCATCGGGGGATGATGGAGCCCGTACCAACTACAAGTTCGTTCTCTCCATCATCAGCTCCATCGACTAACTGAAGATCAACGGTCGGACTGACGCCCTCTTGAGTTTGGCATGGGTAGAAGACTTTTTTTTCGGAAAACGCCATGGTAGCTGAGTCTAGGATAGGGGCTTGATCGGCTTTGTTGAGGTTGCTTGAAGGTGTTGTGGCGCACCAGGTCTGAGGTTTTGTGTTGGAGTTGTCAGAAGTCATGAGATTTGAGCTTGTTGTTCAAAACTTGAAGGGAGGCATGCTGTATTTATGTCTAATAGTGGCCCTGTATATTTTCAAAGTCGGCCGTCTTCGTTCCAGTGTAGTTGAAGTATTTCAGCTCGTATTTCCTTTTGGCTATGTTGAACTAGAATTAGGCGTTCGTCTCCACCCTCTCATTTGGTACCCACCTAATCTCGTGGTTCTATCTGCACCATGGTCTTACTCTAGCCATGCTCAATGTGGTAGATTCAGCTTGCGGCATAAATCCAAAAACAGGATGTGGAGAATTTTATGCCCACTTGTCGACCTGAGAGACTAAACAGCTTGCGTTTTGCACTCAGGCTGAGCCAACTCATAGGTGGGTGTGAAGAAACGCAGTCGCCTGCGACCAGAAACTATTCCTAAAATATGCAGTGCGATGTTTTAAAGTTTAAAAGATGCTGACAGCGTATGTAGATGCTCAAGCTGAAAGAGATACTATCGGTGTTTGATTTTTGACGCAAGCCATTGACAAGAATGAAAATACATGAGTAGGCTCGTCAAATGAAATACCTAGGCACGCAATACTTGAATTCTACTCACAGCAGCAGTACTTACAGGCAATCGTTACATTGAGCTGAAATAATTGTCAAGCATACTGGCATTGGGGGAGAGAAAGGCCGAGACACTTACTTGATGCGTAATAGACATGGTGGCGTGCAACGGCGAGCTGAGCGAGAACCCCAATCTGCTATACACATTATCGACACACTAGAGCCAAAAAACATGTTCATTGAACTGGTTGCGACATCAGCGCAGACTAGATTGAGACTGTTTATGGCTTAAACATGCGAAAAGCATGAAAAAGCATACCTTGGACGCCAATAACTATACAATTCTCCCACGGACACAGATATACGGCGATCTTCTGCCATTTCTGATGAAACAGGGAGTGGGAAAGCGCAATAGGTAGTTTTTCTCACTCTCGGAGGATAAGTGACGCCCCAGAGCAAGGGGCGGCATGCGGAGTCTTGCATTGGTTCTGCGCAAAGCATGTTGCAATATGGCGTAGCTGAATACCTATTGCGACCGCTTTCAGCTCTGCCCAGAATCTCCAGATGCGTGAGGTAAAGTGTGGTGTTGTCCGTGCCCTGCTGCCTAGCGTCGCAAGTCACGAGACATGCGAGCTCCCGAGGTTCAGCCGGCTAGCAAGCACGTGCGCGACTAGCGCTGGCGTCTCCCACCAGGTATATATAAACCTGCCTCCGGACATCCTTTGCAACTCATACTTACCTTCTTGCAATCGGTGAGCTCAAGCTTTCACTTGATTACGAGGGATCTGCTGCATTGCACAGCGCGGACAGGTCTTTCGTTGAATCTCCTTCGGGGGCTTCAGTGGGACAATTTTTGCTGGTCTGCCTTTGGGCTCTTTTTCATTGACTGTCTGGCCTTGTGCTGCGCATCGAGGAAGAAGCTTCTTCGCTTTAGACACGCGTCTGTGGTCAATACGGCTCGTGGGTGGGCTGCCCATCCACTGCTTCATCTGCACTGCGCTGCACTGCTTGTTCGTCAACGCGACGCGACACGACCTTGACGCGTCAAAGCCTAGGCGCCTAGCATCACATCACGCTTGACCTGTCCGTAACATTCTCCGAGCATGTGCACCGTCTTGCGCTGGACTCGTGCCGGCAAAATTCAAATGTACCTGCCCATCTGATATCTCGCTGACAAATGCCCTCTGTCGCTTAACCACCCAGAGGCCATCGATTACATCAATATGACACCAAACAAAATCCATCTCAAAACAACTATTGCCCCTCCGTCTCCACCAATTACCAAACCCTCATTGCCTTCCTGAACATATAATGACGTTTGGCTAGCCCCGTCGAGCATATCGATAAGGGCAACTTCTATGCCCTCGTTCGCCGGTAGTTGACGAAAGGCTATGGTAGTAGAAATGCACGACGGAAGAGCTATGTCATCGGTGGAGCGTTATGAGCTGTTTAGCTGTAATTCTGAGGCAGCTGAGGTCGTGCTCCAATCTTAAATCAGCTTCTCGTGCCCTCTAATTCCGTTGCAACTTAGAGATACCCTTCAATTTCATTACGATAAATATAAATACTCGCCCAAGATGATGTCCTAAGCTGCTATGTAGGCCGAGAAGGCCGTCGGCCACGGCGATAATGCGACCACCGTATAGGACAATATAAATACAGCCAACAAGCTAGAGTCGGCCAACTAGTCTGGTGAGAAGATGAAGGCTCTCGCATGGATGGGCAAGGACAGTGTTAAAATGGTTGAGATGCCTAAGCCTGAAGCATTGTGGTATGCTCACAGTAAACTTTGATTCCCAACAAGTAGCGGACTAACAAACTCTTAGATTCATTGGCTATTCACATAAAATGCCAAAATCCTGCGCTTCTCGTGAGACGTCACGGTACAGCGATTACTTTCGAAGCTTTCGAACTTCTGGCAAAAACTAAAGACGTTGCCAATACACCGGGCCGTCTCATTCGTTGGTTTCCGGGCTCGTCCGTCACGATTCCGACGGATACGCTCGAGGACTCGAGCTTCCGAATACCTCTCCTAGATGCTCTTGCAGGGATGGACGCGGAAATGGCCCCTGCAATCGAGAGGGATGAGGAAAAGTGGGATACCCACCCACGACTCGTCACGCACATGGTTATGGGGATCCTGAGAGGAGCCGGTACTGGCGCCACGGAGCCGAAACCATCATCTCGGATATGCAAGCATAGCCGAGAGGAAGTCATTGGAGGTGGGAAGTACCCTTGGCAGCGTTCGCCCCTCTGGCTGATGGTCAGAATAATACTCCGTCTGATCTTGGAAGACCTGGACCCGCACTCACCCTCACCAAGAGTTTACAAAGAGTTCATGGCGTTCTTCATGAGTCGAGTTTTGGGCCAAGCTGTGGTCATCCAGACTACTCATGATGTTCTGTTCATGATGATGGCTAAGATCTCACGCCGCTTGGTCAAGTTAAGCCCACTCGAAGCAGGATGGCTTTCCCGGGCAGCAGAGACGCTCAAAGCTACTCACGAACGACTAGAAAAGGCTTAGAGCGAAGCTCAAGCTAGCCATGAAGAAGAACAGAACATGCAACCTCTAAAAAGCTTAAGATTTCAAGCTGACTGCATACTCAGCTTAGACAATTCGCGGCCCAATTACCTTAGCAAGGTATCCTCCCAACCACCTCTTACATATGCAGACCTTACTATTGAGGCGGCTGACCACAACCCCCGGTTAAATAGCGGGAATTATCTTCCTCACAGCGAGTTCACAACTGATGCAACTGTTCAGCCCTACGAGCTTGCCGACTTTGAGAACTGGGTTGAATTCCATCTCGAGGAATTTGTTTCCTCCGCGATAGGTCGCTCTCTTCATTCTCCCGAGGTGTTTGTCGCCCAAAGGGACCATGAACCAAATAATAGCGAGACGGATGGCGATAATTTCGGTCAATTTTCTCCAGATCTCGAGTCAGACGGAAACCATGGCGATGGAAGTATTACTCCTACGAAAGCGGTAAGTATCATGGCATGATTTCAATTTAGACATCAACATCTCATCTAGCGCTTGGAGAAGAGATAAACGCGAAAACCCCAGGACGATGATTTATTTTAGAACCATGTGCTAAATGCAATCTCAGGAGGGTTTTGTGCGCAGTGGGGTTCTCAACCGCCGGAAAACTTGAGTTATGCGCGTTTTCACCTTGGGATTGAATGCGACATGGTTGGTGGAAATTCCTCTAAATACGAAGCTGACTTTGTTCTTGCCGCGTCTTAGCTGTATGGTGAAGCAATTTCCGCCCTTAGACGAAGTGGCAGAGATGAATACGACTATGACAGGATCCAGTTGCATGAGAATAAGGTTGCCACCCTCGGGTGGCCATTTTTGGGACAGGATTCAGATTTGAAGCCAGCAATAACATCGAGCGGGCAGTTCTGTGAGCGATGCCAACGAGTTAACCCTTTAGCCGACGACTTTCGATCTATGTCGATATACTAAGTCTCAAAGAGTCAAAGACCTGCCGTCTATGCGAAATGCTCGCAAGGCTTCTCGATCGTACAGGGATGAAACAAGATATTCGAACCATAGAAAGGGATATAATTTGATGGCCGACTGTCACAGAGAACCCATTCTCAGAATCTGTACCGAAACGAAACGCCCCTGGACACCCGGTATTCCATTGGGTTGTGGAAGCATCTCCGACGCTGGGAGCTATGTTCACTTTAATATATTGCTTGCCTATTTGCAAAATTGTGATGCGAATCATTGGGAGGCTGGCTGCTGTATGCAACGCGATAAACTAGCCGACCCCTTCCAACCAACAAGAGTGTTGGATGTTGGCGCTAACCCTGAGGCACCACTGATCCACCTTCATTGCACTAAACCCGGAGAAATATTTCAGTATATAGCTTTGTCTCACTGCTGGGGCAGTCCTGGCGAGGAAGATTGGAAGAAGATTTGTACACACAAGGGAAATTTCCGGGATCGCTGAGAGAGCCTAGCCATCGATGCACTACCTCGAATCTTCCGAGATGCAATCATAGTGACGAGGAAACTGAAAATTAAATATCTCTAGGTCGACTCACTGTGCATAATACAAGGAGACGAGAAGGACTGGGAGCGCGAGGCTGCTCGCATGGACTTCATCTTCAGCGGTGCATACTGCACCATTTCAGCCACCTCGGCTCGCAACTTTGGGGAGGGTTTCCTCCTTCCTCGACCTAGCCGAGGATGTTTACAATTGAAGGGAGGCTTTGAGTCACCCGGAGAGCTTTGGATTAGCGAAGTTGTAGACACCTTCCGAACCGATGTCGAGAAAGGCCCGATAAATGAACGAGGGTGGGTGTTCCAGGAGCGAGCACTGTCACGACGAACGCTGCACTTCACCAAGAATCAGACCTACTTTGAATGTGGAGCGGGAATACAGTGTGAAACTATGACGATCTTTTCGAAGTGTGTTATTTATTCGTACCTTTCCGATTCATTGATGTTATTTAGGGCCTCTTCTCGACTGCGATACCTCCGGCCCCTTTTGACAATAGACTTTTATTTTTTATGCTCTAACTTATCGTGTTTCCCAGTCCCTACTCGGCCATGATGGGTGATCCTCAGTTCCCCAGAGCAATAATGAACCGCACGACAATGGAGAGAATCCTGCTCGTACACGATCTGTTTGAAACCTATTCCGGACTTGGTCTCACTGTTCTGACAGATAGATCGGTGGCCATCTCGGGGCTTGAAAGGAAGGTTGCGCGCGCATGGAACACCACAAGCAGCTACGGCGTCTTCGACGCCTTTCCCCACCGCAGTCTCCTCTGGCGGCGCCAAGGCGAAAAACTCCTTAAGCTCATTACTTATCCTGACAACCGGCCGGTTCCTTCATGGTCGTGGATGGCATATGATGGTAAGATAAGCTACATGAGCGTGCTGGAACAAGGCATGGCTTGGAACAAATCTCTTACCTTTCTAGCTCGGGATGATGAACTAAATAAGGAGATCGCGGCCACGTGCTACTTTGAGGCCACTGTCTTTCCACTTCGGACAGCAGAGCTCCTGAGACAGCCGTGGAGGCTGGTCCTTGATAACCCCGATGCTGTTGATGCGAACAGCTTGGGTTGCGTCCTAGTTGGGCGACACGACGACATGGCGAATTGTGCGCAAAATTATTTCGGAATTGCTGTGGTTGAGAGGGTTCAAGGTGAATACCAACGAGTTGGTGTTGTCCAAATACAAGCAAGGCACTTAGAAGCCGAAGAGCCTGGAGTAGAGGGACGCATAAGGTAATTTTTAGGTATCGGAAAATCAAAAAGGATCCATAGCTTCCGTGAATAAATAAAAATGTCAACGAAAGCTAATAATATTATTACAGTGGTCTTTCAAAAGAGAAGATACCAAAGAGGAGGACACAGATCCTATCACTTTCCGGTTTCAATGCATCGCTCGGCTTTCTTCCAGTCAGAGTTGCTAACAAATAAATCTAATTCAAATTTATGCACATCAAATCAAATTAATTGAGACGTAATTTAATCCAAATCAAATCAAATCGAGAAGGTTAGATTTATTTGGATATTTGGAATCAAGTAAGGCTATAGTAGAAATAGTAGGCCTCTAGATAAATATCCCTTGCACAGGTAAACGCGCCCGTACACGGGCCACATCAATAGAGCCAATCGGATGATATTTCGGATAGCTTGGAAAACCAAAATATATGTTTTTTGACGGCGTTTTGTACAGGATCTAGCATTATGACAGTTACGAGTTCAATTTACTTAATACTTGAGCTTATAGAGGTGTCAATGCTTTCAATAGTCTCTACGCGGCGTAGGTGCTCTACCTAGCACTTAGAGCGTACTTATAGCCTACACAAAGGCACCTTGCAGAGCTTATAGCTATAAGTTATACGCGGAGGACGCTAAGCGCCTTATTAATAGCGCTATATATTACCTATTGTAGCTATAAGAGGCGTTCTAGGCTTATTTGTACGCCTACTCTTAGAACAAGCTATATAAGCTTTTACCTCTACGTATAGGTGTACTAGCAGTCTATAGGCGCTCTTATTATTAAGAGTAATATTATTAAGCCTTTACCGCTTTTATAAGCCCTAGTAGAGGCGTCCCCTACGCTTAAAAAGCTACTCTATTAACCTATATAAGAACTACTTATAACCCCTGCGCTTTACGCGCTCGCGCGTTAAGTAGGAGGATAGCTAATAGATATTATTAAGCGTTAAGTTAAGTAGAAAGTAGAGTAGTAGTTTCTAAGTATATTACTTACGCTATTATATAGTATAGTAGCTCCGCGTTTAGTTATACTTATCTACCTTACTTTTATACCTATTATAGCTGTCTATTATCTCTAGGATCCCAAGTAACTTAATAAGCTTATTACTAAAGGCTTTCTCGAAAGGCCGCTTACTTATAGATACTAGCGCTAGCTGTTATTGTTAACGTTTAATATACTAAATACCTAGTAGTAACTATTATTAGCTTAAGCTTAGTATAGTAGTAAGCCTTAGTACTTACTATTAGTAATAGTAGAAGTAAATAGGATAACTTATAAGTCTCTCTAAGCTAGCTATAGTATAGTTTAACGCTCTAAGAGTGCCTAGAAGGTTTCTCCCTACTTAATCTAAGGCGTAAACTACGTCTTAAGGCTTATAAGATCCTTATTAAAGCGCTTTTTACGCAGCTTCTACTTACTATAAGAGTGGATAGTAGGAGAGCTACTAAGAGCCTTAGTCTCTACTATTATCTTAAAAGCCTCTTCTATTACTATATTAGTTATTCTTACTATCCTAGTAATGCTAACGCTATACTCTCTAAGGTATTCTATTATTAGGATAGTATTAAAGAGATTATTATCCTATATAATATAGTGACCTAGTAAGAATAAATACTTACTAGTAGTATTTTTAGCGAGTATAAGAGTAATAGGTACTAATTCTATAGGTATTAGAGCCTTCAGCTTAGTATTAAGGTTAATAGGCCTACGCCTAACGCCTTTAGCATAAAATAACTAGTTAAGTACGACACTATTACTACCTAAATACTATATTTTATAGCCCTCTAGTATAGGCTTTATCTTAATAGTTACGGTCTCGCTAGCTTAGCTAGTAAACCTAGTAATAGCCTTATCAACGTAGAGGTACTTCCTAGTAGCCTAAAAGCTTAAAGAATGCTTATAGATATACTCTAAGAGATCCTATACGCG
This sequence comes from Phaeosphaeriaceae sp. PMI808, assembly GCA_021365335.1. NCBI lineage: Eukaryota > Fungi > Ascomycota > Dothideomycetes > Pleosporales > Phaeosphaeriaceae > Phaeosphaeriaceae sp. PMI808. The sequence goes on from JAJTIZ010000029.1 coordinate 53,135, forward strand.
TCTAAATAGCGATTTAAATATTTAGTTAACCTCTATATAGTATAAGTAGTAATCTAGCTACTACTATTAAGTTTCTAATATATAGTTATTAACTATATAAGTAGGCGCGTTATTATATTATTTCTCCTAGTACTTATATAGCGATGGCTTGCGGTGTACGCCTATATATATTACTATTATAAAGTAGGTATATAGCTTAGTAGGCGAGGTTGGTTTCTATAGTTACGCGTATGGATTTAGTGCTTCGTCGCAGAGCTTCTACGCGTACTCATTCGTATAGTATATAATCCTATTAAGTACTATAGCGTTAAAAAAGAGATTAAATAAAGTAATAGGATTACTAGTATTAACTCTATTAGGTAAACAAGCGCTACTAAGTTCAATATTATTAATTTATAGAGGTTACTAACTAGGTAGTAGTGTGCGCGTAAGATTAGGTAAACTACCTTATTTTTTTAAGTATTTTATGTAGTTAATAAAATCAGGATTATTACTAAGCTTTATAGCACGAGGAGGTATAATTATAGTATTTAGTAATTTATATTTACTAAGAAATAACTAGGTACGTAAAATCACTATTATTATAATATATTTTAGGTATTAAGAGGCGCTATATACTAATTAGCTCTATTAATATAGCCTATGTACGGGCGCGTTTACCTATATAAGGGATAGGCCAGTACCTTAGCATCTACACGGACGGAAGCGGTATAGACAGCGAGATAGATAGTCTAAGCTTACTTACGTTATCGCACTACCTCCCCGCCTATTCGATCCTAGCTATCCTATACTCTAGCACTTCGTAGCCTCGCGTAACTAGCTAATAAGATAATATAGTATACCTATGCCGAGTAGCCCCTATTAGCTTAAGCTCCCTATTATAATAAGGGGGCTAGTATTAAGTTACTATACTAATAGGGGCTACTCAGTATAGGTACGCTATATTATCTTATTAGCTAGTTACGCGAGGCTACGAAGTACTAGAGTATAGGATATAAGGGAGGGATATATACGGGCGAGTAGTATATTTAGTAGGAGGAGATCCGTGCGTAGAAGACTTGAGAATTAAGGACACTATTTTATATACAATTTTACTAGTAATTAAATATACTAATTCTTACTTAATCCCTTACTACCTTAATACTATACCTAAAATACCTAACTACTACCTTATATATAAGGAATACGTTTAGATATAGACTCTTAGAGAGGAGGGCCTTACTTAGAAGGATATTGCGTAGAAGCTAGGTATTCCTTAGTAAACTATTTCTTACTATCTTAGGACGCTACTAACGCCTTCAAAGCTAATAGGCTAGCTACCTATCCTTAATACCCCCCTTTAAAAGCTACTCGTACGCTATACTACCTAGAACGCTAAGTAATACTATAAGACGCGCGAAGAAATCGCTAACGAGCTTAGTATTAAGGTCTACTACTGTACGTTAATTAAGGCCTTTAAGAAGGAGCTCTATTACTACTATAAGGCTATAGAAAAGCCTTTTCTTATACCTAAGTAGATATACTATCACCTTATATAGGCCTAGGATTATATATTCTAGACTAAGGAGGACTAGGATAGATATAGCTAGGGCGATAAGATATTAATTATACTTAGCTAGGGCTAGGTCTACGTAATAAGGAAGGCTAAGGAGAAGTACCTACTTAAGTATTATATACCTAAATTCCACGGCTACTCCTTAGGCTAGATATAGGCTATAATATTAACGCGATAAAAAGGCCCTTTAATCTACTTTAAGAAGGACTAGCTATTAGCTAAGGGTATAGTTAATTCTAAGGTATATATACGTCGGATTCTACTACATATATAGGACTTCCTAAGGGCTAAGGCTAAGCACTAGCGCTAGCGCAAGCACTAGCACGAGCACGAGTACTAGAGCGAGGGTAGGTAACTAATCTATATTAAGGATAATAATAGTATCCACGTCTCTTATAAAACTACAAGGGCCTATAAGGTGATAGGCATCCTTAAAGTAGAGTAGCCAGTAAACTCGCTAGATTTAAACCCTATTAAGAACGTTTAGCGCCTTCTGAAATATCAAGTATAAAAGCGATATCTGCACATAGAGGCTAAGCTGATGTAGTACGTAAGAGAGGAGTAGGAAAAAATCAGAACTAACGACTACCTTAAATATATCAGATCTATAAAGCAACGCTACTAGGCGGTAATAATAGCGGGTGGCGGCCACACAAAATGGTAATCAAATGTATTTTACTTAGTAATCTCTATACAAAAGGCATAGTCAATACATTTAGTCAGTAGGGCCCGAACCATGCTACTCGCCCGCACATGTCCCCCCCTTGTATTAGCCAATCTTTAGCTTTAGGGCTTTTGGATAGAGGCCCTACAACGGTCAAAATCAAGAAGCCCGGAGTTTTAGTTAAAAACAGCCCGATAGGTAGCTAATCAGAGGTCTGCGCAGAAGAGAGGCACCTTTTCTATCTCCCTTCTACAGTAAGAAGACTAGGTTGTACTCTTTTAGAAAAATTGCTAAATACAACCTATAGTACTATTCTTCTTTACTCTAGGGTATTATCTACTAAAAGTGCTATTAGGAGAAGATATAGGTATAGGGGTTTCCTAGCTCTCTTGACTTGTACAATTCGATATATAAATAGTTAGGCCATAAAGGTAGCGTTTATTAGCAGCTATTCATGGACAGTAATAAATCACAGATCGTTATAGGACACATGCATAGTTGAAACGCCTCGTCCTGCTCCGCAGCACCATGAACAGGCAGGAGCCCGCTTTTCTGCTCGTCGCGCAAGGTCAGGACTTGCACTTGTCTCAACCAATGACTGGGAATGGCTATTTGGGAGCAGATGGGTATTGGAAGCACGAGGTCGTCCTTTGTCACCTAGGTGTATCTGATGTCTTCAATTCCCACCCACCAACCTTTAATCCCATGTCGCATTATTGCAGCGCACATTGACCGCGAACCCATGATGTGCGTGAGGTGGCAAGGCAACAAACAAGTCATTACTTGCACGCCATGTCGCTGAGCCGGCATTGGCCACTGCTGCCAGCATCGCGATGTGTCTATTAGCAATAGCACGGAGGTTAGCGCGAAACCCGAGGCTGAGGTGGACTGTACTAACACATACCAAATCACAGCTCAGCGTATACACATTATATCCAAGTGACCGGGCTGGCAATCCAAAGACCATCAAGTCGTGTCCGCTCGGAGAACATAACTTTGACCCGCACGTTTGTTCCACTCCAAATCTGCCACATCATTACGTTTTCTTTTGCGAAAGTGGAGGGCAACCTAGAATTCAGGGTTGCGTCAATACACGTTACAGTAGTTGGGAGAACGGAGCAAAGGCGTTGTTATGCGCATGACGTTGCATCGTGCTGTGATTCCCACCACTTGCGGAGATGCTGCATTTCTTCCGACTGCATCTTGCTAATTCGGGTTGAACATCCATGGCAAACAGGCTTGCCAAAGTTATCCCATGCGCACCATGCACTGCTGCCTCTGCTTTCAACATACGGAATTTTCTTGCCATTGAAGCAGACCGCAAAGCGTTTTAACAGTATGCAATTACCAACATGAGCATCCGGAGGAACTGCAACATCTGACTTGTAACGTGTCCGTGCGCGCAACGATCCAGTTCGCGCAACGATCTACCAACACCATTTTCAGCAATGTAAAGATGAGGCTATAGAGCTACCTATAATAGTTATTATTATAAGATTTTTTAGTAGAGTAGTAAAAGGAATCATGCGATAAATTTGCACTACTTGAATTTACTTGGGAGGTTGACGTTGCGGCTACGCTGGGTAGTCTTTGGCGGTAGTGAAGGTGCACGCTCTATAGCTGCACTAGAAGCTATACTACTACCTCCTCGTTTCTGACGCTTCTTCTTTTGAGTAGGCGTACTTAGAGCTTTCCTCTTTTGATTCTAGGGTGGCTAGAGAGCTTTTTTGGTATTTTAAGCCTCTTTCTTACGAGCTCGCTTAGCTGCCTAATCAGCCTTCTCCTTCTCTCTTACCTTCTTAGCTCTCTCTCTCTCTATACGCTTCTCCTCAGTAATCTTCTACTTATAGAGCTTAGCAGCTTTCTTAAGCTTAGATCTCTTAGCTTTTTATATCTATTACTCTCTTTCTTTACGCTCCTTCACTCTCCTGTAAGTACATAACTCTCTAAGTTTGTTTAGTAACTAGATAATACCTCTACTATAATACTCTTTGCATTATTAAAGATTAAGAGGCTTACTCTTCTTATTATACTTCTTTTTAGTAGTAAGAGCCTCTCTTAAACCCTTATTCTTATAGTTAAGTAACTTATTTTAGATAGAGAGATAATAGAGTAAATAAGTAATCTTCTTTACCTCTCTTTCTACCCTATCCTTTGTAATTAACTAGACAACCTCTCTTACCTTTCTCTAATTAGCCCTATAAAGAGGTAGTAAGCTACTCTTTAATTCTTCTTACTCTAGAGTCTATAGGTAGAATCTTTTAAGTATAACCTTAGAATCTTTTAGCTATATCCTAGTCGCTTTAAAAGACTTTAATATAGTTTCTTTTCTAAATAAAACTATCTAGGCGTTCTAGAGTAAAGGAAAGAAGTTGCCTTTTTTAAGTGAAATAAGGCCTTAAGACTTTTAGAGATAATTAGTAAGCTTAACTAAGTAGGCTAATAAGAGTAGCTTAAATATTACTATATTAAGTAGCTGAAGGGTATAAGTTGAATAAGGAGGAAAGAGAGCTAGGATAATCTGATTCTCGTAATAGTAGTCTAAGAAATCCTAAGATATATAGCTACTATAGCTATCTACGATAAGTAATTAGTAAGAGCATTAAGCTTTCTTCTTAGTATAGCGATTAAATACCTACTTAAGCTATACTAGGCCTATATTATTATTTATCTAGCTAGAGGGAGATAAGGTAATAAAGACTTCGTGCTTTCCTGCCTTAATATCTTCAACCTAGCTTAATTGTATTAATCTAGAATCTAACTAATAGATAAGGCTTAGTAGTAACGCTAATCTATCTGTATATATACCTGCTAGGAGAGTTATCCACTCTCGTGACCTATCTTAAAGAGATGTTTTTATCTGCTTTATCTCCCACATCTATCTGCTAAACACTCTTTTTGATCTTCTAATAATACCAATTAAAAAGCCCTTCTTATCTATATTATACGTATGCTAAGGCTCTATCTTATATTAACTCATCTTTTAGTGGAGAAGATTAAAGTAGAACTTATATTTAGCTTCTAAATCAGCTTTATAGCGTTTACGGTCTATACCAGTTACCCAGCGTGAGATAAGATGGACTTAGTGTCTATTGATAAAGCGAGTAACCCAGCTCTCACTTAGAGGCTCTTTAGCAACGTATGACGCAAAATTCTGAATCATTTTTCTTGTAGGTGGGAGGCCCCGCTTTGTAAGAGTTTTGATATATTCGACAAGCTCTAGCTCTTGTTGTGGGCTGAGTTTCTGCTGGTTGATTGCTTGGGCTGCTTTTGAGGCCTGAATGCCCTTGCATCTTCGCGCTAGTGTAGATCTATCTACACCATGCTTTACAGCAGCTTTTCTATATGATAATTGCTCTCCTAGCTCTTGCGATTCCATATCTTCAATTGCAGCCTGAATTGGGTCCATATTGGTGGAGTTATCGTGTGTTGAAGTTGAGCTTGATTTTGGGTTCTGGTGCGGGGTGGATCGTTGCGCGAACTGGATCGTTGCGCGCACGGACACGTTAAATGACAGCTTCAACGGATGGAGCGTCAATTCTGCTATTATCTCTGAGAAAAGTCTGAAAATATTTCGACCGCTAAGGCATCTACCAATTCGCGCCGGTAGGTGTAGCTGTGGAGGGCTTTGAGTTGGAGGGCTTTGAGTTCTACGCGCGTCGATGAATACGACCAGGTGGAGTGTTCTTGGTTGCGCCTGCGGCCTTCCGCTAGGCCTTAGCGAAAACGCTTTGCATAAAAATACCAATGCTGGCACCTTCTTCCGCAGTCCTCCCTTTTTCGATGTTCATGCCGCTATGATTCGATGCTGATGCTCTTCCAAAGATGGCCGTATCACCAAGTTGGCTCAACCCTTTTTCATGCTCATATGAATTGTTGTGATCTGTCGGGAGGCTGGGGTCGTGCGATTCAGGGTGGCATCGAGTGTGATTTACGCTAAGTAGAATTGGGCCGAAGTTGAGTGTAATGGGTTAAAACCAACTGGCCTAGTCAGGTGTTATGCCAAGAGTAGAATCCGCCTGAAAATAGCAGTGCAATATAGCGATTCATACTAAGCAATCGACGAGAATAATTTAGAAACGAAGGAACTCGATTTTAGTTATTAGGAAATGTGAAATATGCCGTTTTTAATGTACTACCGTTTCCCGGAAGTCTAACTCAACCAAGTACAACACCCTACTCACGATTAAAATCCCGCTCCTCCAGCAGGCCACCTTCAAGCACTCGACCCAAATGCGTCTTCTCCATGCTCTCACCCTCGCGTCTCACATGCATGTACTCCCTCAAGAATCCCACAGGACTCTTTTCCAAGCCCCAAGCACCAGCCGGCGGCACAATAAACCCATCAGCCTGCAGTTCCTCTCCATGCTTTGGATCCTCCCACGCCAAACCCAAGCACCGACAGAGATTAACGTACTCTGCGTAAGTCTCGAAGTAAAGCTGGCCGGCAAACAGATTGAGCTGGACGATTTGGCTTGAGTCGATGCTTTTGTCGGATGCAGAAAACGCACTACCAACGCAGTAGAGGTCGAGCGTGTCGAGCGTGTCATAGCCTTGCGTGGGACGCGGTGCGTAGAGGTGCAGCGTCACTATATTTGACTTTCGGATTGACGGCAGAAGTTGCTCGACTTCGACAGGGCAGAGAATAACCAAGCGGCGAGAGGCAGACGGTTTATCATCGCGTGACTTGACCGAGAGAATCCATTGCACAGGCCTGAGATATGAGTCCGAGACATAAGATTCTGACGTGACTCCGCCTGGTCGTCTGACGGTGCGCATGAAGTCCGCTGTGACGAGGAGGTCATTTGGAAATTGCAGAAGATCATATAGATTCGCAGCACTCGTCGACTGTAGCGCCTTGAAGGCGGGTACCAATGCATCTGAGCTTGTTGGGAATATTCCAGTGGCGATTAGACGAACAAGATCTTCATGTACTGCATGCTGCTCAGCTACCATAGGGGCCGGTCGCTGGACTTGGCGCTCTTCCTCGATCTCTGGAGAGAGTTCTCGTTCTTGTTCCTCTTGCAGCGTTGCCGTATCGATGGACATTGCCCCAAAGTCGCGACAAAGTTTGAGAATGTCCTGGATGTTCGTATTGGTCTTGTCCCATTCGTTGGTTTCATCAAAATGCTTGCGCTGGCGAGGTCGGTAGCGATCTTCAAGGCTCTGGGCTTCCTTTTCGAGGAGCATCTTTGCCTGCTCTACAGTTGTTCCCGCTCCGTTGAAGTGATCCTTGTGTTCCTCAAAACGGCGACCTTGCATAGCCCACAAAGGTGTATTCCGGTGTATGTCTACCCAGGTCTCAGTGATCGCCCAATGGAGGACATCGGAGACTTCAACCTCTGTACTATCCGCCTTCGAGGTGCGTTCAAGAATCTTAGTTTGAATCTCTTCTGGGATGCAAAAGACAACAGATTGGCCCTTTCCTAGCTTTCGCAATCGCATACATGCTTGCACCAGTGTATCCTTTGTCAAGTTTGCACCCAAAGTGACAGAAGCTCGGTAATTTTTGGGCATTTTCAGATCCGTCCCTCGAGTATGGGCCTGATCCAGGTAAACAAGACACTCATCCAGGTGCTTCGAAAATGGCGAGGTTTGCAGTAACTCAATGTCGCCATTGTGGTCAAGAACCGAGAGCTCTTCGTTGTCATTGAAAAAGACAACTGCTTTTGCCTTTGCGTGCTTGAGGTTGCTTATGCGAAGCCATGTTTCTGCCACTTGGATGTTGCTTAGCTCCAAAATCTGTGCACCTGCATCGAGGATGACACGAGTCGGCGGTTCCATTTTGTCCACAATCTCTAGCAGACGTTCTGCATCTGTCTGTGGAGGGAGTAGGCTGACGGAGTTTTCGTCTTGTAGTAAGTAAGCCATCACCAAGGCATTGGTATGTTTCTGTTCTTTTGAATCGAGATACTTGACGCTAAGGGGAAGTATGTGACGTGAATCGTTAGTGCCACTAAATCCGGTTGTTGGATGCGATTTGATAGCACCAAGGTCCCACCCGGATGCAGAGAGCTTGTGCGGGAATTCCTTCATTGCCTTAGGGAAAACAATGTGAGAAAGGAAGTAATCAATTGCGCCCTTGGAATACTTAAGCAAGGGAAATATTTGCGTGGTGCATTGATGGCGGTCTTTGATGTTGATTCCGTTGAGATTGCGAAAAGCTTGAGGAAGAGCTGCTGAGCGGACCCATGCTTGATACTCAACGTCCGCTTGATCTGATTTCTCCAGGTGAGCAAATGTGTCAAAGAGGTCATCGTCATCGAGGCCATCATAGTAATACGTGAGTGACGTAAGAGTAATGACTACGTCCGGATGACTGAACTCGGATCGAGGAGAGGGACTATCTTTTGAGCGATATGGCACAGCTAATTGTGTCTTTGGCGTGCGGCTAGGATCGATGCCGTAGTTTACCCTCCATCGCTTAGACTTTAGGGCAAAGCCTAGCACCCCACCTGCGATGAGACCGCGCAAGAGTAGTAATGCCCCATTCGTAGCATCCGTCCAGAAGGCCCCATTCTCAACTTCAGCGGCGTGCTGAGGGGTGAGAACGGAATTTCGGATATAGCGTAGGACCGCCTGCCTCATAGCATCTGGCTGCCGCGAGACTGAGAGAAGCCCTGTGATGCCGACCCGACATATATGTTCGGCGATCAGGTCTAGAAGCATTTCTTCTGCATCACTTCGGAGAATGCGTGTTCGCGGATATCTCGACTCCCAGCGATTATCGAACTCAATTGAAGAGGGGAATTTTCCTTTCACCTTGGCCGCATATCGAGTTACAAGTTCCAGAGCTGAGTGAATAATGGTCCACCTTTCTGGGCTGAGCTCTATCGACCTCTGGGTACCTGAAAACAGTGTTAGCGTAGAGCATGTAGTATAGAAAACACTATATATCCGATTTTTGATAGATCGGTCCCGACAGGTTTTCTGGCAAGGGTGAGAGGAGTTGGTGTCATATACTCACCTATGGTATACACTAGCTCGAACTTCACGCTGAAGTTTTCGTCACTCTCATCCACAATATCTCGGGACTTCGTATCAAAGAAATCTTGCGTTTGCAGTAATGACATTCCGACGTTAGGCTTCCCATTGAGGAGGCATTCAATGCCCATCAGCTTAAAGGATAAAATATGCTCAGGTTGGACGAGCATGATGCCACCATTGGCCAAGCATTCCTCATAGATTTCTCGGATACTATCAGCCTGAAAGGCAGTGAGTGTTAGAGCCCTTGAAAATGGCATATGGTAAATGCGCCGGTTCAGCAGCCCACCGAGCTTGGAGGCCAGCATTTGGAACATTTGTCGTGACTGCGGCTTCGCAACAATAACTCTGACTAGTCTGTTTTAAAGACAGTCAGTCTACTAAGAATCACTCAGTGTGGATGAGTTAACTTACAATTTTCCTTGAGCCAGAAATGCCGCAATAATTGGAACAATGACAGAGGACTTGCCCTCTCCCATGTTAAGCTGCATGACAGAATTTGCGTCATTTTGTGGAAATCTCATCTGTTTTGCAATCTCTTCTTGCACTTCGCGGACTAAGATACCGCTTTCAGCTTCGAGCAGCAGTGTCTCAGAAAATTCCAGTGGCGACCAATTTATATGTCCACAATTTCGCAACTCTTCGGCGAGCTCATGCGGGCGCGAAGAGAGCGCCACGAGTCTCCGGGCGCGCTGCAGCTCAGTAACAGCGAGGCCGTATTTGATGACCACTTCTTTCCATTCCTTCTTCAAGGAAGTGAAGCGGTTTCGGTGTAGTTGACCAAGCCAAAACGTTGGGGAAATGCGGGGCAATTGGCTTGCCTGAGCGGCAATCGCATCACCGGATTGGACAGGTTTCCGTAGAACGGGGTTTATACCTTTAAGAAATCGCTCGCAATGCTTTAGGTACGTTTTTAGAAGCCCGGAGAGCTCCTCCTTCGGAATATCCGCGCTGACCCGAGATTTCACTTCTTGTCGTGCAAGCGAATTGCAGCTGTCTTGAAGATCCGAGATATAGTCCTTCTCGCGTGAAGAATTGGCACTGCCTGTGAGCTTCTCGCAAAGCGAAGAGAGCCTATCCTTGGCTTGGTTGTTACCGTCATCGACAGTTTGTTGATCTATGGGAAGTTGAGGAGGTGTCGGCGGCACTAGCCAGCACAAGCTGGTAGAACCCAGAGCTGGGCGATGTGTTAATATGAAATATAGGTTACAATAGTAATGATAGCCTGGTAAAGGATGTCTTTCGGCTAGCTACAAAAAAGAAGAGCACATCATGCGTCTCAAATCTAGACGGTACGCTGTGTTTGGGTGTACTTACGTGAGGATGGTGCTTTTAAATTAAAAACATTATCGATGCCATAAAATGAGGTGCTGTTGGCTGATCCATAATTTCTCCGAACATTGACCATATGGTTGTCTTTAGTTTCCACGCAGAGGACGCTCTGCTGTGTAAGAATTTCGGAGACTTGCTTAAGGTATTCGTAAAAACAACGGTTGTCATACCATATCTTGAACTTGCTGCAAACCTTCGACATAGCATTCTTGGTATCCAAGTATGTCTCAGCGGACCAAGTGCGGGGCTTTGTTGGGGCCGCACAGGGCCATTGAGCGTGAAGTGCGCATGCAAAGGCATTGGAGGCCTTGATCTGATTTGTCTCAAATTCCCGCTCCTTCCTCTCGGTCCATTGCCAATTTGGTTCGTCGGGCAGCCGTGATAGATTATACTCAGGGCAAGTATTGAAAGGCCGGAATACCTGTACCAGTCCCTCAATCATGCCCAAAGTAGGAGAATCTCCCTCTGATAGATCAAGGCTTGCAGCCGAAGGGATGTGGATTGATGCCAAGTCACTACAATTGTAGAACGCTGCCAAAGTTTGTATGACATCCATGTCTGCAGTTTCCGCGAATGCAGCAGTTGAAAGCCATATCATTAGATTGTACTTGTTGAAATCATGAGGCGATGTTGCAAGCCTTCTGTGTAGACAACTCCACATGTCCGGAAGGAAAGATGATGGCTTTTGGAGCCATGAAGCATCGTACCGCAGTTCAAGTGGGTCGAAGGGCCTGTCAGGGCCTTGTATTATAGCGTCGTGCAAGTGAACATCCCGAAGGGAGCTTTGAAGCATTTGCGTGTTGATGGACGTGTGAAGCGTAGGCTGGTTACGAAAAATCGCTTCAGCCGCAACAAAGCAGCGTTGACCTCGTCGTGGATCAGTTACCCTAGTTCTAGGTTTGTAGTTTTGATCGAATTCTTGGGTATGGTTCTCTGCGCCAAAGCCATCGACGCGGAAAGTTGATGTCCTTAACATGTATCTCTGGAGTAGACAGGGTTGCACAAAATCAAGCCTCGGAGTCTTGAAACTGACGTCAACAGGCTGCAGTAATGTCATTCTTCGCGCTATGCGAAAAATTTCTTCGACTGCCGTATGAAAGCCAGGGTGTTGGGACATGGATGGTAGGTTTTTGTCCCATCGAACTTGCTGCATAACCTGCATATGGGCAGGGTAGAACTCTCGTCCCGGTGTCAAGTGAGCAATGTTCTCAAGAATGTCCATGTTGCGCGCCGTAAGTACATCAAACGACAATACCGCAGCTGATCGCAAAATCGATAATGCGGATTCAGTACCAGTAAGACCCGTCAGGGCATCCGGAAAACAGGTCGAGGTAAGGGCATGAAGATAACATAGGAAAAGCTTGCTCTGCAGACTTCCATTGTCAATCATTCGGCCAAGTAATTCATCCACTTGATATGCATGGGTAGTACAGGCCGAATCCAGTTCAATAGAAACGGAAGTATGGTCGATTGTTGTCGAATAGTTCACACTACCCTCCGGTATCAGAACTAGGCGATCTTCAGATCCTCGCTCATGTTTCAAAATGAGTTTATTGGTCAATCCAAACAACGTTCCTATTCCTTGATCGGTATCGACGACCATGCCCTGATATTGATGAGAGTACATGTTGGACTCGCCAGGAGTGTAACGGAAGCCTAGTCGTCGTCGAGGGAGCTGGATCAAGACAACCTGAGAATTGTCGAAAATGAGATGGACGTTTAATTCAAGCTCTATTGGTGAGAGCAGCTTCGATATTGTGCGTCCAGTGTTGCTGGAGGGGTTGATCAAGGACTTTTGTTCGTTGACAAGGCGCCAACTAGCTCCACACCTCTTCAGACGCCACAGGTTACTGATCGAAGACCAGGGATCATCTCGCAGGCGAAATTCGACCTCACCGGTGCTGTGATCATACCAATGGAAGTAATTATCAATGAATATTGTGGGAAGTCGATCCTGGAACACATGCGATGGCACAAGATCAAACCTCATTCCATCTCTTTCGGCAAGTACAAGTAAATCGGAACCTTCCATTCCGAAGCTGAGGTTGTATAACCATCTGGGGTGAAATGTGTGTTTGGCAGAGAATTCCATGCCCGGCTCATTGGTAGGCATAACCTCAATCGGTGACTTCTCAAAGAGCGAAGAATACAAGGGGTGCGCCATGTACTGCTGTGGGAGACGAGACAAAGGTAAACCTTTTACCAGAAGCTCAGCAGTGAGCATATTGAAATGAACGACTAGTGCGTCGCATTTGACATATATCCACTGGTGAAAGGGTTCCTCAAGTGCGCCCCAGTGGCCTGTAGGATGAAAAGCTGCCCATGATGCCACGACAGCTTGGTTCAGACCTTTTTGTACATTTAAGGATGACATGTGTTTGCTAAGGACCGGAAATGATCGAAATAGCAATAATCGCCATGACTGCAGCATAGCGCGATAGAGATTCTCGTGCTCTGAAGATGTGACATCCTTGTTCTCCTGCACCACAATCGAGGCTTGAAGCAATACTGAAATAGCGGAAGAGGAGCGAAGGATAACTTCTAACCATAAGCTGTCTGTGTCGAATGTACTCGTGCATAGGAGGCTGATCTCGGTAAGCCTGGAAGAAATTTCCTTCCGCTGTGAGTCATCGACGGCTGTAGGGAGCCTTTCTCTGAGGTCATTCAACCATTTCAGCGATATCTGACGAGCTATCTCAAGTAGCTCAAGGCACTTTGTAGTGATTTGCTTAGAGGTGTTGACGCTAAGCATTCGTAATGCTAGCTGCACAAGGGTTGCCACAGCTCTCCAAGTTTCCCAATTTTCGCTTACTTGCTTGAGAGCAACCTCGATCTTGTTGATCAATGCCTGGCAGAACGAGTCTTCAGAAAGGATTTTGTGGGCAGTACGCTCCACGCGCTTGCTTGATTGTGGACCTGCACGATGAATAGTCTGCAGAATCAGACATTGAGTCTCGGCTTTCGCAAGGTCGACAGTTGGCATCGCAAGTTGCACAAGGATGTTTTGGTACTGGATTTTGAACCCGATCGGAATTGATCCGAAAGCTTTGTACTCATCTAAAGAGAAGTGCGGGGGACAATCTGACAGACTGGCCATGACCTGATTTGGGGTTATGTTATCTAAAGTGGTAGGCGTTCGTAGATAATCTTGTAGCTCCATGGAGCGAAATGGTAACTGATAGGTGCACTTTTTTGAGACGTTTTGAGTGCAGCGCAGTACGGTAGTGAAGGCTTTTTCCGTGCAATCAAAGTATTCATATCGGAGTGCATTAGCAACACAGACGTCGTCCTCAAGTAAAAATGAGATATCTCGCTTCACACGGTAATGACTTCCCGTTAGAGGTTTAACCTCAGAAAGGATTGTGATGCGCTGATCCGACGGTGACTCCCAAGAACTACTCAGGCCATCTTGACCGTCGAGAATGTATGTTGCACTCGGCCGACGAGCGTCGGCGTAAGTGAAACTCAGCACTTCTGTTAGTACAAACATGGTTACATCGCGCCAGTGGCTGTAGCTGACTGGGATTTTGAATTCGAATACTGTTGCTTTTGCGATAGCTTGATCTGAGCTAAGTGGCCATTCATGGACGCGAATTTGAAGCTTTTCAGCCTGAGACCGCAACTTGCACTTCTCGCACCAACGTGCATGCCTACTTCCCCAGGTCTGGGAGCGAGATTTGTAGAAGCTCGTGTAGTCGCAACTACGCCCATCAGCTTCAGCCGTTAGGTCACGATACAATTGTTTCTGTTTAGCGAGTTCCTGGCACTTCTCCTGTCGTTTCGATGTTGCATGCTGCTCAATATCGGAACGTAAACTCTGATGTTCTGAGGACCCATCGAAGAACTCGACTGCGAAAGAAGCTGAATGTCCAAAGTCGCGGTATAGTGATGGAGCGCCGGCCCTCGCGTTGGTTTGCCGGGATTGCACGTAGTCTTCCGCGGTGGACAGTCGCTCCAGTTGACGTTTGAAAGGTATTGAAAGCGACCGGAACGAGGACAGCTCAACCTCTGGATCAAATTCGCGTAATAATGGGTACATTTTGCAAGCGCACTTGTCACATGCGATCCACAACTCCAGGATAGTGAGGTACATGGTTGATAGACTTCCTGGTATATTGGTTAAGGCGCTGTATGTTGAGTTTGCGCGACGATAGTATTCTTCCAGAAGCTGCCGTAGCCTCTTGCATGTAGTACTACCGGAGATGTGTCGCTCAAGCCAAGAGGAGAGATGATCTTCGACCCATTTCTCGACGGAAGCCAAGTAGAAGTATGCATACTCTCCCGAGCCATTGAATTTAGCAGGCAGCGTATGCTCCGAGAACGCCGGACATTTTGTACTGGGCTCAAAATCCGATGTAGTAGACTGGCGTTTCCGAAGGGAGATCTTCTCAATGAATTTATCTACTCCCGGGAAATGTATGTCCAGGTCGTTGCGAGGATGGACGTCGGCGAGCATCCCCATGTCGATGTCGTTGTCCACCCTATTCGTGAAGCGTTCGACCCTAGCTCTCGTCCGTGACTGTGCATCTTCCAGTAGAATCAGGGAAGATCTGGTGTAGAGACTGATAGAGCTCTCGGGAATCAACTTGCGCAACTTCTGCAGGCGACCTGTCAATTTGGCGGATGTGATGTACAACATTTCGGTACCTGGCAGTTCCCATAGAATGTTAGTAGGCTTTTCAAATAGGACAAGGGTGCTCGGTCTCCATCAAAGTTTGCCTCAAATCCCCTGAAACGCAAATGACTGCGCTTCACGGACAATGCGCCGAAGACCTCAACCTCGTCGGATTCTTTGATGCGGGTATTTTTTACGTACTCATTAGATCGCGGTGCATTTCCACACTTTGAAGAACTCTCGCCAGTACATTGACCATGGCAACTTTGTACAATTCCGCAGATGAGATGCGAGCGAACTGAAGCTGCATAGTCGTGCGAACAAGGAGCCACAAGGGGGATCTTCTCCACGGCATGTAGCTGTTGCTCCAGAGAACATCTTCGCGGGTGTTCTTCCAGACACCTTGTACATCAGTCGGCTGACCAACAACGGAGAGGAGGTGCATGAAGAAGTCTGTGATCATTCCAGGGTGTGTGGTATCACGAGTCTCATCGTGGTCCTTCTTATTTTTGCGAGTTTGAGGCTGGAAGCCCGGAGCTTCTTCGCAGCTCATCTTGCCAAGAGTGTGCGCTATTGACTCAATCAGGCCTTCGTCCTGGAACTGCTTGAGAGAAATTTGACAGGCATATGTCGGAAAAGAGCGCTTGAGTCGACCTTTTGTTTTCATCACGGTCTCATTCGGTGGTGATAGTTCGAAAACTTCGAAGATGATATCGGATTCAGCTTGTTTGCTGACGACTACCGCGGCGTTTTGTGCTTTGATCTCGATGGGTATAGCCCCGGTGGTCTCACCAGAGACAAGGCCATGAAGCAACTTTGCCAGCTGAGAGTCGCTGACAGTTCCGGAGTCATTGCGAACGCGGCATAGATTGCGGACTGTAGACACAAGATGGTTTATTTGTCTTGAAATAGCAGCGAACATTAGTGAGTAAAGCCATGCGATTAACCCATAGTGAAATGAATAAAAAGGTAGTCTGGAATGCTCTTGAATGACTTCGATCAAGATCGATGAAAGCTGCGACAAATTCGTACATACCCAGAGATTTGTGGCTGATCGTCTCGAGCAGTCTCACTAAATGTTCGTAGCGCTTCTACGACTGTGTCAAGCAAGACCTCCTCGTACTCTACCTTCCAGTCATCTGCCTGTGGAAGCTTCGGCGGCAGTACAATGTGGTGGAAGAGATAAAGCGTCTCCGCGAGGCTAAGTGGAGGCATAGCGACGAGCAGCAAGGCTTTGCAGGAGTTCGAGATGAAATGGTAATTCAATGTGAAGTGAAGATGAAGTTTTGTTCGCAACAGTGTAGCGGAAGCCAAGGTGAGATTGAAATAGAGTGTGATTGTAAAAGCAGAAAAGAACGAGTTTACCGTGAAGAGGGAGATAGGCAGAGTGTCATGTGTTGATAGCCTTGTTTATGCGGCGGCGTGTACTTGCGGCGGCCCGCAGTGTGGTGGTGCAGTTACCTGGATCAAACATTTTCACCTAGGCAGCAGCTCAGCGCCGCAAAAGGGTGGTGAGGCTGATTTTGGATGTCACATGAAAGCTGGAATCCACCAATACCATAGTAGATGACATGTGGAAGTAATGAAAGTTGAAGGGTGAAGTTACCTAGTATGCATGAGGCGTACAGGAACTGCTTGGATTAGGAAAACAACTGAAGACAGGCGTCAACAATGTTTGACAATCGGGATTCCGTTTGAGGCTTACCATGTAGCCAAGGACGCAAGCACAAGTAAGCGCCCGGAATTGGTAAACTGCATACCCCAAAGGTATTTTCGCGGCGGCCGGGAATTACTGGTGGCGCTTAGCCATGCAGGTTAGTCACATCACGGCGAATCACTTGAGCACACTCCCAAGGAAGCCTGGCTCAACATGGTTTACATCAAAGGAGATTCTGTCCCACTTGCCACATCAAGATGACAAGGCTGCACGTGAACCCTGCAGCCTAGGACGATTTTAGCCTTGACAATTACGTCTTTTAATAATAGTAGAAACTTATCAAGATTATGATTCAAAATCTGGCAAAACGTTTCGTTCTACTATTATTTCGCTGCAGGTGCTTTTGCGTTCGTTGTCGCATAACTCGTTCCGGCCTAGGCTAGTGGCCACTCGCCACTCCCGATTGGCACGCGAGTGGCACTTTTTTGCCCCTACATCTCGTGCATAGATCCGCATTGCGCCTCTTTGCTTGAATTACGTATCGCTCATAAGGTGCTATGCGTGAAGAGTTCCTGCAAGACGATTCTGTCTTTGTAAGACGCTATGATCCGCCGTAGAAGGATTCCTATGTATGCACAACGGATGCGATACTTGCAAATATGTGGAACAGATCTCATATCCTGCGAACGATAGCAGCGGCGCAATAATTCGATCGTACCTCTAGCCTAGTCTTTCCATAGCATTTCCGAAAATCAGTCAAGCATGAAATCCATTGACTTTTTTTCATACTGCGGTTTTCCTACCTACCTAGTGAATAGTAGAGAATAGTAGAGGAGCTAGAGAACAAGTAGCAGAGACTAATAAATTCAAGGCCAATGCCGTGGGTGAATTTGGGGAAGAGGCTGCGAGCGTAGGTGATGTGAATAACCCATTGAAAGATTTGCAGGGTATGCGTGAAAAATCAAACAATTGTGAATGTGATTTTCTTCACACTCATCCAGATTTTGGTCCCGGTCCACCAACTGCCAATTGTTCCTAGCTCCACTCACCGATACGCTTACCGATTCTCTCCAATCCGGCAAAGGACGAGCGCGACATCGACAGACGTTTATATACTGGCAATCCTAGCACGATACACGTCCTCGAAATGGTCACGTGTCTTATTGTCGACGGAAAACCAGCCTATAGACTTGGACTCCGGCAGACGTCGTAAAACATGTTTCTCATATCCATCATTCGAAAACAGTATCAAATTCTAAGACGAACTGTCCATAATTTGGAATGAATTTGAAATTGGTTTGTGTAACACGTCCGTTACAGTCACCAACGGTTGGATGTTGTGAACAAGTTTTATTGCTGTATGTATAGTAATAGATGATGATAATGCGTAAAATGCATCTCTACAGGGCTCGATATGCACCAAACGTGAATAGTGACTGATGCTTCAGCGGAATTGAGGAGATTGCACTGGTCCGCCGACCGAACCTGCCCAGGACCCTGATGGAGCGTGCGGACAGATAGAGCGCTTGACTGCTTTACCTTCTATAGCCAAAATAGGGCCAAGGTAGAATTATGACCTCCAAATCCACTACAATATTAGTCTCCCGTGTGATCCCGGACATATCTTGCTAGTCTTAATACTGCGGCAGCTTATCCGTCTCGAATGTCAGGTATGTCTTATAGTGTGGTGTAGTAGGAGCAGACGTGATCGGGGAACATTAGGCCAGCGTTGCAGCTCTGCAGAGGCACCCAAGAGAGTTCAGATGGGTAAATAGCCTCCGACAACAACTCGTCATGTAGCTCTCAACTCAATACCTAGGTATATTCAACTCTACTCAGCGATTACGGGTTGTCAACTGCCCTCTACCCAAGCTCAACTCAGTATGCCACAACACATACGCACAAATGTCTATGGATTACCTATCCAATAAGAATTTTAGGAAGCTAGCTCCAACAGATATATCATCATGTGATTTATTTACTCGATCGTTTCCATCTCCATATGTAATATCGTCCAGTACTAATCCACGCCTTCGATCTAAGAATTGGCTACCGATCCTTGAGGCATATTCTGGATGCCCTTGTATAGTCATAACACGGTATTTAACGTACATTCCTTGTACATAACAAAGTTTTGAGTGACCAAGTTTCTCATTGATCAGGTACGTTCATGCGCTCCAGAGTAATAGTTGCCCTGGCTCCCTCCGAAAAAGTCAATTATTTATTTTAAGCGGTGACGAGCTCTCGTGGTAACTATCAAACCATTGTATTCAACGAGCGATATAAGGGTAATCCAAAGATTCGATTCAGTGAGCGAGTTGCGCTGCTATATGATCACGACTACTCAACCTCGTCAGCTACATAAGAGGAATCACTGCCTTCGGTAAATTGATCAAGCCTTGGCATCCCTCATCGCTTCCTCTACAGCCCGCAAAACCTCCGATTTCGTACCGCCTTTTTTGATGAAAATAGTTGTGATCACTGCATGAGTACCACCATGCTTCTCTCTCCAGTCTCTCAATGAGGCCGAAATCTTACCAGCGTTTGGTTGGCACTGGTATTTGTGGAAGACGACTCCATTCCGCGTCACTTCTTCGTCGTAATCGAAGCGGACTCCAATGTTTTCGAGTTCTGCTGCGCCTTTGGGCCAAGCAGTTTTCCCGCGGCTGACTGTTGGATTGGCGAGTTTCTTCTAGCCACCACTATCTCCAAGAGCTCTACCAACCCCTCTAAGTGCCTTCATAGTCAAATTCTATACAGCGAAATCAGTTGGAGGTTCTTGTTATAATGCTTTGAGATTGACGTACTAGAGAAGCACAAATGGTTGGATAGAAAATTTGTTGTAATGGAAGTTTGCAAAGATAGACGAGGATGTCGTGATGTGATTAACGAAGATTAGAGTCGAAAAAACGGACATATATATACACATTTCTGAACGAGCTGCGGCCATGGAATTTTTCAGATGTTTCGCCGATCCTTTCACTGTGCAAGCCTCAAAAAAATCAATGCAATTTCTCATATCAGGGCCATGTAAATTTTAATGAGGCACAGTGGGCAGATACGGTCATGATGGGATAATGGTGAGGGTGGCACAGCATTTGATTGAACTGAGTGTACACAAAAACCATGAGGATATCGATGAAGGGGAGACTTGGAGGAGGCACAGTCGACGGAGGAGACCATTGGTTTCATCAATGATGCGTGCCTCGGACAACATTTGACTGTGGGTCTGTCAGTGCGTTGAACAGGTTCTGACGTTCTGGCCTATTCATGGTGCTACATGAAGTGTAGAGAGCTTCAGGCTTGAGGGGACATAGTGGCTAGAATAATCTCAAAAGAGTCAGGGTTGGTCGTTAGCGGTAAACGGACTCAGGCAGAATTGTGGCGAGTGATTGAGGTGCAGCTGATGGAATCATAATGATTGTCATATCCTCAAGCGCTAAAATCATTCTAACGATTTCGAGACTAGACTGTCGCCAACCGCGCGTTTCGTGCAACCGCCGACCTGGAGCTTACTTACGCTCTACCGCATCCAATCGTCTCTCTACGGCGACTTTTTGCCATCCAGATGTGGTCTTTTCAATATTTTCCACCCTGTTTCGATTAGCGCTGCGTCATTTGCCTGTGTGGGCGCCTAGTAGGAGGACGGGTGTCCGTATCTATCGCGTGACAGCATACCCATACTCCCTTTCGACTATGAGATTTTGGAGAGTACAGTTTCGACCCGCGGCTGGGATCTCCTTCATGAGAGGGGGCCTCCTCTGTTCTTCCTATCTCAGCCGTCGCCGCACATTTGGCTCTTCAATAGCTACCATGAAAGATATTGAACACAATCACGACTTATTCAAGTACACTTCCGGAAGATGGATGTATGTTTTAGTTCAGCGTTTCTATGTGTCATTTTCTAAAATCTGACCTCAATCTTTTGCAGTTACAACGAGCCTCGCCGTCTCAAGGAACGGTATCTACCGTTCAACGTCGACGAGCTTATAAAAGCAGCGGCGAAGTCGGTCGACAGGCCAACTTCCGATGTCAAAAGTTTCCGTAAAATTGCCGAGGGCGGATTCAACCGTGTCTTTGACATAGTAATGAAAGATGGTTCATCTATTCTTGCCCGCCTACCATACCCGATAACATTACCGCGGCACTTAGCGGTGGCAAGTGAGGTTGCAACTTTGGCTTTTGTTCGCGCGCAGGGAGTCCCTGCGCCACGAGTTGTTGGGTATTCAGCCGCCATTGAAAATAACCCTGTTGGCACCGAGTATATCTTGATGGAAAAAGTTCCAGGGAAGCCAATTGGAGATACCTGGTTTGACCTTTCCGACCAAGAAAGACTCAAACTTCTCCTTCAAATTGTGGAGCTGGAAACAAAGCTCTTCAATATTGCTCTACCGGCCAGTGGGAGTATCTACTACGCGCGCGATCTACCTTCCAGTACTCCTAGAATAGATATACCTGGATCAGATGGATTGTGTATTGGGCCCTACGCAGCTCTACGGTGGTGGTTTGGAGAACGTGCAAAGCTTGATATCGACCGGGGTCCTCGTAAGTGATATATTGGACGATTTAAACTCTTCCTAATATCTATAGATACCGACCCTCGCCTGGTCCTTCAGACCGTTGCTGAAAAAGAATTGGCCTGGATTCACGCATATGGACAACCCCGTTTTCCCTTTGAGCGTGCATATCGAGAAACTTTTGATTACAAAAAGCAGGATCCTGCGGAACACGCAAAGACATTAGCCGACTATGTCCAACTCGCCCCTTATTTATTACCCACATGTTCAACACTCAATCTGCCTATTCTTCGCCATCCTGACCTTCAGCCGAATAATATCTTTGTTTCTGAGGATCACAGTATCACTGGGTTGATTGACTGGCAACACTCTTTAGTGCTCCCAACCTTCCTCGCCAGCAGTATTCCGAATTTATTCCAGAACTATGATGACGAGCAGTCTATGTCATTCGTCCCGCCACAGCTCCCAGACGACTTTACCTCAATGGATGAAGAGGATCGTGCTTTCGCACAGGAACAGTTCCGCCGTCGACATATACATTTCTTCTACCTCGGATTCACGCAGCGAATGAATAAGTTTCATTGGAGCGCCCTTGAACAAGAAACGGGACTCCTAAAACGCCGAATATTTAACGATGCTGGCAGTCCTTGGGAAGGCCTCAACATTCCCCTTCAAATGGATATTGTCCGGGTAATACAAAATTGGCCAAAGATCGCACCAGTTGATTCAAAGGGTAGTATCTCAGCATGTCCTATTCTGGTCACGGACGAAGAGGTACAAAGAAGAGCCGCACTAAATGAGTCTCTGCGTGAGGTTGACTCTGAAATGGAACGGATTAATAGGGTACTTGGAGTCGCGTCAGATGGATGGACGAGAAATGAGTCGTTTGAAGACGCGAAAGAGAGAGCGAAATCAATCAGGGAAGAGGGGCTAGACGCGGTTAGCGACGACCCATGGTTGCTGGAAATGAGTACTAAACATTGGCCTTTTGATGACTATAACGAGGGTGAGTAAGAAATTAAACAATTCAACAGTGTATAGTGTTGACCACGCGCATCTCTTCGTCTCTCCCTTTTGCCCATTCCCCATCTCACCCACCATGCCTCTTATTTCATCTAATCCCCTTCAAGAGTCAATTCGATGCACAGCTCACGTATATGCGCGGCCACTACAACACTACTTTAGGTGGGCATAAGTATTTGCTTGACTGACTTGGTCACGGGTTACTTGGTGTGACTTTTGTCGAGCTTTGAGGTTGGAGAGTTAGATCAAACCATTCTGAACAAATTCAGGAGCTGCGCTTCCCTGTGTTTTTGCTTGAGCATATTTGCGTCAGACCTCGTCTTCCTCTTTCTGTTTGCCGATATGACAACCAGCCTAATCTGTAGCTTGATAACCTCTGTCCGTATAGGCTCAATTATTCAAAATATATCAAATTTCTATTACTACTATATATTATCGCGGCATGCTCCTCTTCCTCATCGTGGTTCATCAAAATTAGTCTTAACGCTATTGTGATAGTCGAACTGGGTTTTCAATGGCTCCTGTCTGTATTGTCACTTCAACACCGTTGCGCTATGCTTAGCTAACTCAGCCTCTCTGCGCCACAGCTAACTTTTCGAGATGGTTCCGCCTGAGTAATTTGCTTGGCATAATGTGCCGTAATGAGACCGTTCACGCTAATGATTGCGGAGCTACGGGTGACCTCTGTCTACAGCATCTTTGCACGTCAGTTCGCATCCTGTCGCGTAAACTCAATTTTTGGTTAATAGTACGGCTGTAATCAGCAAATGTGAAGGTTGTAATTGGCGAATTTTATACTTTACACTTCAAGGATGCGAACGGACGTGCTAATACGCTGTAGTTTCAATGGTATCTTATTGAAATTTACTCGATTCAGAAGATGCAGATTCTACTACCTACACAACAACTGTATACCTAGCAAGTACTAGTACTCAAGTAAACGAGATCAGATTACTACCTTGGAGGCTTGGATGCCTGGTGCTTCGGTGTTGTCATCAAATTACTCTACTAGAGGATTTCACACTGTTTAGGCTTGAGTGTAGAATTGTTTGCAAGCGACTACTTATGCGCCGCGGTGCGGTAGACAGAGAGAGCGAGCTAGGAAGGTGAATGTTAGTTGGAGGTGGCGTGTCAGTGAAGGGCAATTCGGAGGTCTCCTGCTCTTGTTGGGCAGGGTCGTTTCCTTGGATATGGTGCTTTGGATACCTTTGCCGCACGGACGAACCCGAGAGCCATGTCAACTGTTGGGTGAGCCCGTCTAACCTTGAAGATGGCGATCTTGCGATCAGTCGTCGCTTCTGCCTCGCCGCTATAGCACCTTGCCCGCGCCCCATAAACTGATGTGGGTCCGGCGCTGGGGAAGAGTAGTCCGCGCAGATAATCTGTAGCTCGGCTGGGTCGGGGGCCATCAGCATTTCTTAGGGTGATGGTTGTTCAGGAACAGAAATCGCTTCTCCGTGGCCGCTGCCTTCGAGCAAGTTCGCTTGATCAGGAGCAAGAGCAGGCCCCATCTCTGCATCCAACATATCCTCAAGAGATTGTTCATGTTTCCATGACATTCCTGGTAGTATGCCAAATGCCTTGCTTTAGATTTCTCTTTTCCCAGGTACTCTTCACATTCTCGTAAGCTTTCGGGTTGATGTCGGCGGTGTCGGAAGCAGCAGCTCTCCACAGACCTAATTCGTCTTGGGTTCGTTCACACTCCTTTGATACTTGATAAATAAATTAGTAGCATGGGCGTGAGGCTTCCCGGTCATGCTTGCGTCTTGCTTGCTGCTCGGTAATCAATCCTAACTCGTCATCACTCTTGGATTGCTTTGGATTCGCCTCGACTGTCGCAGGAGCGAATAGAGGTACGTCTCTTCTGGGTTCTGAGTCCGTCTCCAAATCAGACTCAAGCTCAACCTCAAGTGGCTCTTCATATTTCCATGGACCTGACGGAGTGTTATCTTTCCATTTGTTTTTCCAGATGCCCTGCTCCACTCAGTTTTCCCTGACCGTCTCCCAGGCAAGTTGCATAAGGATGACATCGGGCCGCCATATATTATCCGGCAGTATTATTCGCCTCTTCCTCCTTGCCTCTGCGACAAGGACTCGTCGTTCCTCTTGGTGTCGCTGCGCGTCGAATTGCTCGCGCGGTATTGATTGTTGCTGCTCGCGTATAAGCTGCCATTTTTGCCGCTCGCGACGTCGCTGTTCGTTGTCCGGCGGACTGGGGCTTGGAGACCGGGTTGTCGAAGCTGACGGCAGGTGTGTCTGAATGTTGATGGAGAATAGTCGAAGCGGCGTCTTGCGCGTTCGAGTCGCGCTGGGTCGTCGGCTAGTGCTGCTAGCGCCTTTAGCCATGGAAGAGCCACACTTGATGAAACTAATATCGGGGCAGGTATAAGGAAAACATGGGCCGGTGGTTTTGCTGTGAAAGAAGACGACATCCGACTTTGGTTCATGTGTCAGCCTCCATGATACGCGACGAGACGTGGCCGCACCACATAAAGTCGCTGGCCCAATGCCATGCAACGGCGTACACGATTCATAAAGAGATGGCCCCGGTTCGTGGCAAAGGCATGCGGTATTATTCTTGGTTCCTCATGTCTCACCCTTCGATGTTCTCAGAGTATCCACTCATCCCCCTCGCCCCAACGTCTTGTTGAGCTATCGCTCTAACATGCCACACCCGCTCTCCCTATTCTCAATCGAGCTTTATACAGACCGTGCGAAACAGGCTGTCAGGCATCGTTCAATGTGGCATCCAATTATAAATCTGGAAGGTCAGGCTGTCCTCGACATCGGCCATGTTCGCTCCTGGCGCCGAGTATATCTTTACATCGAACTTGCCACGAAGGCCTACTTGGGATACCTACTCTGACCTTTTCGAATCCCAAAGGCTCAAATTCTCACCCAAGTCGTGGGCCTGGAACCGAAGCTTGATAACCCGGATTTCCATGTACTGTGTAGTACTTAGTCGTATCGTTGCCGATCGTTCTGCGTTCTTTCTAGATACTCCCTCTTCCCTTGGTATGACGTACCGTAATCATGTAGTTATTCAGCACTGCCACAATGATAGGATGTAGTAATAATAAGCTGGGTGCCTGACGAGAAAGAGTTTGGATTTATATGGCTTCATCTGATCCCCAACACCGAACATAGCTACTCCAAGCATTTGCCAAGCCAGTACAACATACATTGACGTAGCTCGCAGTAAGATATATCTGTCGAGTCAGGGCACCTTGAAGTGTTTCTCGTCAACATATTTTGTTAGAAAACAAACTCCTCGCCTTCACCATATCGTCCATTCACACCAAGATCCAAGAAGCTATCTACCAAAATGCCATCCTCCTCAAAGGTCTCCACGAAACCGCCTCCGCCGCCTCCCAACTCCACCAACAAATAACGTACATCCAAGACCTCGACGCCCAAATTGCCCTCGCAACAAAGCAAGTAGCAGACCTCAAACGTAAAACAGCCCTCAACCTCAAAGACCACGAAAAATCCCGCAACTCCACCCTCCAACACTTTGCCCACAAAGCCACCAGTCGTAAAGAAGCTTTCGCCGAAAAAGCAGCCAAAGAGGAGAAAGACTACTTCGCAGCTATCCAGACGCAAAAAGCCGCCAAGGACCAACTCGCATATCTGCACCACCTGCACGTCAAGGCAACTCGTGCTAAGACCTTCCACGCCGACGCCGCCGCCCGCCATGCACAGCTCCAAGCCGACCTCGATGTGCTGTACGACTCACTCTTCGCGGGCCACACGCCTGCCTTCCCAGCCGAAGACCGCGCGGAAGAAAATTGCACTACTGCGCGACATCACCTATCCAGGCTGCATGGCGCGCTCGCGCGTCAGCAACATCTACTCTTCCTCCTCGGCCAAGTCGCGTCAAAGCTATCCGCAGCACGCAGCGCGCTGGCACGCGCGTACGACATGTCGCAGCTCGATATGCTGGGTGGCGGGGCTCTGGTGTCGATGCAGAAGCGCAATGATTTGGAGGACGCCGAGTCAGCGGTGCAGGCGGTGCGCATGTTGGCTGGGCAAATCGGGCCTAGGGTTCTGGATCTAGGTGACATGCGTGTTGCAGTTGGGGATATCTGGTCCGATGTAGTATTCGACAATGTGTTTACTGATGCGCGGATGCATGGGGAGGTCAAGGATAGTATGCAGACGATGGAGCAGGCAGGAGCGCGGTGTGAGGGTGTGATTCGGTGGCAGGAAGGTGAGTTGAGGAGGCTTGAAGGTGAGGTTAAGGGGGTTGGGAAGGCTCGAGTGAAGCTACAGAGGGTGAGGGAGGAGGCGTTCCGGAGCGTGGCTGGGGAGCACGTTGGTCTTGACAATGTGACATCTGGGTATCAACAGGGCGATGTGCTACCCCCGTATTCAGTAACATAACTTAACATTATTATATATCCGGCCCCTAGATAAAAGCACTCTCCAAATACCTCGCAAAGTTACTATCCCGAAATGGTGGCGTCGCGCTCCCAAAATCCGTATTTTCAATCGCGCTCCGCGCCGCGTCCGTCATGCTCTCCCACGCAATAAGTGGCTGCTCTCCACCCTACTTATCACTCGCAATCAACTAGTTTAACTCTCTCTCTTAGAGAGAAAGAATAATAACTTATCTCCTAGTTATTCCTAAGCTTATTTTTCTACTATAGTTATAAGCCTAGTACTTTAAATTAGAATATAGTCCTTCCTACTATATACTTAGAGTAGGCGAAATATAAGTCTTAGTTACTTTATCTCTCTCTCTCCTTCTTTAAAGAAAATACTATTTACTTAATAGAAGATTAAGTAATTCCTACCTATACTAGTAGGTATATCCTAAAAAGATACTTAATATAGCTAGAATAGTATATATAATACTAATTTAATATACTTAATAGAGGAATAACGTGTTTTATATATAAGTCGCCTACCTAAGCTAGTTATTACCCTTAATTTACTAGTAAAAATTAATAAATTACTACCTATTATCTATAGAACGACTAGGTAGAATTAGCTAGGAATTTTACTAGTAATATATATATATATATATATTCTATAATCTATTAGAATTTAAAGATAGTTACTATTATATTACGTAAGCTATTAGTATAAGAAATAGAGTAACTTAATATACTAGGTTTTACTTAATAACTTTATAGATCCTAACTATAAGAAGCTATAACTTTTACTATACCTAGGAATATATATTTTATACCTTATATTAAAGTTGCATCGAGATATCTCTTATATTAACTAAGTTATTAAAGATAGAAGTCTATCTCGCTTAATCCTTCTAACCCTTATAGGTACTACTCCTAATCTAGTATATTCTATTATACTTTTAAATAGTTTTATTTAATATAATTAAAATGTATATTTAAAATCTTTAAGCTATAGCTATTATTAGATTAGATAATAATCGAGATAGCGATTAAGATAGGCACGCGCGTACGTACGCTACTAGCTAAGCGAGCTAAATTAAACTATACTATACTAGCTTAACTATAGGCATCCCTTTAATAGGAGAGCTATAATTAAATAACGCGCTAGCTTAATAAAGGGGGACTCTAGGGCGCGAGAGTAATCTAGGAACTTTCTAAAGTATATTAAGAGTAGTAGAAAGGGTAGATAATAGATAGAATAATTAATTAATCCTATTAATTACATTAATCTTTTTAAGTAAATATTAAATCTAATAGCTATATAACTTGAATAGTTATAGAAGAAAGTAGTAATAGTAGAAAAACCTATATTAAGCTTTAATAGCTTATATAATTTAAATACTACTTACTTTAGATTCTAATAGATTATAGAATATATATATATATATTACTAGTAAAATTTCTAGCTAATTCTACCTAGTTATTCTATAGATATTAGGTAGTAATTTATTAATTTTTACTACTAAATTAAGGGTAGTAACTCGCTTAGGTAGGTAACTTATTTATAAAATATATTATAGGATAAAATTAATTTAGATAATAAAATTAAGATAAGGATTCTATATAAGTAAGGTATTACCGTATAGATAGAATAAGTACCTTAATATACGAATTAGAGATCTTCTTCTATACTTCTTTTAATACCTTATATAGTCGCTCCTAGTCCTCTATAGACTTACTAATTATAGCTAGCTCTAGGTAAAGCTTATATACCTTCCTTTTAAGTACCTACTATATATACTCGATAGGGTTAAGGTCTAGTAAGTAGGGTAGAAAGTTAATAATATTTATATAATACTTCTATAACTAGTTACTAGTCGCTCGCGTAGTATATATACGCGTATTATCTTACTAGAATAGATTACCTCTCTAATAATTATAGAGGAGGCCTTTCTCTAGTACCTAGATATAACTCTAAACTAAGTAGCTATTATAGTAGGTATTAGGGTCTCTCTCTATAACTACTAGTAGGCTCTTCTATACTCTCTTCCTCCTATTAATCTAGATTAACCCCTATACTATCTATATAGGAGGAAACGATATATTATACTCCTCTATTATCTTATACCTCTATTTCTTATAAGAATAGTAGAAGTACTACTTCTAATTAGTACTAGAGCCTTTCTAAATAGAATACTTATTAGAGAAGTATATAGTCCTCCTCTTCTAGTTAAAATACTACTACTTCCTCTCCTATACCCTCCTTCTCTCTACTATAAATTAAGTAATCTTAGGTCTATACTTATATCTAAAGTTCTTTAGGTTATATCTCTTAAGTACTCTATATATAGTTTTAGCTAATATTTATTTAGTAAGAGTAGCTTCTTTAAGGAGTTACCTATACTCTATCTTAGGATATTTTTAAGCTATTTAAAATAGTACTTACTTATTATATTATAATAGTATCTTAGGATAACTAGATTAGGGTAGGTCCTTTATAGTATAGTAGAGCTACTATTATTATAAGATATCGCGTATATATTTAGAGGTAATACGAAATTCTTCTACTAACTCTTTTATACTCTACTCTACCTCTAACTTCGCGATAATTCTTATATATTACTCTAAGGTTAATTAGGTAGCTATTCTTATATTACTACTTATTTCCTAGCTAAATTAATAGTATTATAGTATTTTAGTAGTTATTTAGGGGTTAGGTATTAATAAGGGGCGTATTAACGCGTTACTTCGCGAACTAAACTTTTATCCTATAACTATACTTATTAAGAAAAAGGTTATAATAATCTAAGCTCTACTTATAATACTTAAGGAGAAGTTTACTCTAATTAATATAGTAGTAAAAGGACTTATATATATTAAGTATAGTATAGTAGAGTAATATAATATTTAGCCTACGTAAAAAGGGAATAAATAGTTATAAGAGAGAACTAAGTACTAAGAACTTATAAGAAAGAAGGTAGAGGAGATAGATAGATCTAGGTAGATAATTAACGCTAATACTTAAGACTAATAAATTACTATATACTATAACTATAATCTAATAAGTTATTAGATAGTAGAATCTCTATTTTATAAATCTATACTATATTATAGAGAGGTATACGAAAAAAAGAGTAATTATTTTTAGTATTTTTTAAAGTACTATATCTTAATAACTATATATACTAGAAATAAAAAAAAAAGTTCGTTTTATAGAGAAAAAGGTAAATATTAATTTTCTAATAAAAACGTAGTGTTGCGAGTCGAGCAGCTCAGGAATGAGTAGGAGATGGATCATTGATTTGAAGCTATGTAGAGAGAGCGCTATATATATACATGGGAAGCTCGAACAGCTCGCTTACGTGATGCGTACTCGCGTGCTCCTCTATTGAGCTACGCTCCTCTGTATTGAGTCAAGCTCGTAGATATTGGGTATACCCAATATCTCTGTAACCGAGGTTGAGCCGAGCTCAATTGTAACACACCCCCCAGGCGAGCTGCGCAGCTATGATTTTCAGGGTCCATCTGAACTCACTCGAAACCTCAGTTTCTCGCGATTTCGCCTATCGTGAGCTCGGGCCTTGGCGCGCGCACGTGACGTGCGCGCGCAGAGTAAACTGCGAGCTTTCTGCTTTACTGAACCTCATAAATCACCATGCCACGTCCTGTAAGTTGTTGTTTGGCGTACGCTCTACGCGTTCCCATAGGCTCCCTAGCTCTCATCCCTGTTCTGTAAGCTCCATACTAACTCCTATATAGACTCGATCAGTTGCCTCCGCGCGCCTGCGCGTTGCTGAAGCGCGCCGCAAAGAAGAAGCTGCTGCCGCCAAAGAGAAGAAGAAGAAGGAGAGGAAGGAGAAGCAGCAACAAGCTCGTCGTGCTGCCTCCGCCCGTGCCTCCCCCCCGCCTCGCCTCCGCCGCCCTCTCCCTCTCCCCCAGAGCGTGGTGCTCTCCGGGCGGAGCCCTGCCTTGGCTGCGTCAAAAGCGCTTTGGCAGGTGCCTCCCTTGGAGAGTGCTATGACTCTGTTGGGGAGAGTCTGCGCTGTGCGCGCTGTGCCCGCGGGCATAAGTGTGAGCCTGTGTAAGTGACTCTTTTCCTCTTACGAGCTTCAATTGTAGCTCTCAAATGAGCTTCGGCAGCTCTCAAATGAGCTTCATCTCATCTTTTGATAGTCAGCAGTGCTAACCATTGATTTTTAGCGGTCCCCTCGCCACTCCCGCTGCCGTGGCGCTCGTGGCCGCCCTTCGCCGTTCGCCAAAGGCCGGTGCCTCTGAATTGGCCCGGCTGAGGCGTGAGCTTCGCTTCGTGCTGAAGCTTGAGGGGGTGCAGCAGACGCCGGGGCGCTCTGCTCCCCCTCCGCCTCCTCCACCACCTCCACCAGCTCGCTCCCCGCCCCCTGCGCTCTCCGGAGCATCTCACCCTGTCACGCCCGGCGCCGCCCCCGGTCCCTCTCGCGCCGCTGCCCCCGCCACCTCCGCCGCCGAAGCCGCCGCCGCCGCTCTCGCTGCTGCTGGGCAGCTGGTTGCTGCTGCTGCTGCTCTGCCGCCTGGGGACGAGCGAGCTGAGGAGGCCTTTGTACGTCGTCTGCGTGCAATGGCTCTCTTCAGTGAGCTCGTCGCCCTATTTATATAATGGGGCTTTGGCTCCAGAGCTTCGGCTCTCCAATTCAAACTCTTCTCTATACTCTATGTGCTCTGCTCTTGTGATGCCCTGGCTCAAGCTCCTCTCTCATATCTTTCAAGTTCAGTTGAGCTTTGAACCTCTCAAACTGCTGCTTTGGCAAGTGCTTCGTCAATCCATCAGCTGGCATCTCGTTTGTTGGCATATATGAGACTTGAAAAGAGCCTTTGGCGTGCTCTTGGCGTAGCCACATGTTCTGTATATCGACGTGGCGTAAACGCGTCGTTACGCGCTCGTTTTGACCTACTACAAGTCGAATTATTTGCTGGTTGTCACAGAATATATTCCAGGCAGCTCGTGTTCAAGAGCAAGGAGCTTAGCTTCTGTTGTTGAAGTAGTTACTGTTGCTTGACGAGCAGCTCTCCATACGATTACTCCTCCGAAGAGAGTTATGACGTAGCCTTGAGATGAGCGGCGTGTCACTGGATCATCTGCAAACGAGGCGTCTCCGCAGATGAGAAGCTCTACTCCATCGTGTTAGCCATACTGAATTGCGTAGTAGCGAGTTCGGTATAGATATATTATAACCCGGTTCGCGGCTTCGAGGTGCTCTTTGCTTGGGTTTGTGAGATAATGAGAGAGCTTTGAGGCAGCAAAAGCTACGTCAGGGCGCACCATAATCGCAGTGTAGAGTATTGAGCCAACACGCTCTTGGTACTCTTTTATCTCACGCTTTGAAGCCTCTCCTTGGCTTCTCTGAAGCTCCTCTTGAGGCAGTGGAGTGGCTGGGAATAGCGCCGAGCTTGCCAGATCAAATCTCTTTGTAATCTTATCAATATACTCGTCGTGTACGAGCGTGATAGTCCTCTTTGAGCGATCTCTTATTACTCGTACTCCTAGGAACCAGCTCACTGGACCTTTATCTTCAACGTTGTAAGCTCTCTTGATTGCCTCAACGATCCTTTGAGCATCTGAGTGATAGTTCTTGTGGTTTATCACCAGTATATCGTCAACGTAGAAGAGCAGGAGAATCTTACGCTCCTTATCGAAGAAGAGGCAGGGCTCCTCTTTTGATGCCAAGAGCCCTACCTTCTTGAGCGTTCGAGAGAGCTCCTCGTACCAGAGTAGAGGTGAGTCTTTGAGTCCATATAGAGCTCGGTTGAGCTTGACGCACTTTCCAGCTACTTTGAATCCATCTGGCAGTTCGCAGATTACTACTGGCTGGTGCTCTCTGTGAGCATGGAGGAAAGCTCCAATAACGTCGTACTGAGTTATCTCAAGATCAAACTGTGCTGCAATTGCTATTGCCGTACGAAAAGAGCGAGCTGCGAGCGTGGCAGCATAGGTTGACTGTATTGAATCGATCACCTGTAAGTCTCCTCTTACTACAATCTGAGCTTTGCACTTCAGAAAGTAACCATCTTGATCGAGCTTGTAGGTAAATACCTACTTGAGTGGTAGTGGGCGATCACTGATTTGTGAGCGCTCTATCTCTTCCCAAGTTCCTGCAGAGAGTAGTGTATTGATCTCTTTCTGTGCAGCTTGCTTGAAGAGCTGCCCGTGTTGGTGTGTATGGAGATCCTTCCAAGTTCGTGGTTCTTTTGGGAGCTCGTCTCTATGTGTTCGAGCTTGTGGCGGTTCAGTGTAGGGCACTGAGTGTATAGCTGCAGCGATCACGGCGTGTACCGCTGCAAGCTCTTTGTTCAAATCTTGAGCCATAAAGGCTCTCGGGAGCAGCTCATCAAGGATGCTACTCCACTTTTCCTGCTCAGGTTCATACAATAACGAGTGTACACCTGAGCCCCCAGTTCCATTTTCTGGGTCCTTGTTTTGGAGTCTCCTGCTCGCACGCGTTGGCGCTGGCCACTGTTTACGCGTGTAGCTTCTCGGAGCTCTCTCTCCTGCTTCATCCGGAGTAGCTTCAGAAGATATAGCTGCTCGGTGAGTGGCAGTTTGATGAGTTTCATGCTCATCTGTCGGCTGCTCAGGGTCCACTTCGCCGGTAGAGTGCACTTCCCGGGGACTCTCAGATGCTCTGCCGCGTTGATCAATTTGATCTAGACCAACATCCCACTGTTGATACGCTCCAGGCTCAGGTGTTTGCTCTGGAGTTTGAAGGCCTATATGCTCGGATTGCTCTGCGTCGATTCCTTGTGGCTTGCTGGCCGAGCTCGCCACCCACGCAGGGTCTGCTTCTTGTTCCACTGAAGTAGCTGGCCGGCCTGCCATGCTCTCAGCTTCACGTGGAGCATCACCCCCCAGATCTTGCACTGGGTGCTCTCCTTGCTCCTGGCTTTCGGGTGCCTGCGCTGCTTCTCGGAGCTGGTCAAATATATCTTCATAGACCTCTCCTGCAGTACACGGCTCGTTTTCATGCAACTCATCAACGAGCTTGTGAATCTCTAGTTCTGAGAGCTCTTGAGATTGAGCTTCTACTCCTTCTTTATAGAAGAGCGTCTCATCAAACGTTACGTTGCGAGTTGTGATCACCTGATCAAGCTTCGGGACCCATATCCTGTATATATTGGATGCTCTGTATCCTACCAGATATCCGATATGGCCCCTAGGGCTTACTTTGAAGCCCCTGCGGTTACGCCCAGCTGCTCTATCCTTGTTCAAGGGATATGCTCGGCAGCCGTACGCGTATACGCCGCTCCAATCCGGGCGTAGATCTGCAATAGCAGCTCTCACCTCTGTTGGTTGATACCATCTGAAGTAACCTCTGAACCATCTATCGAGCACTGTGTTCGGTGCTTCGAGCTGATGAGCGTGGCTCGGACTTATATTGATGAGCCACGTTGCTGCATCTACTATCTCTGGCCAGAGCTTCTCAGGTAGGTTTGCTCCTATCCTCATCTTGATTGATTTTGTGACTACCTCTTGACCAGCTCTCTCAGGGCCTCTATTTGGCTCGTGAGTATACGTTGGGGAGCTCTGAACTTGTATCCCTTTATCCTGAGCCCAATATTGAAAGCTTGAGGTACCTCTATATGGCAGTGTTGCTGTATCATTGTCTTGCATAATCACGCATATGCAGAGCTTGTAGCGTGCTCTCACCCATACTTCAAAGTTCTTAAATACTCTCAGAATCTCTTGGAGCGTCTTGCCATGCAGTGCGTAGGTATGGAGCTTGCCGCTATAATCGCACTTGAGTAGTAGAAACCAGAGCTCGCCTAACCTTCCATTTGGCATATCGAAGAGATCCCAGGCTATACGCCAGTATGGGCGCGGAGCTCGTTCTTTTGGCCTTCTGGAGATAACTTGTTTGGCGTGAGTTACGGAGCAGTGCTCACAGTTTATCCGAGCTGTGCCATTGATGCGCACGTTCCTGGCGTTCTTAACTAACGCTCTGAGAGCTACTGGTCCCAAATGTCCTGCTCTTGAGTGCCAGAGCTCCTCAGAGTCTGATCTCGGCTCAGTAGTCCATGAGAGGAGCTTTCGTTTGCTCTGATTCACGCTCATAACGCTTGAGTAGAAAGGAAGTGGCTTGTATTCAATAAAAGTGAGGTTATACTTGCGTACCATCGTAGCCAATACTACGCTGCTCTCCGGCGTGCCCATCCTCAGCGTTGCGTCATAGCCCAGGTACCATGCTCCAGCTTCTCTGAGTCGAGCTTCTGAGACTATATTGACATGAAAACCCTCTACTACTGCCACTTCAGCGAGCTCTAAATCCTCTGTACGCTCTGCACGAACTCCATTGAGCACGTTCTTGAGTACTCTTATACCCTTTCCTAGTATTGGGAAGGACTGAGTTCCTGCTTGTACGCAGTCTACTCCAGTTTCCTTTACAAAGGAGCCGGGTTTGAGGAGTGTTATTGTGTTGACTAGGTGTATAGCACCTCCATTGTCGAATATGGTGCTCTCGAACAGTGGGTGAGCATTGAAATCCATAGTATTGAAAGCTCCTTGTGGAGGGATTATGAACATCTGAGGGTCTATCAGAGCTGCTATAAGCTTGCCAGGGAATGCAGGAGCTTTTGGAGTAGCAGTTGAGCTAACTTTGACGAGCTCTTGAGAGTTCCACTGCGCTGTCAGCGCTACTTTGAGAGCAGTACAGCGTGGCTTATCTAAGCGCGCAAGTATTTTCTCTCGCTCTACCTTGCTGAGCGAGTGGGGTTTTCTAGTGAGGGCGCTCTCCAGTTTCATGCAGGTGTTCGGTAGCCAGTGGTGTTTTCTTCTACATGGGCAAGGCTTCTTGTTGGAGCTCGGTGCGGAGGAGCTTCCGAAAGTAGCGAAGACTCCCGATCTATTATTAGCTGTGCGGAGCCTGTGCTCCTGCAGTAGTCCCGAGTATATTGCGCCGAGCTGCCCTAGCGTGAGCGTCTTATCGCCTAGTACGGATTTCTGGACCATTGACTGGCTCATCATCCGAGCCCACTCCGGAGCTAGCTTAGGGGTAAGAGCCTCCAGGAAATCATGAGCCGCAAGCTCGCCCAACACGTCGTTTAGTGAGTACGCTATAGCTCTTTGGTATAAGCGGTTCCACTCGTCGTACCAGAGCTCAGGACTTTGGCGCCCCTGCTTTGCTTTCTGCAGGTGAGCTCGGTACTGAGCTCGCAAGAGATTTTGTGCGCTGGCATTAGATGGTGCGAGCAGAGCTTTCAGGGTTTGGACGAGTCCCTGGAGTGTAGCGGACTCGCTCGCGAGCAGCGTCATCTTTGCTGTTGACAGATGGCCTGGATCAACTGTCGCGTTGACCCACGCGCTCAGAGCTCTCAATCTCGCTGTTTTGGATACCCAGCTCTCTCTTGCTGCCTGGTGTTTATCAAGTGCGAGCTTGTGGTTGGCTATCTCGTCTGGTTTATCGAGAGCTTGTGAGGGTATAGGGCGTATGGGTTCGGCTGCGTAGATATTGGGAGCTGTGTCTGCTTCTGGGTTGACGAGCTCCCAAATCCCAGTTCGAGCGCGTTGTATTTGAGTTGAGTGTACCATACTGGCCATTGTGAGCGCTCCTTGAGCTGGGCAGTGCCCTTATCGAGCGGAGTGATTTCGCTGGATGCTATAGTGAGCGTGTGAACGTTTGGATTGGAGTATACTGAGCTGCTGGCTCGAGCTGCAGTGTACAGGATGGAACTATCGTGTGTTCTTTAGCGCCGGGCTCATAACTGTTGCGAGTCGAGCAGCTTAGGAATGAGTAGGAGATGGATCATTGATTTGAAGCTATGTAGAGAGAGCGCTATATATATACATGGGAAGCTCGAACAGCTCGCTTACGTGATGCGTACTCGCGTGCTCCTCTATTGAGCTACGCTCCTCTGTATTGAGTCAAGCTCGTAGATATTGGGTATACCCAATATCTCTGTAACCGAGGTTGAGCCGAGCTCAATTGTAACAGCGCTCAACTTTGCACGCTTCATCTTGCGCGCTTCAATTGAAGCAGTCACGTGATGACTGTTGCCTTGTCCCACACGTTCGTCCAATGGTAACCCTGTGCCAGCTCCTGGTCTTGTTAGGGTCGTAACAGGTCCTTCTAATCGAACGCCTTAAAAAATCGTGACTTCTTAGTTGTTTCTAAATATTTTTTAGGCAATTAATTAGGAGTGATATCGCGCATTATTTACATCTCAAATTATAGTATTTACTTGTATTTTA
This sequence comes from Phaeosphaeriaceae sp. PMI808, assembly GCA_021365335.1. Lineage (NCBI taxonomy): Eukaryota > Fungi > Ascomycota > Dothideomycetes > Pleosporales > Phaeosphaeriaceae > Phaeosphaeriaceae sp. PMI808. The sequence continues at coordinate 90,059 of JAJTIZ010000029.1, forward strand.
GTAGAGTTATAGCGCGTCGCGAAAGTTAAGTTATTGGATCGCGATATTGTTGTTGCGGGTCCGTGCGCGAAAAAGTGTCCCGTTTTTTTCTAATAGGGCGTGCAGCCATGAGATGTGGTGATTGAAACTCGTATACATCAGGGCGCCTCAGTCCAACATTCGCATTCTATTATTGTGTACCGGTACTATGTGTGTATGTTTGCGGACTCTCGGTATTTGATGACGGTGTAGCGCCTGGATTATTCGTATACGTATCCCCTTTTCACCTAGCAATAAAGGGCGCGTCTCCACGGTGGAGACACTTCGAGGTGGATGACATCCACGTTGTCGATGATGTTTAACGTGACATGTGAAGCAGTGCGTAACCTAAGTATTTTTTGCATGCCCTCATCTTTGGGTTTAGACTTTTTACTACATTTTCTATATGTACAAGTCGTGCAAGTGTGAATAAATAAAAGGACATTGTTGCAAGACAGGTATGGGTAAAACAAATAAGACGGAGCAAAGATAGAAAGGGGTCATTGGTTGTGCGCATTAGGTTGTCATCAACGAATGAAATACGGTGAAGAATGGGATAGCGTCAGTATAAGCGAAGCTGAACCTAACAAAATCTTAAGGGATACGAGACGCGGCAGAGCTGCCTTTGAGGACGCAGTTTTTGACTTTGAATAGTGACGAGGTGCATAGGTATGAATGAGGCTGATTGTCCCAAGGTATTGTTATGTGCTTAGCACCTTGGCGGTGGTGATGGTCAGTAATTATGTTTGCATAGAAATAGGTACATGTATATACAGGTCGCGCAAGAGGATGGTTGTGGAAAACACAATCATTGATCTCTGACCCTACAGGTCACAAAAAGCTTGATGCCACGACAATCCATGGAAAAGGTGGGTAAGATTCCGTAAGAAAGGGAGTTTGAACAAGGGCAAGCTGGCAGGCATGTGAAACGGTAGAGGCCCTGTGTGCATGAGGCGTCATCAACAAGCGAAGAGGTGCACGGGCGAGGAAAAACTTGATGGATCACCGTGCTTTCACGGCAGGGAGACAGGAACAGAACCTACCACCCACCCCACCCCACCCCACCCTGGTCTATATTCTGCCTTACTTGGACAACGAGCGGCACTGCTAGATAACGATGGGCGATGATATCCACCACCGCTCCTTGCATAACGGGCATACAGCAGGAGCACTGTCAGGCTCGGTTGGTATTATCCAGAACGCAATCAAACCTGTGAGCTGACTACGCCCTTCTCTGCTTCTTCACATGGCTTGTGCGGAGGCGCAATGGCTTGGGGCCAGCCGCTCTAGGGCTACTAACTAAAGTCGACAAATGTCTCCGGTGCAGCTCCTGTGTGCGCCTGATGCCCAGATTCCAACGTCCAAACGGCTCGGTGTAGCCATCCAACACATGTCTAGATGAACAGGTTGTATCACTATCGTCATTCGTTCTCTGTGGCCAGGACAACCATCTCACGGCATCATCTCGTGTGGTGGGAGACAAGGTAGCCTAGGTCCCCATTGGCTAGCGGCTCTGGGCTTCAAATGACCAGCATAGAAGGGCTTAAGCGTAAAACAGCGACCACCTGAATGAGGCCAAGTCAGGGGAAATGGCTCATGGATCGCTGGTGCGTGTTCGCTTTGAGAGCAACAGGGGCTCGGAACTCCCCACTACTGCAGCCTTCTGCCCAATCAAGGTTGCACAGTGCCGACATGGACACGAATATGGTGCGCCACCAAGCCCGAATCCACCGCCTCAAGTCTAAATGTGCGAAATAGGATCGGCTCCACCCTGGTCAAGCGTAGCTAAGGATAGGAACGTTTCTGTATATGACCTTGCCGACTGCCTGACCCTTCTTTACTACGCCAAATCCCTGATTCTTCGTAGTCATTGACGTCGAAGTTTCTTGCTGAGGACTTTTTCTTTAACCCAGACCTGCGGGATTTACCAAGGTCGTTACGCTCTTTTCCACCAAACGCTCACATTTATTTTTTAATTCGGACATCCAAGTTGGTTTTTCTGACACTTGTCCATCCGGTCGTTACCCGCTCATCATGGCAAACATCAGCAAGCCTACGAGCCTCATGGCCATGTTGGTCACTCTCTTCACCATCCTCCAGTTGACTGTTGCTTCGCAACATGGTGCCCATCACAAGGCCCATCGTCGTAGCATTGCAGACGATATTATCAAGGCCCAGCTTGATGAAGCCTCCGCTGCTCTAGCCAAGCGTGATATTGGCCCCTTTATCGCCATCAGCGGTGTCTGCAGCACCGGCACCAACTGGTGGGGAGACTGTGACAGCAATGGTCGTCAATCGTATCCTCGTCGCGAGATCCGTGACTTGAGGAACGACGGTGACCAATGGAACTTGTATCTTCTTGGTATGGAGAGATTCATGAGCAAGGGCAAGGACGACAGGCTAGGCTACTATCAAATTGCTGGTATCCACGGTCGTCCCTTCGTGTCGTGGAATAACTTCCCGACACCCCTGGTTAACCAGGCTGGTTTCTGCCCTCACTCCCAAACTCTCTTTGGCTCCTGGCACAGGCCCTATCTTGCCATCTATGAGGTACGTGATCTTATAATGCCATCCTCATACGTAAGCTAACAATACATTAGCAAGCTTGGTATCTAGCCGTCACTGAGGTCATCAACGACTTCCCTCAAGACCAGCGCCAGCGATGGAGAAACGCAGCTCAAACCCTTCGCATGCCATACTGGGATTGGGCGATGGAGACAAACGGAGGCCCAACTGTTCCTACCACTATCCGTGACCAGCAGGTCACTGTCACCAAGCCGCAAGGTCAGGTTACCATTGCCAACCCACTCTACTCGTACAGCTGGGGCAACTCACTTCCAAATGAAATAGGAGGTGGCCCATGGAACAACAACCCCTTCACTCTTCGTCGCCCCGTTGCCAACCCCACTCGCAGCAACAACAACGAGATGAATGGCCGTTTTGATGGCATGAGAATCTCCCTCCGTGACCGTGTTTTCGCCCTGTTCTCAAGCAAACAACCTTGGGGATACGCCACTACCTCTGCGATTGGTGTTCGCACTGATCTCAGCGGCAGCGGTGTTGACAGCTTTGAGTCCGTTCACGATGCCATCCACAACACTGCTGGTGGAGAATCTGGTGGCCACATGTACTACCTTGATATGTCTTCGTTCGATCCTATCTTTTGGCTTCATCACACCAACATTGACCGTCTCATGACCATGTACCAATACATTGTTCCAGATACCTGGGTCGCTAACGGCAACATCAACCGCCCCATGGCCCAGTGGAATGAGGGTGAGGCAAAGAACGGTGGAACACCCCTCAAGCCCTTCACCAAGAGCACCTATGGCGACTACTTCAACAGCGGCGACGTCAGGGAAACCCGCGTCTTCGGTTACTACTATCCCGAAACAAGCGACCGTTCATACGGTCAGGTTGCCCAGGCCGTCACCAACCTTTACGGAGCTGGTGTCCGCCAGCTTAACAAGCGTGATTCTCCTGTCGATGAGAAGACTGGCCAGTATCTCGGTCGTCCCATGAAAGAGGGTGATTATCATCACGTTCTCGATATCACCGCCGACAGGTTCGCCATGGATGGTTCTTACACCGTTCATTGCTTCATTGGCGATGATGGTAACTCGACCTCCACTAACTCGACTGCTCCTTACGGTAACTCGACTGTTCCTTATGGCAACGCAACCAGCTCTGCATACAGCCCAAGCGCTACTGCCCCCGTCAACCCATACAAGAACGGCACTGGTGAGGTTCTCGAGGATTATGACCCATCCAAAGATTTCACCCGTGACCCCAACTACGTCGGTGCTTACGGTGTTCTCGGAGGCATGAAGGCTGGAGGCAACTCATCCTACAAGGTCATGACCCGTGGTTCCCTCCCACTTACCACCTGCCTTCAGGGTAAGGAGTACTTCGGAAAGCTCAAGTCACTCAAGCCCGAGGATGTCGAGCCCTACCTACAGAAGAACCTTTACTACAAGGTCATTGGTGTCAACGGCGAGATCGACCCTAAGACTATCCCCAACTTCCACGTTGTGGCCAAGTGCAATAAGGTTGTCCCTGCGGCCTCCCCTAACGAGCTCCCCGATCTCAGTGCACCATACCAAGTCCTCGAGAAGGCCACCGAGAAGCTTCCCGCTGGTAATCTTTACACCTATATTCCTCAACCCGTTGATATTCCTATCCCCGGCGCTTCTTACGAGGAGGGCAGCGGTAGCTACCCCGGGAGCTACCCCGGCTCCAACAACAACGGCGGCAACTACGGTACCCCTGGCCAAAACAATAACAACAACGGTGGTAATGGCAAGCCCGGTGTCAGCTACCCCAACAATGGTGTCTTCCCTTACCCAACTATGCCATGGCAGGAGCAGGGATACTGCGCCGTTGTGCAGACGATCAAGTACGTTTATCCTGATGGCAAGTCAGCGGGTTACTGAAGTGGTGATGGAAGTGTGATCAACACGTGGTTAGAGCGTGAGCATGTTAGATGAGCGAGTTACATAATACCTTTTTCCCAATGTACATTGTCATGAAAAAAGCCAAGTGAATGGTCCCAAATGTGTAATTTGTTCTCTTCAAGTGATGTTTTCTGAGATGCAGTTGTTTGAGTCTAAGTTTTTATTTATCATTTACCACTTGTGATCTTGCCGTCTTCACTTTCTTCTCCATAAATTCCGTTCAACTGTTTCGCAGATACCCTCCTCCTTTTGTCGTCAAACTTGGCTTTTCCCCAAAACTCTATTCTCCGAAAATTAGCTCCGGGACGGGTCGTTCGATGTACATGCATCTGAAACCTTGGTATGTTGAAGTTGCTATCCAGGATTTGCCTCGGGTAAATGTATATACATGCGTGTGACTGGGGGGAAAGGTGTGGTCTAGTCCTGTGTCACTTATAGTGCGGCTCAGAAATGAGAAGTTGTACTTGGCATGTCACGTCAAGTATGATATTCTGTGTGAAATGGTCGTAGGGCGAATTTGAATGAAAAAATATAGAGAAAAATGGATTGGTATTGTAATTGTTCTTGTAGTAACTAGTTAACTTGCATTTATCAAGCCATGTTACGGGTGGATTTCCCCCAACCATCTCACCCCAATTGGAGCCCGTGGGTCCTGATCGCGGATCTGACCTAGCCTAGGGTTACGAGGAGGGCTACGGCTTAGAACTAGAGGCTAAATATAATTAGGATATATAATATACTTAACGCGCTTCACCGGTGAGTCGTCAACCCTAGTGAGTCGTCAACCGAAATTTACTAGTAAAAATCAATAATCTAGGCTTCTATATCTCTAGATCTAGTTAATAGAATTTTCTAGAATTTTTACTATTAAGCAGCACCTCTATAAATATTCTAAATCTAAAATTATAAGCAGTCCAATCCATCTACGGAAATCATTGTCGTCTTTAGTGAAGACGAGGATGATGACCATGACGAGGACAGTCGCAAAAACAAGCCGTCTCAAGAATGAAGACAGTGTCTTGATCCCGGATAATGACTGGGTTGATATCGACGACCTTGCCCTGTCGGATGTGACGCGAAGCGAAGGTTGTGAAATTGAAGACGGGCACGCAACGCAAAATGATGATGAGACTGATATCGGCGAGAGAGTTCCAGAGGGGAGGCTCCGGCTTAGCCGATCTGGGGTGGTACAACGCCCACGTCGTAGCCGACAGAAGACTGCGTTTCATTCCGGCATACTTAAGTGGGGCACAAGTCGTTATCAAGAGCGGCAGGTAAAGGAAGCCGAGGACTTGGTTGAGGAAGTGCAAAAGCAGTGGATCATAGTTCAGGGCGGGGGCAATTTTAGAACCTCATCTGCTGTACGAAGTTTTGAAGAATAACTAGAAAATTTTGTCTCGAAAGCTGCTGAGAAAGAGATTTTTGACGAAGATATGACCAAAGAAATGCAAACAGCAGCTGGGAATGTGGTGAAAGAGCTTGGAAAAACGGTGGGATCCGCAACCGAGTTTGATGAGCTCAGGAAGTTTCGAGACCTGATGGACGACCTTTGCAAGCAGATAACCGTATACCCTGTCCCCAACAGTTTTTCTCCACATGATATGGACAAGAAAGACTTCATCTAGTGGCGGTCGTAGACAACCCAAGAGGAAGTTATAAGCTTCCATATAGAATGCGATTACGAACTATAGGTGTATTGATCAGATCTCAGGGAATAGCCTGTCTAACTAGCCTAATACAATCGAAATAGTGCAATAATACAAAGCAAGAGCCACTCTATAGCTGCATGACTTTTGATTATCTCGAACCTCATCTGGGCAAGCCTTAATGCTTGCCATAATATTTTTCAAGCTCTTCGAGTTGAATTTGAAGGAGGCATTACTTTGTCGGAATCACAGAAAATAAGCCACATTCCTCCACGTGGTATGCTCTTCAAATGCCGTGCATCCTCTAAACGCCTTCGCATAAATGCCCAGATGTGAAGGTTGAGTCGAAAGCAATCACGTTCGCTACACACCCAATGTTCCGCGAGCTGCATCATTGGGTCACTGTCATCATGAAACGACTGAGGCAGACCCACTCTAGAGTTCAAAAGCAGGCTTCCAGTAGCCCTGGTCTTCCTCAAATGTGTATGTATTATTGTCAGCTCGTTAGTATAATGCACGGGCTGATGACTTACGAGAGCCTGAGCAAGCTAATTTCCAAAACTCATTGCCATGAATAGCATCACCGAGTCGATTGATTTTGGAAGCTCAGACGAATAGCGTTCCATGAAACGCTCGAAATAATGTTTAAACTGGGGATGTTGTCGCGGGTCTTTTAGAGCATTGAAGAAGACCTCCAAGGCCAAGTCCTGGCGAATCAATTAGTACGTTTTTAGCTGTATCGATCGATCGGTAGCTAGCCCTGCCGCGCGATAACCCTATTAGACTTAGCCTCTCTCTTACCACCGACCTCAACGCCAGAAGACACCACAACACTTCCATCACCATGGATGTACTTATTGGAATAGGGCGTACTTCTACTGTCTATCGCGTTGCAGGTGGCAGGGTCTGTAAATTACCGCATGAAGCCCCTCCAGCATCATTTGTTGAAGAGATCAAAAATGCTTTTCACGTAGAGAAGCAACTCTTGGAGAGGCTCAGATGCCACCCTCGAACTATTCGGTATGTACCTACCCTTATCTACAACTAAGCATTTTTAATTTTAGGTCCTAGATACCATGGAGTCTTTAGGATGAATATGAAGGATGGATTTTTACTCGATGAAGCAAATTGTGGTGACCTTCAGTCATACATTAATAGTAACGAGGTCGACAATACTTTACGACGAATCTGGAGCCTTCAGATTACTGAGGCTGTCGCCTATATCCATAAGAAAGGCATTATCCACATGAATCTAAGTACTACCAATGTACTCGTCCATCGAGACAACCAGACTATAGACCTACTTCTCGCCGACCTTAGTGGCTCTTGTTGCCCTGAACTAGGATTAGATGGTGGGCTATCTCCTGACTTTCCATATTACGACCTAAAGACAATAGAGTATCAATCAGAAAGAGTTGACGTATTTAGCCTAAGCGTTCTCCTCTATATTATCAACACTGGGTATTTTCCTTTCTGTAACAGTCTAGCGCCTCAACGTCCAACTGAATTGTATCGTTTTGGCCTTCGTTTACAAGCGCGGTATAAGGAGGACGGCTTTCCAGACCTATCTAATGTTCCATTTGGTAGAGTTATCTTAGGATTCTGCGTTGAGCGCCAGTTTGAAACCGCAGTTGACGTCCTTGTAGCCCTCAAGACAGAATGCGATGCTATTTAGTCGGGTAATCAAAGTCGCAGTAATCTTTGCTTGCCTAAAGCTTAGAATATATTATTTTCTTAATTCGCTATCTATTAGATACTCTGAGGTAACTGAAAACAACAGTCGTCGTAGCTAAGATATATAGATTTTGACATACTAAATAGAATGATTGATAAAATAGCTAAGGCTTTATATTCATTAAATAGCGCCCAATATATTTAAAGATAAATACCTCAAGAATAATAATGTTATCAACATAACTCCGCTAATTCTACAACCTCCTCTATTATAATCTTTCTCCTATTAGGAAAGCGGAATAGCATGGAAGACCCTAAAATGGGGTTTCAACTCTCTTTTCCTTCAGGCTTTTTGCCCACAAGGCGGATGGGGGCATTCTAGTAATGAGTGATCGTCCGCTTCCTTGTCGATATGGCTCTCGGCATGACTAATGTACTGGACATGATTGTCTATTTGTAGGAAGATGCCTTGTGTAGAGCAGTATGGACATCTTCGAGGGGCTGCAACTATACCATCAATGATTATTGGGCCATATATCCTATGAGGATTCCGCACATGATATACCTCATGTCGGGCCCAATTAAGACCCACTCCGCACATTCAATACAAAATCTTGCGTTTATAGGTATAGCAGCTTCGGTGTGTACTCCATGATGTTCGAGAAGATGATAGTGAAGTCAGTCTATGACAAAGTTTTGTTATAGTAAGCACATTACCGTGCAGGTATCGTTTACATTAACCTAACCTATACCTAGGGTCTATACAACCCTAACTAATCTAACCTATTACTAGTGTTAAAATAATACGTTAGGTTAAGTTAGAATCGTACCATCAAAGCTACACGTTTTCCCCACTTTTTGAGTTAACCAAGAGCTCGCTACCCTGTGGCTCGCTTCGCAGCGGGTGACATTCGAGCATGATCACCCTCAATTGTAAAAAACGCAAACATGGCGAGCATGCGATCGTTCAGTTCTACCCTATTTTCAATATGCCAAACGCCGTCCCATGGAAACGCAAGATGCTGTTTTGTTCATTGCCATGGCTTATGCATTTCGTGAAATCATCACCATAAGTTGTAAACGCCTACGCTATGCTATGCTGTCACATTCATCCCTTCATCGCTTGCCCTTCTTCTTCCCCTTCTCGTTTGAAATACTCTTCGAGGCAGCATGTTTTGGATGATCCTGTAAATGCTGATGTAGTTGCGTCTTCGAAGAGAAAGCAGCACCACAGCCAAGGCAGTTGTGACTTGTACCTGCACTGCTGACGGCGTCAGCTTCCTTTGCTGCCTTCTTTGCACGCTTTTGTGCAGCTTTGCCTATTTTCGGGCCTTGTGGCGCCAGATCTTCTTCTGTGGGAAGGTCGCTGGGTAATTTGTTCTTGGCGGTAGAAGGATCTGTAGAAGCTTGAGTAGATGTTAGCCCATTAGGGCGGACTTCGATAGTAGACCGAGGGGCGTATTCATCTTCATCTTCATCCTCATCCTCTTTCTCCTCATCTTCCGGTTCATCGTGATTGCCAACTCGAAGCTTGGTCGGGACGTCACTGTGTTTGTTTACGCCCTCCTCGTCGTCGGTACTGATTTCCTCCATCTGGAGATCCTCCGTCTTTTTAGTGAGGTCCTCAATAGAGTCATCTATTCCATTCGTGTCTGATGTAGTGTCGTTGGCTGTAAAGCTATCTCTGACAGGCGTTATGACACCGCTAGTGAGCACGTCTTCATCTAGATTGAGGTTTGCATTATCTTTTTGCATCTTGCGCTTGAGTGACTGGATGGCCTTTTGATGCTTCTTGCTCCTCTCGTGTGCTTCATACTGTCGCTCGCTCTTGAAAGTCTTGTTGCAGGCCACGCACTCGTAGTGCTCCTCTTCGATTTCCTCTTCTGTCTCCTCATCCTCTTCGTCAGCTGGACGTACTGTGGCCCAGTTTGGCAGTGCTCGCGCCTCTTCGTCTAGCTTGGCCTGTTGTGCCGCTCTTGCTCGCGCAGCTTGTTCCTTGATAGCGGTTCGGTGTGCTTTTGCTTTTTCTTCTGCGGATTGTGTATCAGGCTTGTACCGTGGGTCGCGCTTGCGTACAAAGGCGACCAGTGTCCTTACGGCTTCGCTAAACTTTCTTCGGCCGTCGTCACGACATTTTTGATTCTCCTTCTCTGCCAGTCGACGGGTACGGCGATCAGGTGCGTCAGATAAACGGTAAACATCCAACCACGCATAGCTCTTGACAGTTGCAAAACTACTCCATGCAGAGTAAAAGGCGCGAACAACATCATCATGCGAATCGTCCTTGTGTCCGAATGTGGGATAGTCTGGGACGTCTACGTCGTCGTAGTCTGCCGCATACTTCTCTTCCTTTGCCAGCTCCTCAAATGTCTCTCGTACGAAGCCAAAGAAGCCGTTAGGCGAGTCTGAATAGTCGACTTTCCCTCTGAATTTGCCCATCATACGTATCAAGTCATCTTCTGTCGTCATACGCATGTTACCCTGGTAGTGGTCCTCTGTTGCGCCTTCCCCGCTACCACCCCGCAATATGTCTCCTTCGTGCGCATCATACCAGGCTCGCTCTTGTTCATCTGACAGGACTTGATAAGCTGTTTGGATCTCGGCGAAAAGAGCAGTGGTGCGTTCAACGTCGCCATGGTTGCGGTCTGGATGAAGTTCAAGCGCTTTCTTGCGATATGCCTTCTTCAGTCTGAGTCTTGTTAGACACAATCTCTGCGTCTACTACCTAGGTAGGTTGGATGGGAAAATGACACACTCATCTTGTGTCGCACTTCTCTCTGCGCCTAGCAGCTCGTAATAGCTTGTCTTGACCTCACCACCGCCCCCAGACTCGCCTGCGCCTCCAGTGGATGACTGTCCGGCACCCATGTTTGATCAGCGTGGCTCTGACGCAAATCGCAACGCTAGCATGCGAGCTGGAAGAGAATTTATCTTCTAGAATGGACAACTGAGTACCGCACAAAGTTTGCCCGTTGGAACTTGTGACTGTACAGAACCAAGCCCATTGGTTGGTGAATCGAGGCGAAATTTGCTGGGTCAAACGGTGAGAGGCGGGAGAGCGCGCGGCATAGCCTCAAGCAGTCTAGCTATAGCACGTCAAAGACTGCACGCTATCTGAAATGCCCGTGACGAGTTTTTCTCTCATAAAGCATGCTACTCCCCCATACTGTATAGGTCTTCATGAACGACCATTTGTGATTTGAGAATAATCTGCATTTGTCTTGGAGAGACCTATTCCAGCTAGCGCCACTCAAATCATTTCATCATTAGATCGCGAAGCGCATGACCAACGAAAGAAGAGGCCGCAACCAACAGTCAACATTTACACTGTTAATCAACCCACTATCTTCTTCTATCTTTCTCAGTTCTCAGTCCTCTTATCATCAATATCATACTTTACTATCGCATCCGTTGAATGTACCAGAAATTGTTGACCATCTGCAGCGATTCCGAACCTAGGTTGATCTTATCTGTCGTGCTAGGGCAAACCCCGCAACAATCAGAGCCTTCGCTCAGCCCACGTGTGGATTTGACAGGCCCTGCAGCCCTACCACCAAGGACCATTCACCCGGACCATGAAGTTTGGCCATGCTTTCAAGCAGAGCCTCAGGAATGAGGGCTTTCCGCCTGATTGGGTCGAGTCGGCTATTTCCTACTCGCAGCTCAAGAAATGCATCAACCGGCTGAGAGAGGAACTGGAAAAGGTCGGACTCGACCCAGACAAGCTGTCCAATCTTCTGAGGCATGTCGAAGAATACAATGCCTCTACTGATCTAAACGATGATCAAGACCGACCATTCAAATACATACTTAATGCAGACGATTTTACAGATGCATCGTCAAAGGCACAAAAACCTTTCCAACCAAAACTCTTATTCTATGTCAGCGAAACCACTGGTGAGCTCCACAGCGCCAGGCTAGATGAAGAGACGAAACGTAAACTGCAAATGCTAGCCGTCGAAACGGGCATGTCGCAACTACGTGTTGTCGAAGAGTCTGAGTCAATTAAATCGTCTGACTCCCGAGACCTGAAAGGATACCGTACCGTCGAGGTACCTCTCACTTCGGATATTGAATTTTTCACCAGACTTAGCAACGAAATTTCGGGATTAGAGAAGCTGCAGGAGCGAGAAGAGAAGCGGATGCATAAGCAGATCGAAGACTTAGGGAAGCAAATAGCCAAGGTAACCGACCCTGACAAACGGTCCAATAGGAAGACATTGGCAGCTTGGCGTGAAGTTTTCCAACTCTACGTCGAGGAAAGCATCTTCTTTGGCAACACGGAAATTGATCACAAGTCCCATGATTCAGAAAAGGCCATGGAAAGGCTGGCTGAGTTCTCCAACAAAGTTGCGCAAGCTGGTGTGGTAGAGAGGCTGCAGAAGAAAGACAACCTGCCTGCACTGAATATGTTTATGCACATCAACCGTGAAATCCTGCAGGGACTCCGCTTCGGTGAGATAAATCATAGCGCGATGGTAAAAATCTTGAAGAGTAAGGCAATCTAATGCTCAAACCGCGTCTAAATAACATCGCTAATCCTCATATAGAGTTCGACAAACGAACAGCACTGGGTGTAAAACAAGCTTTTCCGCGTCAAATCGAATATCCCGAGTTCTCTGAGCATCTTGCAAAAGCAGTCTGCGCTGAAGTCAATAGTCAGATCTTGAGCAGCATCCCCCAAATCGACGACTATTCTTGCCCCATGTGTATGGAAATCAAGTGGCGACCCGTCAAGCTGCGTTGCGAGCATGTGTTTTGCATTCGCTGCCTGATTGTTATGCAAAATAATAAGCAACACAATTGCCCATTCTGCCGCAAACCGACCGTTCTTGATGCCAATTCAGGTGCGCCATGGCCATATTATTATCAATAAGTACGATAACTGATATCACTACAGACAATCTCGATCATGAACTAGCCATATTTCTGAAGAGATGGTTCCCGGATGAAGTCAAGACTAAACAACGATACAACGAGTTGATGGCAGGAGTGGATCAGTACGGCGAAGTGTATGCTAGCCAAAAGTGTGTCACCATGTAACATCGCTCCCTCTGATATATGCTAAGATTGTGGTAGGTTCCTCCGAGGCGGATCGCTGTGGTAAGTGATACACTGTATCTATATTATTGAGAAAGAAACTGATTTTTCTGTAGGCATATGGTTTGACGTAGTTTCTAGCGGCAACTTTTTTGGCAAGCTGAGCTTTTATTCGAGATACCCAAATTAGCGCGTGCATTAAATATCGATCCATTATCTTTATCATTACTCCATGTTTTTTACAGGACAAGCGTTTCATTGTCATAGATTTAGACTATTTGTTATGCAGATTGTCGCTGTCAGGTTGCGCCTTCCATTCTAGAAGCGGTTGCGGGGTTAATGCAGTCAGCTATACGCCACTCTAGGCAGCTGCCACACCAAAACATACACCGATCACTCGTTCCACAATACAACTAGAATGATTTTGCAATACCACGAACTGGTATCATTACGTTTTCTTGATGGATCAACCCAATACAGACAATAATAGACCAGAGCTCGAAGCCTTCTTGTCTACCTTTGAGGGCCTCTCTGTTGATGACCAGGCCACGGCATTACAGCACATGGTTCGCAAAGGACGGGGAAGCTCATCTATCTATAAAAGTAACACTATTGTTGATTTTTCCATTTCTGCAAATGCGCATACCTGTCACATTTGTAGACGGCTTGAGATCACTTATACGCGTAGTGACGATGGGCTAACACAATACCACTCCACAAAGTTGACTCTGACGAAAGAGACTTTACAACAAGGTCTCATACAAAAGTGTATCCTCATCGAATGGGTTGTCATACTTCTAGGTCGTGGTCTCCATGACCTAAAATCGGACATTACCACGAGAGGTACGCTTATGCCTCGATTTGAAACGCAAAAAGATTTTTCAGACGACCTTCAATACATCACTTCTCAAGGTGTATTTTTGGACTGTTATGGAAATGATGATGATGAAATCACATTTCAACTCACATTCGATGTCGATCCCTTTTTAATCGACAAACTATGGCTTAATGCATATGACTTGCATAAAGGCCGAACCTTTGATGCCTTCGAACGCGCATATATTGGCAAAGTGGAGGACCAGCTTCGTATCTCTGCAGCTGCTAGTAAGTAATACATCAAATGTTGTTTGGGGACGCTGATATAGAATGATGAAGTGGTTCCAGTGCGCAATGCCATATATGAATGCACTTGGAACTGTCAAAGATTTGACATATTTTATTTGTCTATTTTATCCGAATTAATACTGATTGCACTGAAGATGATCCCGCTGCTTCCGATATCCGTTTTAGGCCCGCAACTCAAAGTGTGGTCAGAGAGAACAGTCTCGATCTCGCCCGGGTATTCCTGGACACTTGCCAAGACACTCACGAAAAGTGCCACCGAAGGACTACAACATTACCTTCTAGAGTGATTGATATAGGTAGGAAGCTACCCATTCGACATGTTCGGCTGTATTGGAGCGAAGAAGATGAATCTGGACGGTATGCTGGTTAGTACCACAACCCCAATCTCAAGCCAATATACTATGGTGGTTATAAACGCGCATTCCCTTAAAGCTATGAGGGTAAATATACCAGCTCTAACTCTCGAATACAGCACTTAGTTATTGCTGGGGTGGGACTCAGCTTTTTACTACCACTTCTCGCACAGCCCAGGACATGACTAACGGATTTCCCTTTTCACGCCTACCAAAGACTCTCCAAGACGCAATGACGATCACATTAAGGCTTGGGCTTCAATATATCTGGATAGACAGCCTCTGTATCATACAGGACGACCCAGAAGATCTCAGCCGTGAGATTGCAAAGATGGCGAACACGTTCCAAGGTGCCTTTGTTACTATATCAGCAGCAAGTGCATTTAGTGTTGATCAAGGATTTCTTTCGGATCGAGCTACGCTATCGCGCAGGCGCATTGGATTGCCATGGCGATCAACAAATGCCGAAAATGGAACAGTTCTCATCGAGCGTGAGCGACAGGCATACGATCCGGCAGAAGACCCAATCAATCTTCGTGCGTGGACACTGCAAGGTGAATTTTAATATTCCTATTTACTTACTGTCAACTGACTCAGCTATCGAATACTAGAACATATTCTCCCACGCCGCATGCTGGTGTTTGGCACTAGAGAACTTTGGTGGACATGTGAGACCGCAGTTAGTTTCGACACTTTCCCAACACAGCGGATCGTAAACGTCCCTACCGTCCAACGGAAAAGCGGCGAGGACAGGTTTTCCCTTAATTATTGGAGATCCATCGTACGCGATTACACTCGAAGGTTTCTCACATATCCCAACGATAAACTACCTGCCATTGCTGGTGTCGCCTCCCTCTATTCCGAATTCTTCAAAAGCAGATATCTCGCAGGACTGTGGGAATTCTCCTTCCTTTCTGAGCTTATGTGGTGCTCCCAACGATCTGATATTACCAGACCGCCGGTTCGACGTGCCCCTACCTGGTCATGGGCATCTGTTGATGGGGAAATAACACACGACTGGTGTTTAATGGCACAGGATGCAGACGCATCCACAGTCATTGGATGTCATATTGCCCCAACCTCAAAGTCCTCACCCTTTGGATCCGTCAATCCCCTTCAGTGTGCACTACGCATTGAATGCAAGCTTATTAAGGCTTATTGGGGAAGCGATGGAAAATACGTATACTCTGCTAAGGACGGATGGGAGAGAGTAGGGAGGACTATTGCTGATGCACTGGAGGAAAACCTACAAATAGACGTGTGGGTACTTCCCATCACTAAGACTCCCATTCGTGGTCTTCTCCTGGTGTCCGTAGGTGGTGATGTATATAGAAGGGTTGGACTAGTCACACGGATGTGGGACGATGCATCACCAACTCAACTTCATGAGAGACAGACAATTCTGATTGTTTGAACACTAGTACCTGATGACTTCCGTGGCCTCATTGTTTGGAAGTATGGGACGGACGACAGATCGGTGGTAGCAAGTGAAAAGTAATTTGAATACCACTTCTTGATCAACTTAGGTTCATTTGATAATTTTCGATTACACAAGGTGAATGGTCAATAGTGGAATAGTTGTAGACAAAAAATGATTATGCTATTACGTGTTTCTTTCTAGCTCCCCTTCCAACTAAACAAGCGCTATGCAAAGGAGCGCAATAAATATGTACATGGTATGGTAAACGCTCGCCTATCTTCTCCCAATGGAACTCTTCATAAAGGTCTCTAAACAGCCTCGGTGCGGGTAGTGTATGAGCACTTGGTGGCATTGGCCTCCCACTGGACCCTGGCAGTGAATCCAAGGCAGTCTTTGTGGCCGCCGGGGTTGATCTCACCAGCCATCCAGATGGTCCAGCCGCCACCGACGCCGCCGGGGCAGGCCTGGAAGCCCACTGAATCGTTTCCACTCATATATACCAAATTGTCGTTCTCATCAATCTTGAAAGGTCCGCGCCTCTGGTTGTGGCCAATTGGCTGCACGCCAGTGGTGTATCCGAGGAAGCCCTGGCCCATGCCGGAGCGGTCGACGTAGGCCTGTAGAGGTGGGTTGGGGGAGTACAAGTATAGGTCACCCTCGGGGGTGAGACCGAAGGATGCCCACTCCTTGGGCTCAGGACCACAGGAGGCGCCCTGGGCGGGTGCGCCGATAACGTAACGGCTCTCGAGGGCTTGGACGCTGCGGAAGTGGATCTCTGAGCCAGAGCGGAGGGCCATGAGACGGAAGACAGTTGGAGTGGAAGGGGCGTCGGTTTGCGCAATGGGAGAGGCGCTGACGAGGGCCGCTGAAGCAGCGAGGATGGTGGCAGTTGAGTACTTCATGATGATGGTTATTATTGTTGATTTGGTGGTGATGTGTTGGTGTGTAGATTGGGTATAGGAATGGATGGAATAGATTTGTTGTGATGATATTTTCCATGGAGAGCAGGCTCATCAACTTATATACCTAGCTTCCCTGTATATTAAAAAACCGGATGGAACAACATTCTCCTTGCCCAGCCGCCCAGTCGACAACAACGAGGCTGAGAGATCGTCCCTCGGCCAAAGCAACCTGATGACTTCATTCACTGGGAAGACAATACGAGGCTTGACCCAGTATTTTGCGCGCCGGTTGTGGCGCCGCAACCCCATCGCGTAATTTTTCAATCTTCCTACCCAATATCTCGGACGTTTACGAGGCTGAGCGAGGACAATGCTGGAGTGACGTTGCAGTTGCCACATACCCCGGCCCAGGTTTGTTCGTGCGGTTATCCCGTTTAAGCTATATGATTGGTGCCCGTTGTTCACCGTGAATCCAAAATAGAAAAGCGGAGACAAACTTGAATCGGAACGTCCCCTTTACGATCAGTGAAACTATTGGGATTTACATCATTGGAGCGGAGCATGAATACGGATTCAATGGTCTTTTTCTTTTATGCCGCGCATGACATCAATATCGATACAATGGTGCTCAATACGAATAACAATCAAGAAATCATGCAACATGCGTCACGCACATGAGTAACGGCAACGGCATTGCGGTCGGAAATACGGCCAAATCTAAGAAACATTTTGCAGGAAATGGAGGTACCGTCGAAAAGTCGGGCCCTCGGTACGATCAGTAACGTGACGGATCGTCATGGATCGCCACGGAGAAATGACAGACTGGGGAAGATTTACGTATCAGTACGGGCATGTAACGTTAAGTAGCAAAATAACCTGGCGATTGTAAATGGTTCCATGGCGTGAGGTCAGCACACGGTAACGGCACAAATGAGGAAGCTCCCATTACCAACTAAAAATCTGCTGCATTGTAGTCACAAATGAACCAGGTAGAGAGAGAGATGTGGCGTAGGTACGTTATCATCAGGAAAGTTTGTGAGACGAAATAAAGTGTATGGTATCAAAGATACAGACAAGAAGTCAAGACTTCCATGCAAAATACCCCAATGCAAGCCTGTTTAATGTACATATCAAAGCCGCCAGCGCTCCCACATACTCCCTTACTCGTCCAAATATCCAATGTTGCAAAATTGATTCAAACTCCTAACATCCAACTGCGCGGTCAATAACGCGCCAAGCATCGTCTCCTTTCTAGGCAAAATGTCCGCTTTGACTTTCCATGTACTTCCATTAAACTCAAAAGTGTCCATGTCTTCGTCTTCGTCTTCGTCATCTTCATCGTCGTGCATATGACCATTCACTCGGGCGCGTTTAACCAAAGTCTCTCCACCTTTCGACTTGTCGCCTAGCCGCTTCAGTGTGGATAATGCCCGATGAACAATGAGCTGAAACCCCTCCCGATCATGGTCCATAGGCCGTTGCCCACGCGCATTCGGTTGGGGAGGAGGGTGTGGAAGAGCGGCGTCTGTGGCACAAAGGGACATGGCAAACTTAAGAAGACTATGTGCCCAACCATCCTCTGACTCAAGCCATGAGCGACAAAGGCCGCTTTCTGCACCCGGCGCAAGGCTGGCGAGTATGTCCGCGGCAAGCATCCCTTGCATCAAGTAAGCTTTTCTTGACTCCGCAATGCGTGCTTCAAACATGCGCACTTCCTTGGTGGGCTGTATCTTCATTTGATACATTTTGTTCTCAATGTAATTACGATCCGGTGCAACGGAAATGGCCAAGGCGAAAGCGCGCGTTAAAAGGTCGTACGCTGGGGTAGAAGTTGCTTCGTTTACAAAAATTTGTTTGTAGTAGGTCCGATTCGGATCGTCACGGGCAAGTAGCTTGGCCAGACTATCGACTGCGGAGGGAAGGTAACGGTGTATCTGCGGATTGAATGGCGTGAACTTGACAGGCTCGCTCGGGCGAGGACAAGGTGCAAAAGCACAGAGGAAGTGAAGTATCGCATATCCATCTTCGCGTGAAGGTAGTTCAATTCTAGCAGCAGTATTGGAGAAGAGAGTGATGACGTCTTTCATAAAGTCAAAAGTGTTGATGTGTGATCGCAAGAGCAGTACGCGCGTGCCCACAAGGCGTATAAAGTTGGAAAGAAACTTTAGCACAGGAGAGCTGACCAACGATTGGTGGTTGACTTCGAGGAAAGAGAGGTTTCGGAGAATAGTGGTAATTGCAAGTAACCGATCAGCAGTTCGATCTAATATGTAGGCTTGTGTGCCAGCTTCTGGAAGATCTTGCAGTGTCGCAGCCTCCGCACGGCAGTGATGCAAAACATCTTCATAGGGTGTTAGATCGAGAATATCAGTGACTTCGGGATTGTCATTGCCCAAGATCTCTAATTGATCCTCTGCAAAATCCACCAATACGTCGATAAGGTCTTCGCATTGACTCAGATCGAATAGTATGGTATTATCGTAAGTGATGCGTGTGAGGGTGTCTAATGCGAGTCGAGTTTCCGCATGAAGTCCTGATCGAAGGCTCATCGTAAGCGCCCTTATATCGATTCTTCCCATCTCCCCTAACATTGGAGCATTGGGTTTGTATGTCACGATTGTCTCAATCATGTTCTTGAAATTGTCAGAGTCAAAGTCGAGCCCGCCCCACGTATCTTGGGTTCGATATGCTGGCTGATAGACGCGTGTGCCATCCTCGTTCTCGATCACAGGTTTTCGTTTCTCTGATTCTTCTGCTACAACTACAGCAGTTTCTACGGAGGCTGCAACTTCTCCTGGCTTCGCTGGTGATGCCAGAGTTTGGCTGGGCTCTCGTGCTTGTGTAGGTGTTCCTTCGAGTTGCCTAGTCATGCTTTTCCTCGCGCTACCGTCTGGTTGCGGTGTGCTATGTCCATTGACGCTCGGAAGTGCCGCGTTGCTTTGTAAAGGTGTCGATTGTTGCGGTTGCGCAGAGGGATCGAATTGCTGGGGTTGTGGTGTTTGCTGCATTGGTGTCGCGGACTGTCGTGGAGGTTGTGGTGCCTGTTGTTGTTGTTGTTGTTGTTGTTGTTGTTGTTGTTGTTGTTGCTGTTGTTGTTGCTGTTGCTGTTGCTGTTGCTGTTGTTGTTGCTGTTGCTGTTGTTGTTGTTGTTGTTGCTGCTGCTGCTGCTGCTGCTGCTGTTTCATGGCTTCCTGTGATCTTTGCAATTGCTGAAGGTATTCTTGCTGCGCGTATCCTTGATTTTGACCTCCGGGTACAGGGGGCCTAGTGGGTGACATCTGCTGACCCATACCCCCCATTTGTCCTTGTTGCTGACCAGGCACATTTCCTTTCATAGCTTGTTGTCTCTGGAGATAGGCATTCTCATAGATGCTCAGATTTTGTTCGTAGATTTGCTGGAGTTCTGCGGGGGCGGTAGGAAATTGTTGTGGTGATATGTTCATCAACGAGGCGACGCGAGGCCATGATTGCGATTGGGTGACAAATCGATGGCCTTTGGAGCGTAAGACAACAGAGTAAAGATTCTGAAGGTTGATGGGGCGGCCGGCAACTTGTGGCTGAGGGTTGAAGGGCCTACGGTGTTGAGCCATTAGAGCGCCAACATTTTTGATGAATTGTTGAAATTGGAATTGAGAGTTTTGTGGCTGTTGCTGGTTCTGGCCCGGCATCATGCCAGGCGGCATGCCGGGTTGCATACCAGGTTGCATACCAGGTTGCATTCCAGGTTGCATTCCAGGTTGCATTCCAGGTTGCATTCCAGGTTGCTGCATACCGGCAGGCATCGCGCCGGGCATCTGTCCAGTTTGGTGTCGTGCTTGCGCTGCCATATTGCTTGCAGCTAGGTTTCCCATCTGTTGCTGTTGTTGCGCCTGGACCTGGAGGCGCATGGCATACTGTCTTTGAGCCTCTTGCTGACGGCTTTGAAGGTTTTGCGATAGCTGTACGGATTGTACTGGGAACTGACCACCAGCATTGGGGTTAAATCCTTGGTTCATTGGAGGGTTTTGAAAGCCCATTGGAGACATTTGCGGTGCGTGGGGATTCTGGGCGGGCGATGCCGTCTGCATTCGTTGCTGGTTCATCTGAGCAGGCGCGAAGTTTTGGTTTTGCATGGTTGGGGAGGGAGTATGGGTGAAAGGTTGTTGTTGTTGAGGAAAGCCAAACTGGGGCTGTTGCGAGGGGGTCTGGGAGCGCGAGAGGGAGAGGGTGGCACCGGTCGAGTCTCGTTTCTGGGGGATGGATGACATTGGATAGGAGCGCGTGCCGTTCATTTGGGGGTTTGCGATTGCGCTTGGGTCGATGAAGCTCGAGGGATCATACATGGGGTTTTGGGGAGAGTGGAAATCCATGTTGCGCGACTATGGGGGTTGAGGGTGAGGGTGTATAGGCCGTGGTCGCAAAGGAGGTGTGAGGGCAGTAGGCGAGAATAAGAAGATGGATGGGGTGCGAAGGCAAGTGCATGCACCAAACAAGCTATACAGTAAAGCAAGCGGTTAGTCAACATGTTGATGTGTTTGGATGAACGCGACTTGGGCAAAGAAGACTCGGGGCAAGGCGCAGTCAGGGTAGGCAATCGGGGGAGGGCAGAAACGGAGCAAATACTTACTGCGCGACGGCTGACTATGGGTTAGGGAGATATTCTCATCAGGGCAGGACGGTGAATAGTCGGCTTGGGATGCGGTCGATAGCTCACGTACCGCACGCTCTGGACGCGATGCGTCGTTTGGAGGCGGAGAGCGAGAAATGGCAGGAGCCGGTCAGGTTAGCTAAGCCTCTTCTGGAGCATCACGTTACCAGCAAGCTTGCTCTCCTCAAACCCCCTACCCGACCTAGCTGTGTGCCCTCGAGGATTGCAGCAACCAACAATTGCAAACTCGAGGTAAAAGTTTTACAGAAGCATGTACTGCTGCATGAGAACCAGAAGACGCGTTTGCGCGTCGACGGCCAGTTGAGTGGCTGCGTTGCCCGGCACTCACAAGCCTACCACAGCAGCCTAACTCCATCTGAGCACTCCGCACGCGTGGGTCATCTGGCCGTTGTGACACGGAAACACATGTCTTTCTCTCCACTCCACTTATTACATCACTTTACGCTGCCTGCGCAAATCGCGTGCTGTTATCTGGCCCAGCGCCGTATACGTCGGCTAGGTGGGCAAATACCGAGACCCTGACCAGCCTGGCCCGACCCTCACTGGTTCAACAAACACCCTCATATCATCGGTACGCTTTGCTTTTGGGGCCTCGAGTAGATACTGTGTAATCATGCAATTCTACATACCTATACTGTGTACATTACTATTCTGCCTGATTGAGGGGTCATGGGCCTTTGCTCCAGGACTCAGTCCCCAGTGCATGGCCCTGATGATACAGTACCTAAGTAGTCTGTCTTAAACATCAAACACATACCTAGCCTAGCTATTACCTATCCACTCCCAATTTTTTTATAGATTTGACTTACGTTTGGAAAATCTCACCGTAAACCCCATAGCCAGGGGGGCCAAAGAATGCTCGTAGCATTTGAGCTGTTGTCGTATTGTCATACAGCTCAGATTGTCTTGGTGTTTCGGGCAGAAGTGACAAGGATTCGGGTCCATTCACTACCCTCATGCTTGCTTGTACTGCCAACTCGTCTGTGCACGTGACATCGGAACTTGGCCTTCCACACCCCGATCGCGCCTCCACGAGCAACCATATACATCAATCAACATTGCGACAGCCACCGACCCTAAGCAGCCGCCCTCGCCCCCCTTCATCACTGTCTCAACCACCCAGCCGCCTAATATACTCCCCATACTTTTGCATCATGGCTGACGCCGCCGTCGAGAACCCGTCCAACACTGTTCCACCGCACAAGAAGCAGCTTCCCTCATCGATACCCAACTTCGATACTCTCGAAGGCTTCTCAACAGACGGCAGCGATGACTACTCTACATTTAAGAAGCTGCAACGGCAGTTAGAGTGCGTCACCGCCTCCTTGCATTACGTGGCTACAGAATAATGACTAACCGACGCAGGTACATTCATCTCCAGGAGGAGTACATCAAAGATGAGCAACGGAGCTTGAAGCGAGAGCTGGTCAGAGCACAAGAGGAGATCAAACGGATCCAGAGTGTACCCTTGGTAATAGGGCAATTCATGGAGGCCATCGACCAGAAGTAAGCACATGCCAAACACGGTGCCTCTATTGCTAACAATCATAGTACGGGTATTGTACAGTCGTCAACTGGCTCCAACTATGTCGTCCGAATCCTTTCAACCCTCGACCGAGAACTCCTAAAACCATCCTCGTCCGTTGCCCTCCACCGCCACTCGAACGCGCTCGTTGACATTCTGCCTCCGGAAGCTGACTCGTCTATTGCCATGCTAGGGCAGGATGAGAAGCCTGATGTGACATATGCTGACGTGGGAGGGTTGGACATGCAGAAGCAGGAGATTCGAGAAGCTGTCGAGCTACCCCTCACACACTTCGACCTGTACAAGCAGATTGGTATCGACCCGCCGCGTGGTGTCTTGCTGTACGGCCCGCCTGGAACAGGAAAGACCATGTTGGTCAAGGCTGTAGCGAACAGCACAACTGCATCTTTTATCCGGGTAGTCGGCTCTGAATTTGTGCAAAAGTACCTTGGTGAAGGACCCCGTATGGTTCGCGACGTCTTCCGAATGGCGCGTGAGAACTCACCCTCGATCATTTTCATCGACGAAATCGATGCTATTGCCACGAAACGTTTTGATGCGCAAACTGGTGCTGATCGAGAAGTTCAACGTATTCTTCTCGAGCTCCTCAACCAGATGGATGGGTTTGACCAGACATCTAATGTCAAGGTCATCATGGCCACCAACCGTGCTGATACCCTCGACCCCGCTCTTCTCCGACCTGGTCGTCTAGATAGAAAAATCGAGTTTCCGTCGCTACGAGACCGCCGCGAGCGACGCCTTATCTTCTCCACAATTGCTAGCAAGATGAGCCTGTCACCCGAAGTAGATTTAGATAGTTTGATTGTACGGAACGACCCGCTCTCTGGTGCAGTCATTGCGGCCATCATGCAAGAGGCAGGGCTGAGGGCGGTGCGCAAGAACAGGTATAACATCATCCAAGCAGACCTGGAGGAGGCATACACAAGTCAAGTCAAGGGGACTGCCGAAGCGGACAAGTTTGACTTCTACAAGTGAGCGCAACGCAAGGCGAATAAAAGAGGAGGACGTGATATGGAAGAGTGACAGTGTACACTGCATACATATACTTGGCCGTTCAAACATAATGGTATATGCCTGAAAACATGGCGTTGGTGCAATTTGGAAAATGTGAAAGTTCTTAGTAACTCATTATGATGCATTTCAATCTCGTTGAACTCGAGTACAATGCTTCACTATGGCGATATACGGCCACTTCACTTCCCACTGCTGTATTCAAATTCATCATAACCACACCCTTCTTCATTGAAACCACACTGCCATACTGATATTAGATACAATATATAAATTCCCATCTATACTATCTACGCCCCCCCTTCCAACACTCTTCATCAAACCGCCAATAAATTACCACAACCCCACTTCACCAACCCATTCTATACTACAAGAAAGGTACCAACCACATCGTGCCACACAAGGCCCACGTCCCCCCCAGCCCCAACCGCACACACGCGCGCACAAATCAAAGAAACGAAATTGAATTTGTTTAACAAGGAACAGAGACCACGCCCATCCATCACACTTTGATTCCCTCCATCCATCGCCCGTATACCATCCTGTTAAACTGCGCTAGTATAAAATAATAATAATAACATGATGGATGGAGAGTTGATGCGGGCAGATAAACGAACAAAGGAAAATCCGTACCCCGGCCCCCCTCCCAAAAAAAATCAAGAGGAGCAAAGAGGAAAGGCAAAAGAAACCCAAAAAAAAAGGAAAAACTAGAAAAAAAACTCTCTGAAAAGGGTGGACAGGTAAGCAAGCACCGGTTACTGTTCTGATGCGGGTGATAATTGGGGCTTCATGGTATCATGCATTTCGCGACGCAATGGGGAACAAAAGAAACCTAGTTTGTTGATTTGGGGAGTATGCAAAGCTTTGGTATTGGTCGAGGGAGGGGGGTTTGAAAGCGCCACCCAGGAAAATATGTAGTGGTGATGGTTGAGGGTGTTAGGAAGGAGTTCACCTAACGTCGATTGATGTTGGTAATGGGGTGCGAGGCAGTTCCTTGTTCCTTGCTGGACTTCTTCCTCTGCCCTCTTTAGGCGGTGTTGGGGGACCTGAGTGCCGATGTGTGTAGACTTCGTCTTTCGGCGGTGTAGGTGGTCGACCTCCTTCGCTGGCAGCTGTGCCTGAGTCTTTAGGTGGAGTTGGCGGAGGGTGTCCATGGTTTCCATCTCTTGTACGTGACCTAGATCGTGATGGGAGTCCGAGATGGGTTTCACGTAGTGATGCTGGTGACGGCGACAGTTGGCCATTTCCATCTGATGTGCTGCGATTGCTCCGCCCACCTACACTGGACGACTCGCCAGCTTCTTCTACGACGGGGAGTGTAGTTCCAATCTCTCCTCGTTCCGCAGATGGGCTGCGCAATGCCTTCAAGTCGCGGCTAGGAATGTCGTCTTCACTATGACCGCGTTGTCTCGATCGCTCCGCCTGTATTTCAGCCTTCTCTAACACGCGGTCGGTTGAGCGCTGCTGGGACACATTGTTATTGATCCCTGAAATGATTGGGTCATTCTCCGCGTGAGCAGCTTCATCTCGTTTCTCGCGCTCGGCTGCCTGTTTTGTTTTTGTGACGCTACTAATAAATTTTACAAAACGGTCACCGTATCGTTCAGGAGGAATGGCAGATATTTGCGACTCAGTATTTGCGAGACCTTTGATGAAGTGTTCCATACGTTTGATGACAGAGTACTAAATATGTCAGCCTTTGACGAGTTAACCGTTGAATAAAAGTGATGCTTACATGTGTGAGGCAGTCAATGATACCTAGGTAATAAATTTCTTCTCCGGGGGTATCATCCTCATGCGTAGCCTGGAAGCCGCCGTCGTCAGAGTAGAAATAGAAATTACGTTTTGGGTCTTGGAGCTCGTCCGGCATTTTGCTCAATGTTTGCTCCATAGGCACAGGCTTTTGTGTCTTCACCATTTGGCGCAACTCCCTTGCTTTCCGGGAAGCCTCAAGCTTTGATGGTGTTCTCACAAGCATATTAGGTTGCGGATCCTCCGCAGCCTCACCACCAGGCTGGAAAACCTTTAGTGTCTTGTCTCGTAGGTTTTCCTCGTTGCCTTTCTCCAAGTCATGGATACCAATAAGGAGCGAGTAGTCCATAATATGTAGACGCTGCAGTAGCTTCACATCTTTTTGCATTTGCTCAACGAACATCTTCTTTTTCGTTGGCCCAAACTCCAAGTGTAGATCTCTTCGCAACCAGTTCAAATCCTTCAGTGTTGCACGGGGGTTCGCAGCTAGATCCTCTTCCTTAAAATCTCGCCCAATGGTGGAACCTTTCAGATCAAAAGTATGATGAATATCTCGATGCGGTGGAAAGAGGTTGTTCATGACGACAAAATGGATCTTGCGTCCATAGGGTATCTTCACGCGGTGTAGGCCGTAAAATTGGGAAAGAAGCGTGTTCGGATTCTCTTGAACGTGGTTATAATAGTCCTTCAGAATCTTCCGAAGAAATTTGTGTTCGGCGTGGTGTATGGTTTTGATGATATACTTGTAATCTCGGGAGAAATAAAAGAAGCTGCCACTCTTGCCAGGTGAGCCAAGCTCAGAAAGAATGTATTTGCTTGTTAGCGATACAAGGTAGTCGGCAGGGTCTAGCTTGAAGGTGGAGCGGAGATGACGGAAGACCCAGGGGGCATAGTCTTTGAACTTGAAATCGTATTTGGCAGATGGCGTCAGTTCGTTACCGGTGCTGCAGGAAGGTTAGCAATAGGTAAAGACGAAACAAATATAGGCCACCCAGACTCTACAAAGCTAAACCCTAACAAGTGTTTGAAGAGATAAGGAAACCCGGACGGCACGTACATATCAAATGAGAACTTGTGCTTCGCGTCAAAGTCGGCATCGGTAAGATCACGGTCCATCTTGGCATTGGTTCTTGAGACGGTGAAACGAATACCTGTGAGCATGTTGTATGCTGTGACCCAGTTGACGTGGTGTTGGTCGACCTTGGTTCCGACCACTACGCGATCCTCATCCTCGTCTTCTTTCCTCTTCCTCTTGCTAGCTCGCTTCTGGCGTATGTGCTCCGCCCATCGCGCAGCGTCGTCGTCTTGTGGAACCTCCTCCAGGGGCATGTCCGAGTTGATGGACCGTGTGGTTCTACGAACAAGAGACATGGAGCCTCTCCGACGGCCTCCAGCGGTAGGGGAGAATCTGCCGCTGGCTGAAACGACGTCGTCGGTGTTGTTCTGGGTATCACGGGTGCGTGCAGTAGAGACTTTAGGAACCTCGAGTGTGTGACGCTGTTGCAAACGGTAAGGGTGCGGTGACGATGTTGGTGTGTTGTGATTGAAGGCGGGCGGTGAGGAGACGCGATGCGCCGAGTTTGGTACGTCCAGGGCATCACCAACCGAGGGTTGTTGATGGCCCAAATCTCTGCCAGCTTCCTTGGTGCCATCAAACGAGTCCATTTGCCCCAGCTTAACGTAGGTCGTGGATCCAGACCGATGCTTGGTTTCACTACTGTACACAGAGGCAAAGTAGCCATCATCTCTGTTGGGCACCT
Organism: Phaeosphaeriaceae sp. PMI808; assembly: GCA_021365335.1. Classification (NCBI taxonomy): domain Eukaryota; kingdom Fungi; phylum Ascomycota; class Dothideomycetes; order Pleosporales; family Phaeosphaeriaceae; species Phaeosphaeriaceae sp. PMI808. Next base: position 117,408 of record JAJTIZ010000029.1, read on the forward strand.
CGCCTGAGTTGGCGCGACTGTCGACAGACTTGGTGGAGGTCTTGAAAGTTGGCTGGTCACCGCTGGTCCTGCCTTCATCGTGCGAGGGCTTGGGGGGTCGGCCATTTGGCACCGACTGCATCAGCGACGAGGAGCCATTGGGCATGTTGTATATATTGCCGTTCATCTTGGGTATGTGGCCATTGGATAGCCTCGCTCCATTCTCTCGCCCTATTGGCGATTTTTCTAAGGAGGTGCGCGTGGGCAGACTAAAGTTTGGGTGCGCGTGGCCGAGGGACTGGCGGTCGGAGGAGTCGGCCGCATAGGAGGGCATTATCTGGGACTCATGGATGGTCACGCTCATCAAGGACGCAGTCTTTCCTCCAGGAAGCTGCGGCGGAGGGTCGTAGAAGCCAGCTTTGGAGCTTGATGGAGCGATGGGGGTGATGGGGGTTGTAGACGTGGCTGGCGGCGCTACTGGTCCCTATCTACTACCTATGTATGCTATGCTATGTTGCCGAAGGGATGGGTTGCGATGACGTTGTTATTGGATGGCTGGTGCAGGTGGCAGCGTACAATAATCGCAAGCGTCCTGCAACTGTGTGTGTGTGTGTGTGGTGTCGGTGATAAAGGTACAGGTATCGCAAGAATGGCAGCGCCGTGATGTTGGGTGTGAGAGTATAGTACTGGCGGATTATCCTCCTCACGCACGAAGCGTCAGCCGCGATTCCGTCTTGTTCCCTCTTGGCGCTAGCACGGCCCTGGCAATTATCGATTTCACGACGCACCAACTCTCACCAGTCCAAAGTGGCCGCCTGTTGCTCTTGTAAGAGCCAGACTGTGTCACGGAAAAAGCGCAATGTCACTTTGCAATGCCTAGTACCCAACATTGCCCGTCTCACACTTCCCTCTACATACTTTCTGCAAGACAAGACAGTACAGTACCTATCTATCCAGGGGGCAGACGCCATCGTAGTTGGAAATTGGGAGCGGGACGCCAACCCTATTTCGGGATACTGGCTTATACGCTGCGCCACATGACCTTTCCAGAAGCCTGGGTTGGCGTGTTTCCGGCGGCAGTCTGTTCTTTTTACGCCTCATTGCGCATACCAACTCCTGAGCTGGCGGTCAGCAAAGGAGACACTGTGCAAACTTACTCTTCCAAACTCATGTCTTGTTACGTAGACCCCTGCACACATACTCTCACAAGCTACTAAGCCACGGTCCCAGCTCGGCTCGGAGCCCGCGTGCAAGCCACCGCTATCTTCCAGGAGATTGGGCAAACAGGGTCTGCGGATGACGTCGGCCCTTTTTGTTTCTAGCTCTGATCTTCTATGTTCCTGGCTCATTGTAGATAACTTGACAGTGTCAACATGTTATTTTCATATATTCTGGCGCCGCTAAAACGTATTCTCTCATTCTCGCATTCCTGTGTTCAAGGATAGTTTGTACATATAGTAGACCACCTCGGCAGTCTTCGCATTGTGACAAAAGCGTAGACTTCTGACACACCAATTATGCGAGACCGCATTCGAAAACACCATTCCCCACGTGGTATGCATTGAGTGAGAGAAGTGGCATCCAATCATCCTGTTGGTGATGCCTTGCGGTAAACCCCAGTTGTACGTAGATGCACAGGATTCTTCTAGTATTTCTTCCCTTTACTTTTGCACTTGCAAGATGCGTCTCTCTACGGGAAAATGACGTCTAAAGACTTTATCATGATATACTCGTACCGAATTTCCAGTGTCGGAGAGCTTGATCCTTGATGCTTCATGGAAATCCTCGAAAATCTCAGCTCCCCTCAATTCGATGCTCCTGTCCTGAGAGGAGACTGACAACATCAGTGCGAGTCGGCTTCGGGTGCTTGCTATCGTTACTCTCATAAAACATTTTTTTTATTTCATCGACAGCGAACTGCCCAATGCGTGTTTGCTTGACAGCCCAACCGCGGTTATCCTTGTCAGCGTCGTGCGCAGATATCCAAGCTCTTGCATAAAGGCTTTTGGCAATCTCAAGACCGCCAGGTGAGCCAGTAGATATGTTGCCACCTAGCCACCATGGGTTCTCTACACAGTCGAAAGAGTGTAGGAGCGCCGTTAAAGGGAGCGCCGACTCCGACACTAGATGTGAGCTAGCATATGGTCGGATGGTATCGAAGGAAACCCCATGGGGTGAATAGATGACAGACAGAGTCTTTTCACGATCATTGAATGGGGAAGGCACAATGGTACGGGGTGAAGAGGCTATAGTCATTGGTGATCCGGGTGAGGCCGGTGGGCTCATGGGAAGATCCAAATAGTGTCGTGGGTTGCGCATTGAGAGAACGGTACACGGCGGGCGATACGTGATGCCAATTGCATGGTGGAGAGCAGTCATGTCTTTCTTGGCAGGTAGCCATGATACGGTCACTTCACCACATGAACCTCGGGGTGTAGGTGGAGGTAGTATTATGCGATATATAGATGAGCCATCGCCTTCAGTATACTTTGGAAGGGCGTGAATAAACTCCGGGCGGAAGTGGTTCCACGACTGAATTTTTTTCACAGCTGCCGGTGTAGCGAGGATAGTTGACTCGCAGTCTCGTGGCAACTGGCGAAGAGTTTCCTCGTGGCAATGATCTGGTTTGTGCTGTGAAATGAGAACAAGATCTGGCTCTAGCTCTAGCTCTTTGAGGTGAGATATGCAAGGTTGGTTCTTCTGTTCTGAGATGGAGAAGATGGAGTTTAGGATGATAGATGGACCCACAAGCCATGGATCCACCAGTATCGTGAAGGAGCCAGGGAAAAGGCCAGGCGAGGAAAGTGGGGCAGCCACTGGAGGACTAAAGACTAGTAGAAACGAAGTATCACCGTTGAGGGACTTGATGGACAAGGACATTGCCACGCACGCCCCAAAGGAAGTGTAATGTAGAGTCGAAACTGCAGAAAGGCATGAGGGAAATGATGGCGGGCTGTGATATAACGGTCAGCCATTATGACGAAGGGGGAGGGACAAGTCTTGTCCAACGCCACACATCGGATATGGAGGAGTAGATGGGCAACTTTTGGCGATGCGGACAAACAGGCGGTCCAGGAATAGCAACAGCATGCTTGTACGCCCCATCCTCAACATTTCAGTGGTCAGTGGTCAGCAAGGTTTGTTTACTCTACTTATTAGTTCTTCCTGTAGAATGTTTACTGTTCTTACAAAACCTAGGCATGTACCCACCGGTTCCATCACCTATTCCACCAACCGTCTCGGACCGGCCTGCCTGCCGTCACATGTGACCGCAAATAGGATTGCCAATCATAACCAAACGAGTAGGCGAGGCGAGGCGAGGGCGACATCTCGGCAAAGAAAGGTGGCGAGCAGCAGCAAAACAGCTTTGCGTCTGCCACATGCCTTGTCGCTTGTCGTCATGGAAAAGGTGCTGCTGGTGCTGAGATGGTGCTGCAACGACACGCATGGCACTGTATCTCGAAAAAATAACCTGAAACAGCTACCGTAACCCTTCCTTTTGTCCGTGGTATTCTATTCTGGTAGAGCAAACACCAGCGACAGCTCATCATCAGTTCCAGTAGGTAGGTAGGTACCGGTATGGCCTTCAAGTGCCTTTTGGCGAAGAATCAGTCTCGCGGTCCGATAGCGTAATTCAAACAAAGCAACAGCAAGACAGCTTAGCTAGCTTTCCCTGTTCAGTTTCGTTCAGGTACCACTGCAACCTATGAGAGGTCTTCAATAGCTGAGCTCTGAGCTCTGAGCTCTGAGCTGAATCAGTGGCAACACAAGCCGGCAAGCTCTGCCCATGGTGCCATGGTAGGGCGGCGGCGCAGTGAATGTTTTGCACCAGCAGCGCAGTCCTGAACGCATGCCAGTCTACGCACTGCAACTCGCATATTGCATAGGCAACTAAATTGACCAGTCTTTCGGGTTTCATCATGGCCGTAACATGTCAAAGGACTGCTTTGTAACTACCATAACCCCGCTGCTCCGTCGACTCAGCGCCCCCACCTCCACTTACACCAACTTGAGCAGCTCCAAGCTTGCACGAGCTTTGCTCCCGACTCCACGGTCCCGTTGGAGTTTTGATACGGCTTCCAAAGCTCTCACCAAGCTTTGCACAAGTGTTTCATAGCTGAATAGCTGCCATTGACGGCCGAAGACCCCACCCTACCTCTTGCCGACACCTCGCACGGCTCGTCGAGGATCTTCTGATCGATGCTGGCCATGCCACCACGAGCGCCCTTGACCGGCTCCTTCTCAGTCAACGAAGAGAACAATGTTGTCGTCTGTCCTCTTCGAAACCATGACGGCTCCGCGTGTCGAAAGCGCTGCACAGGTGTAAGTATCTCGAGTCTGCTGTAGCTACCCTCCAAACCCCACGTCATACCCGGATCGGGTTCAAGAAGAGCCTGGAGCTCACACAGCCCTACACAGGAAAAACGGTATCGCTCCATGCAGGAGCACATTCGCCGCGCACATCCCGAGCATTACATATCCAAACTCCCTGCCACCGAGGAGAGCTTCACGCTGATGGTGAACACCCCACCGCAAGAACGACCCCCGCCTACCGCCCCAACCAGCTCAGGAGGACCACAAGGTTGGTGCATACGCCTCTCCAACAGCAATGGAGACTGACACAATGGTCAAGTGTATGGAGCAACCGACTTCACACCCTTTGTCGAAGCAGACTACATCACCAGCGCGCCTGCCGCAACTGCCGCGGCTGCTTTAGCTTCATTACACAATTACCGCGCCGAATTCGACTGGGACTCTGACCCGGTAAGAACCCGTATCGCCACCGCCCTATACAAGTTCGGCTACTAACACAGGTATTCTGATCAGGATGCAACTTCTGAACCAGAGTCAAAGAACTACCGTCCACGTGCACGTTTTGCACCCACTGCAGTAGAGCAGCAATTCGCCCCAGAAGAACCATACTACACGTCTACATCGATACAGCGAGAACTACTCCCCTCTTCTCTCGCCCACTCACCACCCGGCCGCTCTTCGACACTGCCACCAGCCTCCCACCCAGTAAAACCAAACCGGCCTCGCAAATCTTCCGTAGGGCAGCATGCGCGAAGAGGAAAGCATGAGCGGCAAAAGTCAAGAGAACACAATAGAAGGTTAAGTTACGACAGAAAGGCCTACTCTGCTGAGCCACAAACTGCCGCCGCCATAATGGGAAAACGCTGGGAGGATCTCATTGACGCCGCAGCTTCCGCAACTGAAGAAGATAGTCGAGACCTTACTCCAGTGAGTTCATCGGATCAGAGCCTCAAGTTGTGCTAACAAGGGCAGGTTCCGCAGTCTCCACAATACTCGCCACATGTCAACAACCGAACATCTCTTCCACCTTTTGCTGCTTCACACTTTCAATCTTACACGGCTTCACCTTTACAGAACACCTTGACCCCACCGCCACCAGACATGTCAGAACTGCAACCGTTCCCCTCCGTCGAATCTTCCATTGAGTCGGCTGTATCTGGCCATGGCTTCCACATGCCATCTCAAGGTCTCTCTGATTCATCTCCTAGTTTCCCATACCCCGTTCAGATCTACTGCGCTGCTTGCCGGAAGCTTTCCGTATTACGCGACAGCTACGCTTGCTCAGAATGCATATGCGGCTTATGTCAAGAATGTGTTGATGTTCTTGTTAGCGAAAACACTCGGGGTAGAGCTCCTAGGTGCCCACGGTGCAACGCCATAGGCGGCAAGTTCAAGCCTTTCCAGCTAGACATAAGATGATTTGATCACACACTATTTCTTTCCGTCAATACCCACATTCCTTTTATCATTCACGGGCGCTGGAGAACTGTTTTATCACTGCATTCTCGCTTCCTCATTGGTCTCTTTAAGGCATTGCTTTCTCTGCTGGGCAGACGGCATTGCAATATTTCACAAGGGGCGTTGCGTAGACATGGTCATGCATTGGCGTTACTTGAAATTCGGAGGAGGGCTCGCGCTTCCGTTCGCCATACTTACGAAGTGGTTGCACTTTTAGTGCGAATGTTGTTCGGTGATGAATGATTCTATAAAGCGCTTTCGCGCAACCACATCTGATCAGGCTTGGACGATTTGAATCATAAATTTGGAATTGCTCCAGTGGAAATGCTCCAATACTACCCCTATAATGCGCAGGAGGAATTCGTGTGGTTCTGGTGACGTGCTTCAAAAAGCGTTAGAGGCTGTTGAATAGATAATGATACAAGTAGACTTGTGGAGTAAGTGTACCATGGTTCGTCAGAATCACGAATCGGCATTGCTTGTCGGTTGCAGTAGGTACCCCGAGGTTTTATAGCGCCGGACTAGGTTACATTCGTGTCTAACATCGGTTGCTCCGAATGTTTCTCTTCTGCACTAGACTTTGAGGTTTAGAAAGGGGGGACGAGAAACTATGGCGAAGGCAATAACTCTAAGAGCAAGATCAACGGCTGCTATGGGATATGCCCACTTTCACAGTTGGCTTCGGTCCTAGGGTCCAACGGCTTTGAATCGATAGGAAAGGGGGCCACGGAGAACACTCCGAACTTGTGTGCCGTTGTGCTCTTCGCGGACCGTGTTGATCTGAACATCACAATTGCAAAAGCCGAAATCTGGATACCTACCCATCGAAACCCAAAGCTCAGCTCGAATAAAAACGACCAAAGAAGAACCCGTCTTGTGACTTGTCGGCTACGTAAGTGGAACACAGCACATGACATGTATCCGCACTTCTTTCGCGAAACCCAATATCGATAGTAGAGCCAATCACACCACCCCAGTTCAACACTCTAGAGACTACAGGAGCAAAAACTTAGACGAACGGCAAAATGGTGACAGGCGGTGAGCCTACCCAACCAGCGGCGTGTCAAAGTCTGATGCGCTATATGCTAGACTAAAGAGATGGTATCGTGACTTTACCCAGAGCGATGATTGATTCCTGAGCTACGTGCGCTAACATACTTACATTGGCCACCACACCCACACGAATCTCCAAGTCGTCATCATTACCTTCTTCAGCTACTACACCGCCAGGTAGAGTCTGACACCAAACATCGAGTCTATTTATTGTATCTATCTTGTTGCCTGGTGTGTACGGACCTGACTCGGACCATGGTTCCTGTGAGCTGTGATCGGCGCGCTAGCGCAGGGCTGCCCTGCGACCCACATTGGTCTGGACATTAATTACGTGCATGGAATTGTGCGAGCGTTTTGGTCAAGCGCGGACGAACGTTTGGGGCTACTGCGGGTGTGTATTGGATGCGATGGGGGTTCGCATATTGTGGAGAGCAGGCATGTCATGCTTGGGTACTAGGTAAGCAAGATGCAGGCAGATGGTTTAAAAGGTCTCGTGCGCGCCGTTTGGCGCACCAAAGAATGTTGGCTTCCCTATTTCGATTTACCATTTTGAAGCCGTTGTTCATCGAACGCATCACCACCCTTTCTTGACTCATATCACGGGAACCGGGCCCGACTACCGATCGCCAATATGCCCCTTTTTAGTAACCTGACTACCAAAATTAGGACGACGTTTTCTATCTCGCCGTCTTCGTCACCTAGTTCTTCGCCCACATCTTCGCATCCATCAACTGGCTTCGAGGTTCGGGCCGGACGCAGAGAGAGTGGCTTTGTGGTGAAACGACCCAAAACAACCGACCGAGTTGACTCCTTCATGACAGACATGATGGATGAGACGCCAAATGCTTCGCAAGAGAGTGTGGACTCTACGCCGAAGAAACAAAGGAGGGTTAGTCGGTTTAGAGAAGAGTTGAGTTTCGAGGACGAGCTATAGGAAGATGTGCTTGGGTATGTTTGTTTGTCCATTGTTTCACTGTGCTTTGTTGCTAATTTAAATACAGCTATTTAAGGTCAAGATGTTTATGCCTCTCCTGTTTCCGCGGCTGTTAGCGTGTCGTTTTGCACTGGAGTTGCGCTCTTCGATGGTGGGCCTTGTGGTGGGCCTCCAGCTTTAGGTGGCGGCGGTACCCCTCCAGACTTTGCCTTGGGCGCATTATCTTCCTGCAAGCTTTTCTGTTCACCTTCCTTGAAATAATCGTCTAACCCGCCTCCGCCCGCAGGGCTAGCCACATAGTGTGCTCTGCCCTTTTTCCTCGTGGGTGCATTGCCTTGTGGCGGTGGAGGGGACTTTGAAGGCAACGCCATGTTTGCTGGGACGAAAAGCTCGGTCGATGCACCAGGAGCCGGTGATAAACCATCAAGCGGGCGCTTCTCATCAAATGAAGTTGGTGCTGTATCGGTAGTAAATAACGTTTCGCCAGGCGCCTGAGGAGGTTCTTCTAATGAAGCCGGAATTCGATGCAGCGCGCCAAAACCAAGCACACATCCCAACGCCCCTTCGCCACCCCACGCGCGACTCGGGGTAATGGTAACAGGCCGTGTGACGTCGTACTCATGATTGTACACGATCAGCCGTAGCGGCCTGTCGAGGAAATCGTCGACAAGTTCACCTAATCCAGATTCGCCTCGGACGAGACCTTCAGGGCTCCCGATTACGTAGTCGCCATAAGGAAGCAGGCCAGCTACATCAGCGGGTGAGTTGGGAATTACATCGAGAATGTGCCATACATCCTCGGCGAGGATGAGAGGAGACCATTGGAGGGAGATGCCAAGGGTGGGATTAGTAGATGGGACAGAGATGTAGACTTCGCGTATCTTTTGGCCCTGCGTGGTGTTAGATACTGCGTAGAAGCAAATGACAATGATGATAATGGGAAATAGTTAAACTGGTTTATAAAAGTAATGATCTTATGTCGACTTATCTATACTCCCGAGTAAACGGGTTATTACGTCCCCAAGTCGATTCAAACGTGAAAAAGAGTCAACGTAGGGATACGTTTGTAAGAGCACCGGAAACAAAATACTCGTGGTTTCTCTTACCTTTGCACTGAAAACCCCTAAACTTATGGTTTGCCCAGCGCAGTTCCGCACTTCAGTCGCAAAAAGGCTCGGATCAGGATTGTCCTGCCACCTGTTAGCCCATCCTCAGTTCATCATCACTGCCTATTCTTATTGGCCTATCGTAGCTCTCTATCTACCACAAACTCACAATGGTCCGACCATTGATCCCAATGATAAAATCAAACCAAGGCTCCAGCGGCACCTCCTGGTTAACGTTTCTCAAGATCTGGAAGCCATACGCTCCAGTGACGGTAGATTGCTGCTCATCAATTGGGGCCGCATCCAGCCGGGATATGAAGCGATTCAAGGCGCCGAACATACTCATGCTAAAGGGTGGGTTGGATTGAAGTTTTGGTGTGGTTGAATATGGGTGAGCAAGGACATCAAGGACAGGTGTTGGTGGTTTTAGATGGTGGGTCATAGCTTTGGATCTACGGCCTGCGCTAGCGCAAGGTTGAGGCTTGCATCCTTGGGTTCGTTGTATGTACAGCTTTAGTTCGACATATTTTAGTAAGTATAACCCAGGCTTTCAAAATTATAGACTTAATAGAAAGGTAATTTACGGCACAGTGCACCGATACAGTCATCTAAAACTGCCACATTCTACCCATAGCAAACACTAGGTGGTCTAGTTTCTTGAGGTTAGCTTTCACATTCTTCAATTGCTTCTTTGCTGTTGCATCAGTTCTTATCATATCAATCCAACCGAAGAATGGGTTTTAATTATTACCAGAGCTATATAAGAGGCTATACGACGCGCGTCATGTCTGATAGTCCAAGTGAGCATGGCATTCACCAGTGGTCACATGTCGACCAGTTTCCCGAACACCTCAAGAAGTAACCATTACAATAGAACGAAGACTTTTCAAAGGCTAATAAACTCTAGGTACTGGTTTCAGAGGTTCAAAATCTGGGAAAAGTATGAAAAAGGCATTTGGATGACAGATGATGCATGGTTCGGTGTCACTCCAGAACCTATCGCGAAGTACATCATCCTGAAGCTTTCTGATAATTTCAACTAACGCTCCTAAGTAAGATCGCAGCTCACATTGCAGAGTCAGCACCCAAAGAGAAAAATGTCATTGTTGACGTTTTCGGCGGCGTTGGTGGTAATGCCATCGCATTAGCACGCTCAGGGCGATGGGAGCGCGTCTTCGCCATCGAAAAAGATCCCAAGACAATGAAGTGCGCTAAACACAACGCCGAGATCTACGGCGTCTCTGGCAAGATTGTTTGGTTGGCTGGGGACTGTTTCGAGGTGATTCACAGGTTCACAGGAAACAAAAATGTTGTCATATTTGCTAGTCCGCCATGGGGAGGTAAGTGTATCGTATCTGCCCGTATGCACACTCATGCTTATCGGGATAGGTACGACATACGGTGAGGACGACGTCTTCGATCTAGCTAAAATGGAGCCATATAATCTGGAAAAACTGTACACGAGCTTCATGAAGTATAGTAGTGAGTTGGTGCTCTACCTACCTCGCAACTCAGATCTGAATCAAGTGGCTCGGTATACAAAGGATGGGAAGCAGTTGGAGGTAGCGCACTATGCTATAAAGGGGGCGAGCAAGGTGAACTTTTTTTTCAATCATGGAACCTGCGGAATGCTAATGACTTGTTCCAGGCTTTGTGTGTGTACTTTGGCGACTTTAAGTTTGACATAGAGGAGGAGGAGGAACCGTGAGATGGTACAAGAACAGCGTTTCGTCAAAAAATCTATATGCAAACAAACGGACACCCTTGGTCAGATAACACGAAGAGTCTCTGTGTTTGCAAAACCACCTAGGTACTCCATGTTGCATGCAACTTCTCATAATGGTATTGCGCGCAAGATCAGAGCAAATATTTCAAGTTGTTAAGTAGGACAGCGCAGCACGGACTCTCATAGTTAGTTTCAAGCTGAAAAAATGCGAAAAAATGTATCCTGTGAAAGATGACAAACTTTCCCAATCACTGTGATCCATGGATGCTTGGATGCACGGGCCTTCTGGTGCAACCCGTAGGACAGAGGCAACCCCATCACCTTTACACGACAGCTTTGCCTACGGGCAACATCAACACCACAACCACCGCACCCGAGGCAGACGCGCCAAACACGCTCAAATATCATTTGGTTCCTTAGGAAAATAGCTTAGCCCATTCTCGCCATCACGACCAGTCACAGCGGCAGGGTGGATGACGGACCGCTCGTCACCTCCGTTTCTTTCACCTTGCGGTGCGCATTTTGCGTTTGCGTCCACGGCTAGCCAGCGCGTATCTTCCTAGATATCTGCAACCCACCAGCCTCAAAACTACCTCCTTTCCTCACCACCGTCAGCCTGCCCCACAACGCACGCGACCATGAGCGCCGACAGCAACCCTTCCAGCATGGCCTTGCCAGCAGAGGACGATATGGATGCCCTTCTTCTGCATGCACAAGCGAACGCTGCCGAGAGTGGAGGAAATTTCTTCGAGGATTTGAACAACCGCGAGCTGGACCGAGGAGAGAAAGCAGACGATGCGGTCGATTATGAGGATATAGGCGAGGACGACCTTCCCGATGAAGAGTTCGCGAGTGCCAGCGGTGATGATGATGGCTTTGACCTCCAAGCATTCAGCGGCACCACGGTGCAAGACTCCGGCCACGGCGTTGATAACGACGACGATGCTATGGACCGCGAGTTGTTTGGTGATGGCGACGACTTTGACCCGGAACGACAAAACGCCCACTACGAGGACAAGCCTCTAAACTCTATCGAGAATTTGAATGGTACGGGACGCAATGCCAGTGATAGCCAAGGACAAGGAGCATTCCACAATGTTACCTATGGTGCAACACAGCAGGACGAAGAGGAGGACGACGATGATCCTCAGTATCGTGAGCAGATGGCTCTTTTTGAAAGAGCACGTCGCGGAAACCATGAAGATGTTGAGAAAGAGGCTCCTGAGACGTCGCTGGAGGAGTTCGACAAGATCTGGCCAAACTTCGAGCCGGATAAACCCCCTCGTTTCTTCAGTCTAGTACCTCGCAAGCGCGCCTTTTATATTCCCAAAGTTCCGCAAAAGCCCCCGAAGTTTATGGTGTTCTCCAAGGTTAGCCTAGAAATCGCAGCAGATCAAGAAAAGAGCTTCCGATTACCTCCGACAGCAGCCACTGCGAAGACAGGTCTACGGCTAGAAGAACAAGAAGGAGGTTTAATTTACATCAAAAATGGGGCTGAAGAGCTTCGCCACACTGACGAACAAATGGATCTAGACGATTTTAACGATCTTGACCAGGAGGAAAAGATTGGCAATGTCTCATGGAATGATTTAATGATTGCCTGCGAGGACTGGGACATGCCCGACGCTTCAAGTGAAGTAAACATTTCAGACGAAGTTCGCGAACCGATCACACCGCCGGATAGTAATCCAGATCACCTTGATCACAGCTGGGCAAGCCCTGTTCCTGCGAAAAAGCGACGACTGGGAACTCGCGAGGATCTTATACATTTCTCGGTGTACGATCATATGGACCTACCCACGTGGGATGATCCAGAGCTCGAGACCGCCCGACTCTCAAAGAAGATTCTCCTCGACATGAACGATCCCCACCTTCTCCTTGATGTTCAGCAACCAAGCGCCGAGCCGCAAAAGCCACGAGCTGGCCTCGGCCTCAAACGTGACAACCGCGGTAGCCTTGCAAACCCAATGTTCAAGCGGTACAACATCTCCAATGACGAGGCATATGATGCACTCAAGGAGAGCAGTCAACAGAAGGTCCGCAGCACTATTGGTCATATGAACGTTGAACACAGCTTGCCCGCTTTGAAATTGCAGTATCCGTTTTACAAAGTTGCGTTGTCTGATCGTGAGCTTCGATCGTTCCATCGGCCCACCATTACTTTTAAGCCCGGCGAGCGAGCCGGTGTCTCCACGCTTAAGTCTATCAAAAGAAAACACAAGAAGAATCTCAAGCCCTCCGAAGCCTTTGCGACGGCGGAAGACCTCAACGTTGGCGATAATTCCGACCTCCTTCTTGCCGAATACTCGGAGGAGTATCCAACGACACTGTCTAATTTTGGTATGGGTATCAAGATTCTCAATTACTACCGGCGAAAGGACAACGAAGATACCGCGCGTCCGAAGCGAGACGATGGTATTGGAGAGACCTCGGTACTTTTGCCACAAGACAAGAGTCCTTTCTCGTTGTTCGGGCAAGTTGAACCTGGTCAAGAGGTTTTGACCATGCACAATGCCATGTATCGTGCGCCTGTGTTCAAGCATACCCCCGAACCCACCGACTTCCTTGTTAGCCGAAGCTCAACGGGAATCAATGGCTCGAAATACTACATGCGCAACATTCCCAATATGCTTGCCGTCGGCCAGCAGTTTCCATCTGTCGAAGTTCCTGGGACACATGCTCGCAAGGTCACTGAAGCCTCAAAGAAGCGTCTTAAGATGCTAGCATTCCGTCTGTATAGACGAGGTCAACAAAAAGCCGCACGACAACCATGGGTCAGCAACGAAATGATCAAGTTGCATCTTCCTGGTACCGAAATTGCTCAAAATCGTTCTCGGATGCGAGAAATTATGAAGTACCAAAAAGATATCGGCACGTGGGAACCAATGCCAGGCGAGACCATTCCTGAAGAGCCGATTCTACGAACCTGGATCAAGCCCGAGGATGTCTGTCTGATAGACTCCATGCACGCTGGTGATAAGCAACTTCAGGATGCTGGCATCAAGTCGAACGAAATAAAGGATGACGACGAGGAACAGGATGGCGAGAACATGGATCTTAAGCTGGCGCCTTGGAGCACAACCAAGAACTTTTTGAATGCTTGCGCTGGAAAAGCCATGCTTGAGTTGCACGGTGAAGGTGACCCTACTGGTCAAGGCCTAGGATTCAGCTTCATCAAGGTCTCGATGAAGGGTGGTTTCCGCGATGTCGGCGAGAGCGCGGCTGATCGCGTTGATGCCAAGAAGTTGAAAGAGCTTGGAGGTCATAGCTACAACGTCCAGCGCCAGCAGATGATGTACGAGAACGCCATCAAGCGTATCTGGAACAAACAGAAGGAATCCCTTTCAGCCACCAATCCACCTTCCGAGGCTGAAGATGATGTTGATTCGTCCACCGCACAAAGTGCGGCGCGGCAACGATCTGAGGTTGGCACTCCGGCCCTCATGCGTGCTGACGACGAGACAATGTCCCAATTTTCGCGTAATAGTGGTGCCGACTCACGGGGCAAGAAGCTACGCATTACTCGTACGATCAAGAACAAGTACGATGAGTATGAAGAGGTCGTTGAAACTGTAACCGATCCCGAAGTTATCAAGCTATACCTCAAGAGAAAGAAGCAGGAGCGACTTATGAACATGAAGCTAGACGACATCAAGCCCACGGGTGACGAAGAATATGACAAGCAGCAAATCATCAAACTCAAGGCTGAATTTGCTCGCTTAGCTAGGAACATTGAACGTCGCGAAGGTCGCGAGAAAGCCAAGGGCATCTACAAGAGCACGGGTGAGGGTGGTGCAACTGGTGGACCTGGCAAAGGTGGGGCGACACCAAGAAAGTGCGCCAACTGTGGTGAAGTCGGACACATCAAGACAAACAAAAAGTACATCAAAACCACTTCCTTCTCCTTACTGCCCCTGATTGAGCCTACTCACTTTGGTACTTTCTCTGCGTTTAAAATAATATTACTAATATTGTATACAGGCTTTGCCCGTTGCTCAATGGCCAGAAGAGGCCAAACGACACTTTCCGAGATGCCTCTGTGGCATCTCCCGCTACCATGGCACCCACCCCATCATTTGCCGGGTCCCCTTCTTGAGTATATACATTGCAGGCATGATGTTATTGGTTATTGGATTTTATTTTATACATGCATAGCAAGGCGTTTATGGTAATTGAACCCGCCGTAAATATAGGACACGGTCGACATTCTTAGTGCGAAATCTGCACGGGGAAGGCGCATTATTCTTTAGTCTGGATCTATGCAATACCAGTATAAATCAATCTTGATACCCATCTAATTCTACTGTTGGTCTCGTCATCAACTTCATCTACCAAAAACACCCCTGATCTTTTCAAACCCCTCCTTCTCTTGTTCGCTCTCTTTAACCCTGTTGATCGTCCATTCCCAAAGCCTATCCTATATTTCAACGTTTCTTGCTTGATCACTAACCTGTACCTCCTTTCTCCTCTTAATATACACACCTTTCATACCTTTGACCTCGTCCCCGAGCATCAACCATGCCAGGTCTCCTCTCGACTCTTTTGGGCTATTGGTATTCTCATATACCACCATGCGAACCAACTTGGTCAACTTCGGTGCCACCCATCGATTCAACCACGTGGTAAGAGCCCCTGCATCCCTCTTGAGATTCGTACCAAACATCAACCCAGGGTCAAACGCCAACACGGTCTTACTCCCATGGCACTCATCCACCGCCATACGGTTCCCCAGCGCAAATGCCCAGATTGTATTTGCGGCTTTACTCGTGGCGTGTCGTACGCGTCCCGAGTCGTCGGCTTGGCCGATGGCAACTTGTTCGGGTGTAGTGTAATTTGGCAAGATGCTCAAGCGTGACGATTGTACGGGGTTGTGCAAACCGCTTGAGGCAACGATGATTCTTGCATCGGGCGTCAGGTGTGGGACGAGCAGATGGAACAACAATGCGTGGGCGACATGGTTGATAGCAAAGTGCTGTTCGATGCCGTCGATGGTATGTGGCGTTATTCTCAATGCCGGAATTCAAATTCCCAATAGCCCAAGGCCACTGAGGGGTGGGAGGGAGGCGGCTGTGAAGGTTTGGGCAAAAATGCGGGTTTTGGCGAGAGAGGATAGATCGAGGGGCAGGTATATTACGTTTGATTGTTCAAGCGTGGTATTGATGTGATTAGCGGCGTTGGAGGGATCGGCGCAAGAGGGAAGGACGATGAGGGTTTCAGGGAGGGCGCGGGCGAGGGCGAGGGCACAAGTGGTAACCTAGGCCTTGGGTTCCGCCTGTAATGAGGATGGTAGAGGTATAGGTTTGCTTGAGCATCTTGAGTTGGATTTGGATTTGGAAAGTAAGTGGAGATGTATTAAAGTGTTGAGTTCATAGTTCAGGTAATTGTTGAGTTCCTTGATGCTTTTAAATCACTTTGGTGGACGAAAAGGGATGAATGGTTTTTTAAAGGCTAAATTAGGTATTCATATCTCGTCCGTTCAGAATATGATTTCTTATTGATGTATTGCCTATTCTAGCTAGCCCCGTGTAAGCTGGCAGTTCAATGATGAGCCGTAATAATGCGTCGGCCCTAATTAGACCATACCTACGTATCAGATAATCAGGCGAAGTGGCTCGCAACTCGCCAAGTACTAGCCATGTTACTTAAAATCACAGAGGTTCCTTAAGCAGTAAATAGCATACCCGTCACAGGCCCGCTATAATGATTATCTATCTAGACGAAAAACCTACAATTATGTTCGTCACCCTGAGTTCCCCACTGAAACAACCAATGTTGTACCTCTCTCTTTACCACACACCCGCTCACAACTCATCGTCAGATTGTATAAGTAGCATCCGCAGCGACTCCCTATCCTTATCCTGTTGATCGGATTTTCCATCTACCATGCCATTGGTCTCAGCCGCCATTGCAGTTTTGATGCATGACCCAAAGCTCAGAGCTTGTACTTGCTGCACAGCAGCTTCCCATTCAAGCGCACTAATCTGCTTACCGCGTAGCTTGGAGATGAGGAAGTGAAACTCTGTATCTGAGAGAGAGTGTTGATCCGGGACATGATATATTTTGGCAAGTGGTGATCCCGTTGGCGTGGATAGTGCTAACTGTGCACCACGAGATTCTGGTCCCAAGATTAACTTTGCTTGCTTTTCGATAGAGGCAGCAGTTGTTGGAGAGCCTGTATTGCTTGATACTAGGATTGAAGGATCGGGTTGTTGAGGCTCTGTGGCTTTGTTCATTGCGACATCCTTAGTTCTAACTTGGAGATGAGTGGACTCTTTTGTAGCAGCCTGAGACGTGGTATCTTCCTCCCTGGTAATTTTCTTGCTTGGAATAGTTGGTCTTGCCGAAGTTTTGGATTCTAGAGAAGACAAGGATGAGAACGGCGCGATGCCGTTATGCGCGCTGCGCAATCTCATGCTTCTAACGATCGCATCACACCCATCAATTCCATAGCCAACGTTGTCGACTTTGTTTTTCTTCTTGTTGTGCAGGTAAGGCGTCGTGGTCTCCTTCTTCTCACTCTTCAATTGATCATACCATCGAGCAACGCGCAATGTGTCCTCCTCTTCGCTTGGGACTAGAAATGCTCCACCAGGACCCCATTTACTCTGGCCAAGAAGACCCATGATAGCTTTACGTGTGATGCAAGCTGTGGAGATGCAAATTACACTTAACTAGCCAAGGTGAGGTTGCAGTTGAGGTAGTATGTAGTTGAGTAAGGATTGGGAGGTAAAACTAATGGGCAATGCAGGGCTCCAATTATAACTCATAGTTAGCGCTTCATGAGAAGTGAAAGTTAGTCAACAATTGAAGGTGAATGTAGCAGAGTGGGGCTTTTCGTGACATACTGGTTCTTGAAATGCCTCCGTTTTCCCCCAGTTTGCTAGAACTGTCCACTCCCAAACATTTCCCCTCAGTCCTACCCTCCATATTCCGCTCATGTCCTTACCCATTCACCAAGACCCTACAATTCTCCAGTTCACAACTCTTTACTTCATTCCTTCAATCCGCCGCCTTTCTTTATTTAAGCAGTGCTCTATTTTAAGCCCAAGATTTCCCAGTAGCATATAAAAACAAACTCAGGCTTTCAAGCGCAATATCCGGAAGAAGGGTACCCTATCTCCGAGCACTGTAAAACATTAAATTTAGGGTGTTTTTATACTGCTTCGTAAATCTGTCATCGAACTACACGCAAATTTTATAAATGCAAAGGTGTTGAGCTAGTGGATTGTATTGGCAAAAGAAGAATGGACTAGTTATTGGGACATTCAAATATGACGCTACAACAATAGAGGTGACACGATTGCTATTTCCAAGGTCGTATTTGACGATCTCAACGTAACGAAGGGAAGAGGCGGAATGGTGCAGCTCGCTCTTGGATATAATATGGTACGATTTTGCTGGGTCCAAAACAGCCGTTCGTATGAATGCTCGAGACACGCAATTAGATAGTGTACTCTGAGAAGTGGCAAACGTAATTCTCAAAGTACTTTGTGTCATTCAGAAAATACAATACACAAACCTCACACACTTCATAATTTAGCTTTCACAGAGCCTACACCAGCTTTTACTTGCACCTTGCCAGATCCATCAGTATCAACCGTAACGACTACACCCTCCTGAGCAGTACTATTGGGTTTCAGCAAGATCTCCTGACAGTCTTCGAAGCCTACTTCGTTTGCAAATTGTACAACGACAAAATCGATGGGCCGATCCCCAATGACAATCATGGGCGCATGCCATGTACCTGCACCATAGGTCACAGCTTGACTACCAGTGGCAACGAAAGCACGAAGGTTTTTCAAGTCTGGAAGGCCAGGCCCTTTTGGTCGTGCAGAAGGTGGTAGTCTCGAAAACGCACTAGAGGGCGGTGTCGCTTCGTTGGAATACGGACTGGGTCTCGCTCGAGCAAACAAGTCCTTCAGGCCCGTCTTTTTATTTATGTTTGGTGTTGGATAGGGTGGTGGTCTTCCCGTATTTCTCCTTGACGCGCTAGCTGGCAGAGTGGGGGCGACAATGACGAGGTATTGGGTGTGCCTGTCTGAGTGTGACAAGCCCATAGGGATGAAAGTCTGTGTTGTGAATGGATGTCTTTCCAGGATACCGACATCGAGAAGTTGTCTATTGTATTCGCCATTGCTATCTTCATCATCGTCATCATCTAGCTCGAGATCACCCCAGCTTGAGGGCATGCTCTGGCTCGGCTCGTGTGACCGCAGATCTCGGGGCGCACAAACGAACATGTTCATGACGGCTCTTGCTGGTTTCTTACTGGGAGCAAGGCTATACAGATTGGACATGTGCGATACATCGAGGTATTTTGTTGCAGACCCTTGGTTTGCAGAGACGCGATCGGGGGGTGGCACGCGGTGCGAAATGGGGAGCTTCGCGGATGGCGATGTTGCGGGGTTTTCGATAACGGTGCCAAACTGAGCGAAAGCAGTGGGAGTAAGAAGCTCAATGGGTATTCGTATAGATGGTGCAGGCATTGAAGTCGGCATGATTGCGGTGTTGAAGTGAAGGGGGAATGTCAGTATAGAGATGTTGTCAATCATTGACAGTATGGGCAAGGGAGCTCGGCTCGGCGACTTGTTGGCTTGTGAAGATGCACTAAGATAACGATAACGATAACGATATCGATCGGTGTACCTGAATGTCTGGAGGAGTGGGCATGGTGAATAAATTCCTCGCTTAAATGATTTTGCTTGAACTGAGATACGAAGAAGGATAATATAAAGGTGTTTTCAAACAAATCAAGTATACTATACTTCCATCCACGTAGCTACAGTACAATGCAATTGGTACAAAATACTGTCCTGCCCTGACAAAGTTCCAACCTTTCAAGCGATGTCACACTCAATCGCGGTCCGCATTTTCTCCGGCCCGCCCAGCTAGCGCGTGCCCACGGCGTTTTCTGTTCGACTCTCTTGTACATTCGCTCTCGTCTTCGAGTCACACGGTCGCACTTCAATTCTCTGCCCGTGGTCCTTCCCTCCTCCCCTGCCGCCGCTGCGTGCGCCCCATAGTCTGCCTTTGGCCAATTTAAACTTCCCAGGTCTACGTCACTTTTGCACACACGCCGACGTGTTTTTGACTTAGCCTTCTCACTGCCAACGAATACGCAATAATCAAAAAAGTTGTCCCAGACTCGCGACCACCAGCACCTTGCCACAGCCCCCTTTGTATCCTCTACTGTGACTTTGACTAGTCATGGCGGTCCCCACACAGCTGGCTTGTGAGTACCGCCAAGAACAGCCTCTGGGAAAGATGGGTCTAACAAAAACTGTCAGATCGCACCTCCAAGGGCATCGGCGTCTTCAATGCTGCTCCCGTCTACGAGCCTCTGCCAGGTTTTCAGCGGTACGGTGCATGTTGGTATTCTATCTGGTTCTAATACTAATCTGTGTACAGACCTGAAGGTAATCTTCGCTGCTGCTGTTACTCGCCTGACAGTACCTACTTTGCGTGGGCGTCTCCCGAACAGTACGTCTCCGTTACGCCACTTAACCCGAACTTGGGTGTAAACTAACATAGTCTGCACAGGGTTTCGGTCATTGACGCCACGACCGGCCAAGTCATTACTACCCTCCCCACCCCCAACGTCTTCGAGCTTGGCTTTTCTCCTCTCGGAACATATATTATTACCTGGCAGCGCCCTACCAAGGACGAGGACGGCAATGCTGTGAAAAATCTGAAAGTATGGAGGACAGTTTCCGACGCAGCTGAGGATCAGGAGCGCTCAGTCGTCGGTGAATACGTCCAAAAGAACCAGACAGGTTGGAATCTTCAGTACACGTCAGACGAGAAGTTCTGCGCACGCACTGTTACGAATGAGGTGCAGTTCTACCAGTCGCATGATCTGCGCACTGTTTGGAATAAGTTGCGCGTAGAGGGTGTGACCGACTACGCCCTATCGCCCGGCAAGAACCATTCAGTTGCCGTTTTTGTCCCAGAGCGCAAGGTATATTTGGCTTTACAACCTTCGAGAATTGAGCTAACATCACAACAGGGTATGCCCGCCGCGGTCAAGGTCTTCCAAGTGCCCCAATTTGCCTCGGCAGTCTCGCAGAAGACCTTCTACAAGGGCGACAAGGTTCAGCTGAAATGGAACGATCTTGGCACCAGCCTCATTGTCCTTGCTCAGACGGAAGTGGATAAGACAAACAAGAGCTACTATGGAGAGACGAACATGTACATCCTGAGCGCTAACGGCTCGTTCGATTCGCGCATCACGCTCGATAAGGAGGGTCCTATCCACGACGTCGCATGGTCGCCAAACTCGAAAGAGTTTGGTGTCGTGTATGGCTACATGCCAAACGCCAAAACAACAATCTTCAACGCTCGCGCTGTGCCTCAACATAGCTTTGATCTTAGTCCGCGCAACACGATCATCTTCTCCCCACATGGACGTTATGTTCTCGTAGCTGGCTTTGGAAATTTGACTGGTGACGTCGACATTTACGACTTGGAGAAGAACTATGCAAAGGTTTGCAATTTCAAGGCCTCTAATTGCACCTACTGCGAGTGGAGCCCCGATGGCAGACATATTCTTTCGGCTACTACTAGCCCGCGTCTTCGTGTTGACAATGGAATACGCATCTTCCATGTCACTGGGGAACTCATGTACAACGAAGAAATGACGGAGATGTACCATGTCACTTGGCGACCGCAGCCCACTGCTACGCATCCATTGGAAAGCCCGCTCAACCCCGCGCCAACCCCCCACCCATCAGCTCTTACGTTCTTGAGCACTCAGAAGACCCCTTCCAAACCCGCTGGTGCCTATCGACCCCCAGGGGCACGCGGTACGACTACCCCACTGCTGTTCAAGCGTGAGGATGAGGGCGGCGCAGCATATAGCAACACTACAAATGCGGGCTTTCAGAACGGTTTTGGCAAGCCTCGCCGTCGTGAGGTACCTGGGGCAGAACCGATTGACAACCTTCTGCCAGGTGCCGCTCCTGGTGGTGGCGTAAGCCTCACTGGGGCTGTTGATGGCGATGGAGAACTGTCCAAGGCTGCTTTAAAGAATAAAAAGAAACGCGAGGCAAAGAAAGCCCGTGAAGCTGCTGATAAAGCGGCAGGTCTGGCTGCTGATGGCATTAATCCCCCTACTGGCCCAGCGAACGCTGGTCGCAGTCCTGAGCGCCGTGATAACCGCGGACATCAGCGCAGTCGTAGCAAGAATGGTAATGGAGGGTACGGGAATCACCAAGGACGAAGCCAGAGCCAGCATCGCAACTATGGCAACAGCCCACACCGTCATCCTGGTCAAGATGGTAATCATAGACAGATGATGGGCCAGCACTACCAGCACCACCACCGCGCAGGATCCGGACATGGGGCCCCGCATGCAATTCAAACGGAGAACCATGCCCCAGCTCCAGACTTGACTGTCACTAGCCCTGGTGAGGGGAATTCTCAAGACAAGAAAATGAGGGGTTTACTTAAGAAGATGCGTGCTATTGACGAGCTGAAAATGAGGCAAGCTGGGGGCGAAAAGTTGGAGGATACCCAAATTAAAAAGATTGCAACGGAAGAGCAGATCAGGAAGGAGCTTCAGGCCATAGGCCTCACTGGATAGGGCATTGCAGAGATGCAGCGCAATAGTTCAGCAGGACTAGATTGAGAGGCATAAGCCTTCCGATTTGGATCGTACTAACTTCATATCGTCGCTAAGGCACGTGCTAGAGCGACAAGTGTGACTGAAATGGCCTATGGATAGATTTTTGGAGAAGGGGATGTGTATTTGGAAGATAAAACTGGGTTTTTGCTAATTATTAGTGTCATTGAAATCAGACACCTATCTTTGGCTCGATTTATTTTGAGTTGGTTGTGATTGATGTTGTTGATCGACTTTCATGTGAGGCTTGATATTGGGTTCACGGAAGGAAGTAATACAGGGACGAGAGAGGTCAAAAGGCGAAATCTGCCCACTAGGTATATGGCAATTATATCAATACCAACTATATTTCAGCAAAAACCGAAATTTTCTTGTAAAGGGTAACCAAAATATCATCATACGCCAACAACGCCATCAAAACCCCGATAACAAGGCATCATCTCGCGTCCCTCATCATATCTTCAAGTCTTCAAGCGCCTCTTCCAGCCCCCCAACCCCAACGTCTTTACTTTGCGCCTTACTCTCCCTATACTCCCTAGCCACAGCCTCCATAACCTTACTCATCTGCCCGCTCTCCCCCCCATCCACCATCCCCTTCTTCACGCGGGCAAAGTTCTCCTTGACAAAAACCTGATACTCGCTCTTCTCCTTCTTCCCCGCGACCCCAACCCCCCTCGGCGTCGGTTTCGTCTGCACAAGACGACCCTTACACTTGCCGCACGAATGCCGCGCTGTATCCACAGATTTGGAGTGTCGTTTAAATTCATATCCACAGCTCACACATTCCCACACGTACTTGTACGCGATTGCGTACGAGTGCTTCGTCGTGACCTCTACGCCCCGCTGTGCAAACGCCTGTGTCGCCTTGCGGCCCCAAGCCTTGAATTCCGCGCCGTGAGGGTTGTTGCGCACGTTTGATATCATGAATGTTGTTAGGTGGCAGAATTCGTGCGCGAGGACATTGTAGAGGCGTTCTGAGTCGTCGATTACCTTTTCCGCCAGCTCAATGGAGCAGTGGTGCCGGATTTCGGTGCGGAAGTCGGATGGCAAGGAACCTGTTCGCAGCCGGATTTGTTCGCGTTTCCAGTTTGCACGGCCTGCGGTTGTTTTGAGGGTTTTGGACCAGATCAGCTTGATACCGCCGGTTTGGCTAGTAAGTGAGGATATTTGACCTTGGGCGATGGTGGTGTCAAGTTCGACGAGGAAGGATTCTGCAATGGCGTGTTTCTGTTCAGCAAAAGCTTTTCTTTGTGCGCGGGCGTTTTTAATGTTGCATGAGGAAGATTCTGGGGTGCTCCGTTTGGCTGAGGAGTGTTCGTTGTCCTTCTTCTTCTGTGGACTTGCGGTTGGGCTGGGTAGCTCGCCGTCGCTGTTACTGCTATCCTCATCTTCGAGTGCTATGCCTTCCATCATCTTAACAATATCATCACGCCATTTCTGTTTCTTGGGGCTGACCGGTACTTTTACAGGTGAGTGTCGTTCATTGTAGTCATTCACTACTTCAGGATCCCAGAACGCATCGAGGCTTGGTCGTGGATTTGATTCCTTAGGTATTGTTGGTTTCTTCTTGGATGGCGAAACAAGTTTAGAGGGGCTAGGCCGTGCAAGGGGTGGAGTGGCTGGTCGTGTGATGGGAGGAGCCTTACGATGTGAGCGAGATTTAGTCGGCGTGGGTGAGTATGTGAGAACTGCGAGACCACCATTTGAAGATGAGGAATGTGGACGGGAAGACGCGAATGATGCTGTTCGAACGCGAGTCGGTGGCGGAAGAGGTGGAACTATAAACGATGTTGGTGGCTCGGGGGAACTAGTGAGGTCGACGACATCTTGTGCCCAAGTGGATATTGTGCTGTGGTTTTTCCTATGTGGTGGTCGCATGGACGTGAGGGGTTCATGCTCTTTTATTGTTACTTCTCGTGGCGTGGACTGTGGCTCTGTATGACCCAAAGCTGATGGGCGAGGCTGGGGTTCTGGGACAGACTGCTCGCTCTCATCATCAGACACTGATTCTAAGCGCCGACGTTGTGTCTGTTGCCGTCTACGTCGTATATCCACAACTGGGTCATCATCGTCTTCGTCGCTGGTCTCCACAACTTGCACCTCGTCTTTATCTTGTGAAGTCTCCTCCTCATCTCCGCAACACAATGTCGTTTCAACGTTTTCATTCGTCTCATCATCCGATTTCTCTTGTGTGCTCTCCTCTCGCGACATTGATCGAGCAGGCTCTCGTAAGTATTCATCTTCAATAACCGAAATTTTCGCTTTGCTCAATTGTTTTTTGATTACGCTCTTAACCAGACTCTTTGAGTACATCAAACTCGTCTTCTTGCCCACATCCGTATCCGTAGTTCCACTACGCACTCTTCTTTCTCGCGGTTTCTCTGGGCTAGCCAGACTCTCATAACTCAATTTTCTGAGTAGACGACTATTACTTTCAACGGGCCGTAGGATACGTTGTTTGCGCGGCGTAAGCGCATCATAAGCAAGGGTCGTTTTGGGAATGCGTAATGAATTCTCCACATCGTGTGAAGAGTTTGTGAATCGTAGCTCACGTTTTGAAATTTTGGGAACAAGAACAGAGGTTTCTTCATCAGA
The DNA here is from genome assembly GCA_021365335.1 of Phaeosphaeriaceae sp. PMI808. Taxonomy (NCBI): domain Eukaryota; kingdom Fungi; phylum Ascomycota; class Dothideomycetes; order Pleosporales; family Phaeosphaeriaceae; species Phaeosphaeriaceae sp. PMI808. Next base: position 142,193 of record JAJTIZ010000029.1, read on the forward strand.
AGACCCCGTGTATAAAGGAGACTGTTTGGTTTTTCTCGGGCTTGACCGCGTCGCTCTAGTTGCGCTTGGTGGCATGAAAACAGTTGGCTCATTTGAACTTGGTTTGCGCAGGCGGGCCATCTTCGAAGATTGGAATTACAAAATGATGAGAAATCGAATGTATATCTAGGGTTATAAGCGCAGCTCCCTCCAGAAAAATGTCGGCAAAAGTAACAAGTCACTAGTGATGTCAGTGCTTTGTTGTGCGTGGTTGTCTAGACAATCGAGAATCACGTGAGGGAACCATCAGGGTTCTACCCGATCGGTAATAGTCACAGAGCTCCCACAGTCTACCTCCACACATTTGAACTGGGAGTACCCTTCTAGGAAACCTCACTAGAATAACAATCGCCTGTAAACATCACACACACTCTCCTTATGACAAAACAACGCAGTAAAGGAGAATCATTTCATACATTGCTGGCTAATCCGTCACAAATACAAGAAAACCCATTTCTACTTGAACTAGATCCATAAATAGAAAGCTTCAGCTAGTACACTCATTTCAAGTCGTTTCAAGCTCCTATGCGCTTCGCTTGTCCTCCCCAATAGCCTGGTGGTCTCGCCCTTCCGGCTTCGCGGTGTGTTGCTCCGGAGTATTCCATCCCGTATCTACACCCCCAGTGTATTTAGAGTCCGTCTTAATCACACTATATGTTGCATTTATTATTTAGCAGCCTTGGCCATGGTGTTGAGTGCGCTGCCATTCTTGAACCACTCCATCTGGCCCTCGTTGAAGGTGTGCGATAGCTTGATCTCGAAGGACTTGGCGCCATCGGCGGGGTGTACAACGAGAGTCATGGGCTCACCAACGGCAAGCTCAGTGCACTTGAGGTCGACCTTGTCCTGGGGGCCAATCTTTTCGTAGTCGGCGGGGTTGGAGAACGTAAGAGGAAGCATACCCTGCTTCTTCAAGTTGGTCTCGTGCTACAGTCTGTTAGCCAGCGTTATAACACATCTGTCGGAAAAGCTTACAATACGAGCGAAAGATCGAGTAATAATGGCAATACCCCCTAGATGCCTGGGCTCCAAAGCAGCATGTTCACGAGAAGAGCCTTCTCCGTAGTTCTCGTCACCAATAACGACCCACCTCACTCCGTTCTTCTTGTAATCACGAGCGACATCAGGAACAGCGCCGTACTCTCCGCTTAGGGAATTGTAGACCTTGTTAGCCTCGCCGTTCTCAGCATTGATAGCACCGATCAACATGTTGTTGGAGATGTTGTCGAGATGTCCGCGGTACTTCAACCAGGGACCGGCCATAGAGATGTGGTCGGTTGTGGTCTTGCCCCGGCACTTGATCAGAATGGGCAGGTTGGTGGCATCCTTGCCATCCCATGCATTGAAAGGCTTGAGCAATTGTAGACGGTCAGAGGTAGGCGAGACAGCGACTGAGACAGATGAGCGGTCTTCGGGAGGGTGCTGGTAGGTGTCCTGTCCTGGATCATAGCCATTTGCGGGAAGACCGTGGCCAGTTGGTTCCTTGAGTTTGAATTTCTTTCCGTTGGAGTCGGTGAGTTCATCGACAAGAGGGTTGAAGTTGAGAGTTCCAGCAATGCTCATGGCAACGACGAGATCAGGTGAGGTTACGAAGGAGTGAGTGGCGGGGTTGGCATCGTTACGTCCAGTGAAGTTACCTGAGATGTTAGCTAGATACTTAGACCACTAGGTTGTTTACTTACGGTTGTAGGACGAGATGATGGAGTTGGCTACGCCCTTCTTTACATCAGTACGATCCCACTGTCCAATGCAAGGGCCGCAGGCGTTGGCAAGAACCATGCCGCCAAACTCCTCAAAAGTCTTAAGTTGTCCATCACGCTCGACTGCATTATATTAGTTTTCTCGTCTCAGATATCCTCAGCTAGGGAGTCATCTTACTTGTAGCCCTGATTTGTTCTGAGCCAGGGGTGACAGTGAAGAGCGACTTGGACTTGATGCCATGGTCCATGGCATCCTGAGCAATAGATGCAGCACGGCTCATATCTTCATATGAGGAGTTGGTGCAAGAGCCAATAAGACCGACCTTAAGGTCTTCGGGCCACTTGTTTGCCTTGACGGCCTCCTTGAACTTGCTGATGGGAGTGGCTAGATCGGGTGTGAAGGGACCGTTGATATGTGGCTCAAGCTCGGAGAGATTGATCTCAATGAGCTCATCGTACTCAGCACCCTCATCCTCACGGAGCTCTTGAGCGTACTCGCGGGAGAAATCACCAATTTGCAAACGCTTAGTAGCGGCGAGGTAGTCATACATGCGGTCATTGAAGGGGAAGACCGAGGTGGTCGCACCGATTTCAGCTTGAAAAAAGCGACATGTTAGTGTATGGTCGCTGATGTTCAGAATAAGTACTTACCTCCCATGTTGCAGATGGTAGCCATGCCTGTGCAGGACAAGGTCTCGGTTCCGGGTCCATGGTATTCGACAATGGCACCAGTTCCTCCCTTGACGGTAAGGATGCCTGCAACCTTGAGGATGATATCTAGAGGTCGCGTTAGCTTGGCTAGTTTTCAAGAAGACAGGTACTGCTTACCCTTGGGCGAAGTCCAGCCAGAAAGCTTTCCGGTAAGCTTAACACCAATGACCTTGGGGGCCTTCAGCTCCCAAGGAAGGCCAGCCATGACATCAACGGCATCGGCTCCACCGACACCAATGGCAGCCATACCTAGACCACCAGCATTGGGAGTATGCGAGTCAGTACCGATAAGGAGAGCACCAGGGAAAGCGTAGTTCTCAAGCAAGATCTGGTGAATGATACCAGAGCCGGGCTTCCAGAAACCAATGTTGTACTTTGCGCAAGAAGTGGACAAGAAGTCGTAGACCTCCTTGTTGATATCCTGGGCGCGGGCCAAATCCTTTGCTCCACCGACCTGAGCCTCGATGAGATGGTCACAGTGAACGGTGGTAGGAGTAGCAACAGAAGGCATGCCAGCCGACATGAATTGAAGGATAGCCATCTGTGCAGTGGCATCCTGGCAAGCGACACGATCAGGGCGGAGCTTGAGGTAGCTCTTGCCACGCTGGATATCTTGGCCATGAGGATCGTCCAAATGAGAGTAGAGAATCTTCTCGGCGAAGGTGAGGGGACGGTTCAACCGGCCTCGGACAATGTTGAGGTTTTCGTTCATCTTCTTGTAGTTGATGTAGTGGCCTTTCTCCCAGTTGGTCATTTCGACCTTGCGGGACAGCGGAGCATCGCTGACGGTAGCCAATTGCCTGCGCGAAGCAAGACTCTGGCCAACACGGCCGAGTCTGGCAAACTTCTGCATGGTGGGTGGTGGGGATGATGGAGTGGAGGGGAAGAGGAATGGAGGAAGTGGAGGGCAGAAACGGAAGAAGCTGCCACAAGCCAGCCGATAACTAATGACGATCAGAGAGATGGTGATTGGCTGTATAGGCGTGGAGCACGGATGCCAGCTTCTTGCGGAGGACCTCGGCGTCAAAGAAAGACACCGGCAACTGTCTGCCGCTGGCCCGTTTCACGTGCTAGCAACTAGAAAGGTAGGAGGAGGAGGAGGAGGAGAAGGAGGAAAAGGAAGTTGACTTGTAATTGTGTTTAATTGATTGGGGGGGAGAGACAAAGGAGAGGGAATTTACGGTGGTATATATTCTTCTACTGGGTATATCAGTAGCGATTGCTGTTGGGTGACGACATGGGACATTCCCCGCGGTTTTCCCTTTTGGAGCCCTAACTACTGTGGTAGGGAAGCTGGGAACCTAACAAACGCCAATCAGTAGCTCTCATTCGCGTGCGATTAGTGCACGTTCAAGCCGCCACAGTAATTTTGTCGAAACCTGAACGACCTGCAGACCACTGTGCAGCTCTAGTTCTGGAGTAGGGTAGTATTCGCCAAGCTTAGGGCAAAAAATTTGGACGTCTGCAGGCCAAGTTCCCTCGTTTTCCGAACGGCCGCGGATAACTGACTTCCATCCTGCAATCCACCAAACGCAGCTCCGTGATTATGCCTGCCATCCGTGGACAGAATTCGAAGAAGAAGACGCGCCGTCACACCCGCGATCTTGACCAGGTCCATGCTGATCTCCACGACGAGAAGCACCTTGCTGAGTTCAAGAATGCAAAGCCCATAGAGGATTTGCCTGGCCTAGGCCAACACTACTGCGCCGAGTGCGCAAAGTTTTTTGAGAGTGAAACCAACTTCAACGCCCATCAGAAGGGCAAAGTGCACAAGCGAAGGTAAGATATATACTTTTGCGCCCAACAGCTGCACGGTCCCAAGTACTAATGCTATATCAGAGTCAAGCAGCTTCGTGAAGAACCTTACTCTCAAAAGGAAGCTGAAGCTGCCATAGGTCTGACTACAGACAATGGCAAGCGCACAACAACCCTCATGGACGTCGACGATACAGCAACAGCTTAAAAGAATCCTCGGCTGGCTTCATAGAGCCCCTGTAGTTTGGAATAATGACATCAGCTTCGGTGGAGGAGGGTTGCAAAGGCTTCAGCAAGCGCAACAAGTGCCTCTAAAGTACCTGCTGCCTGCACACCATACACCATCTGAACAAAGAAAGGATGGCATATGCATTACAAGGCGTTTTCAAAATAGACGTGGAACCACACACAGTGCTTATACAGATTTCAATGATACCCACATCAACCTTGCTTACGAATAATAAGGAAATTTCATGTCTGTTAGTGTTTTACATGTGCTGTGTTGTGATCTAGGTACCCGTTTGTCGTGTTGCCTGAAGCTGCCTGGTCGCTACCTACCAAACTTAACCATCATCAAAACTTCACACTAGACATATAAAATGCAAGTTCAATAACACACTTCAATCATCACACATTCCTATCTCTCTTTGATACACCCACAATGGCTTTCAAAAACACCCCTCTCTACGGCGGCGCAATCACCGTCGACTTGCCATCCACCTTTGTCGACACTAGGTAAGGAAAACCTCCATATCCCGCGTCTCACCAATACCCGCTAATACATGCAGTCAAATCCGAGAAGTGCCCGATCATCAAGAAGTCTACATCGATGCCAACGGTTACTCATCCATTGTGGTTGAGATTCTGGAATACCAGGACAAAGGCAGCGATGACGAGGCGCTGCAGTACCATTTCGCTGATCTAATCGACGACACGGGAGACAGTACAAACATTCTGAAGCAAGAGAAGGCTATGTTCAAGTCTCTTCCGTAAGCCCCAACTTTTTCAATATTTATGACAATTAGTGAGATAACGGCGTCCGTCACGTGCACCAGTGTTGTCTTTCCAATACCAAAGTTTGCACATAACTAATTTACTTCAACAGTGAAAAGCCCACCTGCGCTTTAACCTTCATCCAAACCCCTCCCCCGCCTGATAGGCCTGATCGCAAGACTCCAGAGTTTGTCTACATTCATCTCCTGTTACTGAGGCTGAAGGAAAAGGATACAGATGTCATGATTACTGTGAATATCCCACATTACAAAAAAGAGTACGAGAAGGCGAAGGGGGGAGAAGAGACGCAGTTGATGAAGGACAGTATGATAGTAAGAAATAAGGTGCTGGAGAGCTTTGCCATTGCAGATTGGGGTTTGTTCGATGGGTAAAGGATGATCGCAGAAGTTTCAAGAGGCCACGGCATGAACAAGATTTGAGAGGTAGATGAAGCTGAATACTGTTGGAGTGTGCAAGTAAAATTAAACAGATGTGTGTTGCGACGGCCTTTATTAGTACATTCTCTTTGAGCCAGGATGTAATGTTTCAATGGTCGTCTCTCTACTACCAGGCCTTCAAGTTCATCACTGATAGCCATAGAGAACTGCACCAACACTGCAACAGAAGGCGTCGTATCCAAGATATGCGTGCATCCTAATACCCCCATCGTAGCCCCCTTCAACACCTCACTCAGCCCCCTACCCCCCAACCCCTCCTCCGTAGCCAAAATCCTAATCGTAGCCCCCTTCTCCTTCGCCGCACACACTCCTGCTAATCCCACGCCCCCCAAACCCCACAACAGCAACCACATCCTCCCTCCCACACTTCCCCACATGCGTAATTGCGCCCGCCCCTGTCATAATCTCACAACCGAGTTATACATACATTTTTAGATCCTGCGCCTCGCTCACTAGCGCGGTGACATTGGCTGCACAGGAAACCTTAACCGGCGCCCTGGATGCAAAGGACGATTGCCCAAAGTAGCCGCCGCCAATGACTTTTGCGGGGCTAGATGTGAGGACAAAGATAGGGTCATTGGCATGTAGTGTTAGATATGTTATGGATTTATAGTATGGTCTCAGAACGAGGCATGTTGTACGGGGTTGTAGACGGCGCAGTTGGATTGTAGATGTTTGTGCCGGAAGCACTCCGTCATGGATTCTAATGGTTTTAGTGCAAGGCCAGTACTTCACCCAATAGCTTTTAATATGCATATAGCCGATATAGCTTGAGCGTAGTGCGAGAGCTTGCTGATGTTGAAATTTAGATTATCTAGTATTACAGTAAATTATAGTCGAACTGTGAATAGAAAGATCTTCGCAGTGATGCAAACAACAAACTTTTCTCCCATGGTATCTCAGTCGAATAAAGTATATCCTATATGAAAGCGCCTACACCCTCTTGTGAGATGCAATTCGTCCAGTTACCCAAAGTGGCACTAGACCACAGACGGCTCTACTGATGGTTGAAAATCGAGAACGAGGCATTCGTAGCTGTTCCTCATGTCAGTTACTATGGGTTTTACTTGGTTCCATATGATGCAACGCGATTTAATCTTCGTCTCATCTCCTCCCTCGCAGTTAGAGCCCGCTCAGCAGTACCCTCAAGACCTGTTGGCTTTGCCTCCGTGAAGAAAGGATTGGAAGTGTGAAATTTTGTGTCCGAATGATCAATATTGCCCATATGCGGTACGCCATCAGCACTGGGGTCTGCATTCAGGAAAGGTGATGGTGGTAACTCTGCAAGGGTAGTATTTGATTGTATACCTTCCATAAGTGCTGGGTCGACAGGCATGTTAAAACCGTTGGGTTGTGAAAAATGAGGGAACAGATCCTGTTGCTGGGTTGCTTCTAGCTGTAACTGGTTACTGGGAGACTCCTGGGATGGAGGTTCATCTTGACGAAGATGGGAATATAAGTCGATTGATGGTGTGTGAGTCATAGGCGATTGTGCTTTGGCTGGTTGATTGTATCGCGCCTGGTTTTGATTTTGATTTTGATTTTGTCTCAAAGCAGACAGGCCCTTGTTCATCTCGCTACATTCAGGACAGTTACGAATGACTTGACTGACGGTTTCTTTGATACGAACCCAGTGATAAAGCTCTGCAATCGCGGCCGTAGTCTTGTTGATACCCCCATGTGACTTGTGGTGGATGTCCCGTGCAATTTCATACTGCTTCTGAGGGTCTGCAATGACTTCCTTGCCCTTGAGCCAAAGTTTCTCCGGCTCCTCATCTTGAGCAGGCGTAAGTTTGTAATGCGTTGCAGCGCTGCGAAGACGGCTCTTCTCTGCTCTATCAGCACCGTTAGGATACTTTCCATTCTTGAGATAGAAGCGTATTTTGTCGAAGCGTTCTTCTGACACGAAGTCGTCATCTTGGCCAAGGTCACGACCGTAGATAATAGCATCAACGAGCTCGCCTGGATATGACTTGAGGTTGCCACAACCCTTGACACGACCAATTCGTTTGAATCCGAGTGCGTCCCATATCCGGCACGAAGCAACATTTGTTTCGTATACCAGATTGAAGACGGAGTACGTATAGCCCTGTTCCTGTCAGCGTGCACTTGCTGGACCCTTTGAATCGCCCTACCAACTTTGGTGCCCAATCCAGATATGTTTCCCCCATTAGCCGGCCAACGCCTCGATTTCGCGATGCATCGGTGACTAGGAAGCCGCCGTTGCAGACATGACTAGACCTGCCAGGATAGTTGGGCTTGATGTAGAAGCTTCCAAGACACTCACTCTCCCAGTCACAGCCTCTCCGCGCCATGTCATGCAGCTCACGCCCATCTTGTATTTCGCCCAAGAGCATAATGGCGCCAAATACCCCAAACCAGTATGGGCCAAAGTTTTCGAGTGCCAGTGGTTCTACCATGGGATAGGTGTCACCCTTTTCTATCTCGCGGCCTAACTGATCGCACAGATATGCCAGCAATGTGAGCGGTACTTGATTAGGGGCCGAAAAGGGTATGATGGTTGCGGTTGTCACACGGTCGCGGAGGGTTACTTGACATGGTGCAATACCCACTGGCAGTGGGCCGCCTAGCGGAGGGTATGGCACCTCACCTGAGGTTCTGTATATGACAGGCGCACTTGGATCATCCAGCATGGCAGGCATGGCAGGCAATACAGGGTCTAGTAGTTGGTGATAGCTGTGTGGTGGGTTAGCAGGCAGCGCATTGATGAGGAATAAGAATATCAATCATGGTTGAAGGTGAAAAGCAGGCAGTGCAATGGTACAACAGCTCCGACCGAGCATAGCCGGCAGCACCTGAGCGAAGGACATTGCAGACATATGCTTTGGAGTCATGAGGAGCATTGCAGGACTCACACTGATGGACCTGAGGGGCAGACCAGATAGACGGTGCAGATGCAGGATGAGAGATACCGCCGTGATGTGTAGAATGGAGCATCTGGGTTGAGGAGCGCGTGCGCCAAGCAATCAATCTCTGGTTAACCTCAGTGCCTCACCACCTTGAAACTCAGCGTCTTTCAACACAATTTTGTCTAATTCTCTATTTCTCTATTTCAGTAAAATCTCATGTATATCATTCATTCTAGCGAAGGCGCAACTCGCTCGAGCCAAGTACACAAATCTCTCAACTCTGCGCCCCCCATTACATGCCCCATTCCTTCGTATCCGATCAGGTGTCGGTAGATATCCAGACAATCCTACCAATCCGCCAAGCTGCCCAGCATACTTGGACACGAGGCCCGTAAGTAAACACATTGTATGGCCTTGCGAAAAGCCTCCTAGGACAATACGGCTGCTTGGAATACCTTGCTTCACGAGGTCATCAATCAATGTCGTGAGATACGCAACAGTTGCTAGCATGCCCTCCTCATCTTCGTCATCTTCAAGTTCGGGACGAGAAGGAGGATAAGGGGATGGGCGAGTAGGCAAGCACCATGCCGTTGTTGCCAAATCGTGATTCTCCATGGCGTTCGGAAGCACCCATGTTAGGTAAGGGAGTTTACTCGCAGCTTGAAATTGGCGGGCAACATCTACACGATTGATCAGTGTCGGACCAGAGCAAGACTTAATATATGCAGACTTTCAACCCCTTCAGCTTCTTCACCTAAGCCATGGATGAAAATGAATGCTGCAGATTCAGACGCGTCGGTGGGCGGAGCAGTGGGTGTGATTATGATGGGTGCCTTCCTTTCTGGCAACATTTTATATTTTGAAGTACTTTGCCTATGATGAGAGTTCCTTTCAACAAAAACTCAATAAGTATGCTGCAGGCTACACACTTGTATCCATGCCATGATAGTATGAGTATTCCAAATGGTAGAGACCCCGCAATGGCAATGACAATGACGAGGGCGGGCACGTGTTCACGCGATGTGCTTGCATTCATGGGGTCTTCATTCCAGAACCGAGGCCGACCAGAAGTTGGCACAGACTTTAGCTCACCAACATGCCACACGTCGAAGTTCTCCCCAATTCCACAGCATCAGTAGCGCCAGGATGGACGTACGTTGTCGATAACGGCTACGACCCATCGAAAGTGGCAATCAACCCAAAAAACAAAAAGCGAGCAGCAGCACAAACCGGAGGGCAACGCGGCGAAAATGAGCTATCAGCGCGACAGCAGACAGCAATCGCAAGGAGGATAGCAGAACTAGAGAGAGACAACGACCCAAAACAGAGTATTGCCATACCAGGCAAACCCTGTAGGTACCCTCTGCAGTGTGCCATTCATGACCAAGTATTAATATATATATCTTCACAATTTCAGCTATCCCAAAGACACAGAATACGCGACGCATAATCCAGTATCAACGACAAATTAAACATTGGCTTGATGACGAGGAGGCTCAACTTGCGCAACAGCAACAGCAGCCAGTGCCTACACCTCGCGCTGCACCAGCATCGTCACGCACCAACGCACACTCGCGCCGTCCCAGCACCTTCGCCTCCATCCCACCCACCCCCTCCTCACCCGTAAACCTCGACTTCGCCAGCGACGACGCTCTCCTGTCCGTCGACCGCTCTATGCCTACACCACTAGACCCCATTGAGCTCGATGCACTTCTTGTTGCTCCCCCACTCTCCTACGCTGCAAGCCATGTGGCGCCCCCACCTGCTGGTGGTCCGCCACAACGCCATTTCTGCGATAACTGCGGATATTGGGGAACCATTAAGTGTCGGAAATGTGGGGCGCGCGTCTGTGGTTTGGAGTGTAAGGATGCGCATGAGGCGACGAGGTGTTTGAAGTGGGCTTGAGGAGCTTGGAAAGAGGATTATTAGTCTTTTGAAATGAATGTAAAACATGCTTTATCGGCTATGAATGGTCTAATTTATGAACTATGTTAACAGCGCTCTGAATCACTCATACCGGTTCAGTTATATCTAATAGCTAGGATTATTCGACTATAAGAAAATATGAAGGATCAAGTTAGAAAACTTCAACATGCGAATAAATGAAAGACGACACTCGTACTTTAGCTTTTCTTGGAGTAGGAGACACGAAATTTAACCCAAAGAGCCTCTTGATAGCTGTGCCACTAAGGACCAACTACACCTCTCCAAGGAACTCAGTGGTCTCTTGCGAAGCACCATTGACGACTGGGCTACATCAACAACTATTGACTTAGTTAAGAAGTGTACTCTTTCATTTCAGGCTCGCCAACGGCGAGGCTTCCCCAAAGACTATAATCATGATAGCGTAAATCTAGGGAATATATGTGAGACATGCAAAAAGTATGACAGCATAATCCTCCTTTATACCCCACTTCAGGTCACTTCCTCAACGAGTAGTTGTAAGTCTAGCCTCTTCCAAAGCTCGCCGACCACCGTATTTCCTGTCGACACAATATCGATTCAAGGCCTCTTCTGAACCAAAATACTTTTCGGTCTCTTTCACTAGCGAAGCCACCGCCACCACCTCATCCCTCGCGTCTGGCGTTGCCTCCTGAAGGGAGCGAGTTAGGCGTTTTAGATTTTGGATTTGTAGCTTGATGCTATGTAGCCCTGAATCGATAATGTAACCGAGGCTTTCTGTCAGATCTTGTTCCCTTTTGTTGTTGTTAGTTGAAATTTGAAACCCCCTTTTTAGCATGTATCCTTACTGGTCATCATTATTGCTGTCGAATATCGACTCTTCGTCGTCTATCTTCGCTAAACCTCGGAACTTTAGGTCGTTCGGTTTTGCCTTTGAGCACGCTTCGTTTAGCTCCATCGCTCGATCGATCAACCGATCCATGTTTCGTGCCGCAGCGTCCGTCACCCCAATTGCATCTCTTGGTACCTCACTCTTAGCCATGTTTTGTATATTGGCAACGTGACTCCAAGCCTTTAGATCGAACTCAAATCCCCTGACTTGTTCAGATATCTTCGCAAAGCTCAAATCTCGGGGGTTTGCAGCCTCAACATCAGCATATCGTAGACATGTCAAGTTGATATCAGCAAACCAGTTTTGTAATTGTATATACTTAAGCTGTAGCTGAGGTTGCCCTGAAGGCGATCTAGGGCTTGCGCTGGGGCTTTTTCCGGGTGCTCGATCCTTTGGCCGGAAGACAGGCGGGTGTTCTTGAATTATGTTAACTTTGATCTTTGGTCGCACTTGGTTTGCCTGCTTGGTCCGGTTTGAGCCTCTCTCTTCTCGCTCCAGTCCCCCTTGGAGCACGTTTTGGTATACGGTGTCGCTCAAGTTTTCTCGCCTACGAACTGGTACTGGTCCTGGTCGTACTTCCGGAGTCCTAAAGGCCCTCGAATCTTGGTCACCCGGATTAGAGTGGGAGCGCACACGACGCGGGTTGACCTCATAAACAGGTACTGCGAGACGGTCTGAACTCGTGCGTTGATGGCTAGCACCGTAGTCACCGCGGTCGCGGTAGCGAATCATTTGGAATTCTCGATCGCGTCTTTCCCATCTTTCTTGGTCTTTCAAAAAGTCGTTAGATCGTTCGTCAAGATACCCATTAGAACCGGCGCGCCGCACATTCGGTTCTCGTTCAAATTCATCAACTTCTAGAAATATTGGCGAATTTGCCGACATGTTGCAGATGATGCAGGTGCAAGAAATTAAAGATAAAGATTAATGTGACAGCCACAATGTTCGAATTATGTGTCAGCGGTAGGTTTTGTACGATTACTTTAGATGTCTTCAGCCTCGCACTTCGCATCCAGCAGACGAAAAAACTCTGGTCAGATTCTGAGATTTAGGGTGTGCTCTCTGCCTTAATGATCAATGAAACACTTATTGCCGTGGCTGCGCAATATATGCATGGCCCTGAAGATTTGGGGGCCATTTGGGGGCGAAGCTAAGGTGGTGGCTGGTTCAGCACCCAATTGTGCTATTGTGCCCACCACCTTACACCCAGCTGATGTTCGCATTAGTTCGTCAGCTGCGAACTTTCTCGAGTGAGAGGCCGTTCATTGCGGCTCTCTGAGTAGCCTGATCTCAATTTGTCAGTCTCCGGGTTGGAATCTTGGTCTCTGGGTTGACCACAATTCTCTTACGTCGCATAAAGCCTACTTACTGCGCCTCACATCTTTTCTTACCTTGCAATCCTAAGCACCTTACCATCATATAATACTTATTCAAAGCATCTTCTAAATCCATCCATCTTAATACACCATCAATAGCGCGGCATAGATTGTGAGCCCGCGCCCCAAAATATCGCCAGTTTTGAATTCCTCTTGAAGTACCCTGTTGGCAAACAATGGCGGAAGTCATAGGAATCATCACAGGTCTCCTCACAGCGGGTCAGGTTTTGGGAAGCTTCGCGCAACAAACACGCCAATGGAAACGCCTTTCGGACCGGCTCTTCGATTTGAAAGAAGGCCTTGAATTGATAGAGATTGCTCTGGAAAGCTGGAAACGAAAGTATAGGATTGAACAACGGCATCGTATATACATGGAAGTCCTTTTCGGCAAGCAAGGTTGTGACCGCATCACAGCTACTCTCGGCAGCATCGGGATCGCTACTAAAAGATTTCGACAAGATGTCAACAAAATAGTCGGTCAAGCCCTACAAGCTCGCTCAACCAAGGATCATTTTGTTGACAACGAAAGCAATATCGATGAGCGGCTTGTTGAAGATTGCCTTTATCGTATAAAACAGAACACGTCGTGGTCACGAAAATTCGTCCTCAGTGCCCTAGGCAAAGCCGACGAGTTAGAAAAGCGCTTGGAACGCCTGGACAGAAAGGTCGGCGTCCTTGAACGGTTTTCGGACTTATACTTAGAGAGAGAGCACCCAGATATTTTTGCAGAGGTCAAGCGACTTGCCGGACGAAGGGTAATGCTGAAAGTCAGTGACGGAGGGTCGGACGACCTTGGCAAGGAGCTACGAAACTCAATCGCAGGACGTCAAGACGCCCGATTGTTGCACCAAGCTTCTGGACCGAGTAACAGAGTGCACATCGGGCTCTCAGTTCCACAGATAGATGACCGCGACTTCGACTTCTTGTTGAACCATGAAGGAAATACTCACGAAGTATTGGTTCATCCGGTGAAGATCAAGGCAGTCAACAACTCTTCTCGTGTGAAAGGTGACTTTTCTGCCGCCGTTCCGGCCTTAAGAAACAATCCAAAGGACGCACTTTACGTCCTACCGTCTGCCGCCAGTTCAGATGGATTCCAAGTTAGCATACCGCCAAGAAGTCACCTTGTCGATCTTGAGCACAAGGACTCGCTAGCAACAATCATCAAAAATAAGGACACATACTTGGGCTCCCAAATTCTCTACCCTCAAGACCAGAGCGCAATATCCAGCGGTATTGCACAAGGCTCCCTCCGTCTTATTGGAAGTCAATGGCTCTCATTCCTTGATTGTTCGAACGTACGTTGGCGACGAACCAAAGATGGAAAATGGATTAGCATGCTCACTGCAGCGCCGGGCAGCGCATCAATAAACCGTGCTTTGGATCAGTGTCACACGGCAAACCGCATGGGAAGAGGTAATCGCGACCTCACCAAGCACATTCAAATCTTCCGTATCGGGCTCGTGCTCACTGAGTTGGCTTTGAAGTCGACTATATCCTACGTCGACTATGATCCTTTCACCAATACAATGAAGCTGTACATCAACGACGGCGAAGAAGTTGATGCAACAGAGCTTGCCGAAGCGGTAGAGCGAGAAAGTACTAAATATCTGGGCAACATAGTGTTCTATTGTCTGAATGTACTGCAGGACAAAGATAAGATGAAAGATAAGTCGATTGAAGTGGACTATTTCAAAGAGGTCATTAAGGATGCGAAGGAGCTAGAAGGGTTGCTGAAGAAGGATAGAAGAAGAGGAGATAAGAGTCCGGTAGTAGGGGTAGGAGCATCGAGGTAGAGAAGGTGTTTGAGCCGTGGAGGGAAGGGATGACTAACCGCCACTACCGTCTTGGCATTCAGGGTCCATGAACAGCTGTGAACTCCCCTAAACTCGGCCTTGATGGGGCTGACCATGGCTTGCGCAATCATCAGTTTGTCTTTTTCTGCTCGATTCATTGTTTCCTCTACTCTTCGATAATAAGATAGAACTTGTAATATATCATGGCTCTATTACGGCGATACAGCCTATACTCGGCTATTGCCGTGTTTCTAATTTACTTGTTATATTCCCTTAGTTTCCCCTATGAAGATTCCCATGGAAGGGGTCCCTATGCGAAACCAAGGCCCAAGAAACCGCGCCCCCAGAGGACGCAGGCCTACGAATCGTTTGATTGGGCCAAGGTCCCCATTAAAAACCCGGTCGAATCGACAATCCCTCTACCCACGGGCGCACCCACGAGACTTCCGCAGATCCAATTCGACTTTCCCAAGGAAGACGCAACAACCAAGAACATACGAGAGACAAGGCGAGAAGAAGTTAGGAAGCAGTTCTTGAAGTGTTGGCGGAACTACAGGAGCTATGCCTGGATGCACGATGAGATTCGGCCTATCAGTGGGGAAGTGACGGATCACTTTGGAGGATGGGCGGCTACTCTTATCGATGCGCTCGATACGCTGTGGATCATGGGTTTCCAGGAGGAGTTTGACTCTGCTATTGAAGACATTGAGTTGATAGACTTCGGTTACACTTCGCTAGATCTAGTCAATGTCTTCGAGACCAACATCAGGCACCTGGGTGGACTGCTAGCTGCTTTTGAGCTAAGTAAGGACGAGAGACTTCTGGCAAAAGCTCGCGAGGTCGGCGACATGCTATACCATGCTTTTGATACGCCTAACCACATGCCAATCACCAGATGGGACTTACGCGCCGCTGGGGAGGGCAAGCCTCAGGTTGCACACGAGCAGGTGCTTTTGGCAGAAATTGGATCTATGACTATGGAGTTTACTCGACTGTCCCAACTCACTGGCGACGCCAAATACTATGATGCTGTGGCTCGCATCACTAGACTCTTGGAAGAGCAACAAGAGAAGACGAAACTACCCGGCATGTGGCCAATTGTCGTCAACGCAAAGACTGCTAATTTCACGGAGGATAACAGCTTCACACTAAATTCAATGGCCGATTCCACATACGAATACTTCGCGAAAATGTATGCTCTGGTGGGTGGCCAGGACCTTATATATAGGAAGTTGTACGAAAACGCCATGGAAACGGCTTCGAAACACGCCCTGTTCCGGCCATCAACTCCGGAAGACTTAGATCTTCTTGCGTCTGGATTCGTTCGTGCACAAGGCTCTGAAGTAGACCTCGAACCAGTACTTCAACATTTGTCTTGTTATACTGGAGGCATGTTTGCCCTTGGTAGCAAAATCTTCGAAAAAGAAGACCACTATAGGATCGCTCGTAAGCTCACTGATACTTGTGTATGGGCATATAAAACCTCCCCAGCTGGCATCATGCCCGAAGTCTCTCATCTTCTGAAATGTGCCAACACAACAGATTGTCAATGGGACGAAAATGTATGGCACGAAACGATCGTTTCCAAAGCTGATCAGAGCAAAGAGGAGAGTCCGTTGCAGAATATTGCAAATCTAAGATTACCAAAAGGCTTCACATCCATTGAAGACAGACGTTACATCCTTCGGCCTGAAGCTATTGAGAGCGTTTTCATCATGTATCGCATCACAGGTGAACAATCATGGCAGGCTGCAGCATGGGATATGTGGACTGCAATCCAACGCAGCACAGATACAGATATAGGAAATTCGGCTCTGCTCGATATTTCAGCAGAGACACCACCAAGGGAGGATAGTATGGAGGTAAGCTAGCATACCCATGTTGCACAACTTATATTTACTGACACTTGGATAGAGTTTTTGGATGGCAGAGACATTGAAGTACTTTTTCTTAACTTTTTCCGAGCCAGATGTGATCAGTCTAGATGACTATGTCCTCAACACCGAGGCGCATCCGTTTAGGATACCGAAACCACCCCCGAAGCATGGGTGGTGAGGTACTGGAGTCGCAATCATCCTAGATAAAAAGGGATGCAGCACTTGCTTGCTGTAGAAAATGACTGCAATAATAGTAGTATTAATAAGTAAGCCATTGCGGCTTTCGCCATGCATCTCGATAGCGTTTTGCTTCACCCTGTGCAATGTGTTCATGGTGTTGGCCACTAAATGTATTTTGATTCTTCCGTTTCGGTTTTAGATCGTGGTTCTGGCTGAACACGTGTCAGATTCTCTCATCGAGTTCGAAACATACTAATACTCGAGGCATCGTATAGGGGCTGACAATGATTAAATACCTAGACAGGGATAAAGCTCTAGGCTTGTATATGAGGAGGCAAGTGCAGCAAAGACGGGACATAAGCATTATACGCTAACTACTTTGGTAAGTGGCTTTTGAAGGAACCGTACAAGGCTCAGGGCTGAGTTGGAAGGTTTTGTTGCTTTTTGAAAGCATCCCGGGTAAGCAATAAGTAAACTGGTGACGCGAAACAGTACAGCAATGTACCAGAATCGAAATCAAGTAGGTTTAACTATGTATATCTATATTACATAAACCAGCGTAATGTTATGTTGGGTTGAGATTCATAGTTCCAATAATAGAGATCATCATGTAATTTAGTCCCGCAATTTCGGCTGACGATTTACAATCGCGTAACGAATCAGCGACCGCAAAGCCACACTGACGATACCGTTTTCAGAGAATGGGCTGACCGCCACAATGCAAGCTGAGCCACTTTGGCAGGCACCATTGGATTAAGTTTCTTTCTTCAGAATCGGAGAATTTCAAATCATGGGCTGAACATGAACGGGCTGAACATGAACGGGCTTACCAAAAAACGGCTTACGCCTGCGGGAAGGAATCTATAAGACTGTTGGGTAACGCCATGTACGGGTTTAATGCGTCAACCCTGGGCTGAAAGAGCTAATTCTCCTTATATTCGTCGAAACAAAACAGTCACTGCGGTTGCCAACTAGGTTTGGAAAAAAAGTAAGACTACAAATAGTCTTGCCAAGTAGTCCTGCCGAGAGCCGGAGATTATGGCTGCGAAGGGATATTATAACCAGAGACCCAATGTGCCATATGACATAGATCAGCAACAGCATCTTCTTTCTCCAAGCATGTCTTCTCCAGGTATGCCGTCTGGCCCGACCACGCCACTGAAACCACTCCATCTACTCTCACACGAAGAACACGCTATACCCAATCACAATCCGAATTATGAAGATTACCAGAATGTACACAAAGCATCACAACAAGATAGAGTACGTATTTTGCAACATGAATAATTCCATTCGCAATGTTAACCACAGCTACAGGTTCTCAAAACACGCATTCGTCGCTTTCGCATCGCATCCCGCCTCCTTGCTTTCTTCATCTCCATCGCTGTCCTTGTACCCATCACCATGACCCTCGTAACGTTCCTCCGCACACAAAACACATATCGCCCCGTCACACTCACAAACGGGCAAACCGTGACACGCACCGCGTGGGCGAAGAACACGCGCGCCTGGCCAACATGGGCATACTTTGGCATTGCGCTGTTCTCCTTAGTCCTCAACTTTGCAACAGTGTTCTCGTACAAGTTTGGCTTTGAGCAGGCGAATGTTGCAAGTCTAGTAACGTCGTCATTTACGTGGATAGTCATGATAGGCAACCTGAGTATTTGGACCTATGCGGCGGGGATGTATAGAAGAGAGAAGGACAAAGATGGGAAGAGTGATGATCTATGGGGATGGACGTGTAGTGCACCTGCGAGGGCGATTCAAAGAGAATTTGCAGGCGAAGTGAATTTTAATACGCAGTGTAATGTGCAGGTATGTATGAGGACTCCTCCTGCTTTTCCCAGGAGCAGTTTGGAATATGCCATTAGAATCAAGTTGCTGACTTTTGTGACAGAGTGTGAGCTGGTACATCGGTCTTGTACAAGCCGGTTCTGCGCTATTTACGATAATAATCTACATTTTCGTCTTCTTGCGCAAACGATCGAAGAAAAATCTGAATCGGCAGATGCGATTGAGTGGATTTGAGCCTGGGCAGCATTGATTCTGAAGCATCCATAATATGAAACTGTAAATAGAAAAACATACTTCTTTCTTTTTTGATGATGCATGAATTATGTGATGCCGAACTCCGAGGCATGATTCGATGCTGGCATGACCATGCTACAACCACAAACGCATGGATGTTACATGATGATGCAAGCATTTGACTAGAAAGCTTAGTTACAGTTTCGATCATGCACGGAGACCATGTTGCAATGGTCTTGCGTCAGACTTTACAAAACAAAAAGCACTGCCATGAAACCATGCTGCGTTTCGTTTGTGTCTGGACTCTCATTGGAGCCTCAGGAAACAATCATAAACCTCAGGCAAAAAGAGTTTTTGGTCTTTTAAGATAGAATCGATTGAATCTACGGTTTTCCCCATGTAATTAATGTTCAAGTGGGAGTTGAAATTGAAATTGATGATAGAGATGAAAATGCAAATTTAACATGTGAATATCCCCACAACCAACTCCCATGCCTGGATCCCTATTTACAATTCCCCGCTGAGAAGATGCAAGGAGACAACAACTTTAGCAGCGGCTTCATTTATTCCCCTATGTTGTGATGATGGCCAAGTCCTTGCCGGTTTGACTTTTGACATACTCACTCATCATTTGGGTGATAGGTGCTTGGGCGGCCCACTGTGTTGCCAGAACCATATCATCAATCATCTTCATCGTCATGATTATAGCACCCTGGGGTGGCTTAATGTTTCCATACTTGTCCTTGTTGGACTCTTGGCGACGTGCTTGCTTTGCACCTTCGGTGGCGTTGGCAGGCGTACCCTCTGCGACTGTAGGTGCCTTGCTTGCCTGAGGAGTTTGAGCTTCGGCGCCAGCAGGCTGAGCAGCTTGAACACCTTCCATCTTCCGCATAGTCAGAATGAATTCTCCATCAATCTGACGGACCGGGATGGCAATGCGCATGTTGGTCTGGTCGAGAACAGCGTTTGCTGCAATAGGGGTGAATGTCGGGGCGAGAAGGAGCTTCTGTGCAACAGGGTTGTTGTTGATAGTGGGAGTACCCTGTTGAACTTGTCCGCCTTGCTGAACCTGTCCACCCTGAACCTGTCGAGCGACCATCTTTCTGAAAAGATCGCGGCCGAGACTACGGGGCACAGTGCCAGCAGCCCCACCAAGGTTACCAGTTGCGCCACCTGGGTTCTGGAGAACACTACGCTGAGCGACGGCGATGGCAACTTGGCCAGTTGGTGGAACGCCCGCGGCTTGCATCATTTTCTGGACGCGAACAGCATTGACTATCATCGTTAGTTTGTTTGATATACTATGGAGGAAGTATACATACTTGGCATCTGAATGACTGTTACCTGCTGGTTGAGTCCAGGTACAACAGCACCCAAATTCGTGACAACGGAGTATCGGTAATCATCTTTTCACCATGTCAGCATTGTATAAACATTGCACTAGTGTTTCAAAAAAACTTACTGACGCTGTCTTGGCCTTGAAGACCAGCCAGCATGCTTGAATCAATACCATCCACAACATCAACGTTCATAGTCATTGGTTGAGTAGCGCGAGTGGACATCCTGAAGCCATCCTGGAACTCGTTCTCCTGGAGACCAGTGCCTTGAATGGCGATTGAAGTGCCTTGATCGCTACCAAAGGGCTGAACAATGGTGTTTGTCTCAATGGTCTGACGACCGACGATCATGTACTCGCCATCAAGTTGGTTACGCTTGACCATACGAACCGTCATATCAGTGCTTACATAAGTTAGCATTGTTTGGCTTGGAGAAACTGAATTTATCATACCTGTTGACGCTTCTCATAGTCTCTTGAATCATCCATGTCTGTCTGTCTGGTGAAAGCATAGCAACATAGGTATTATCGGGCTGAACAGCATTCTGCTGAAGAGTCTGCATATTGATAGCCATCTGCACTTGACCGCCAACTAGATCAGTGGCACCATTGGTGCTAATGGTCATAGATTGTCCGCTAACTGCAACAAATGGCTGACCAGTAGTACCCGTAACTTGATTTGCGGGGATAGCAGGTGTTTGTTGATTAACTATTAGTTGTTGTTGCTTCTGAGAGAACGTCTCCACTCTTGAGCGATCCGGGAATTGGAAAGAGTTAAGTTTCATCTACTCAAGTCAATTATTTAAGTCTTGAAGATCCGAAGACTTCATGAACTTACATCGCCATTGAGATTAAGTACTTGATTGAACTGTGCTTGTTGGGTGTCTGCCGACTGAGCCAATACCGGCGTGCAGCTCAAGAAGAGGACGAAGAGAGAAGAGAGTGTACCAGCCATCTTGAATAGAATATAGAGCCGCCTGGGCTTTAAGGAGTGATTATGAACAAGAAGAGAGGAATTAATAACACCGCGGAAGGGCGAGAGAAAGAACGATGGAGCCACTGACCAGAATTGCTGCGTACACAGATGCTAATTAGTTGGCAGCAGCAGCGTCTATTATGAAGATTCTTGGACGGTGTGATAAAACTCCGTATCGTAGGCCGGCGTCTCTGATCTCCGCTTGCCAGGTTTCATGACTATGCTGCAGAATTGAATAGTCGACGACCCCGTCTTCAGACCTTGCTTCCTGATCAGGCAATGGGGCTACAATGTTAGTGTAGTATTCACGCTAAGTGCAACAACATGCCTTTGATTCAATGGTGCAGGATATCGAAACTAGGGCCTCGTGCATGCCAAGAGCCGGCGATGTGCGCATCCGTGAGCATGGCGTTGCTTGTCTGAGTAGATCCAGTTTCAGAGAGAAGTTGAGTAGTTTGGTTTGACGTTTCGTGACAAAACAAAGAGCTTCAGAAGCAATAGTACACTCCAAAAATGCCTCGCCACATAATGCCATGATCCGGGTGACTGGCATGATTGCATCCTTCTTTCAGGGAGCAATATGAAGCACCCGAGCGAATGCAATAATGTCCGTTCATCTCATGTTTCGGTTTCTATTGTGGAAGTTGATAGTTGATTATCATCTCAGGATACATGACCGCTTGGTGGCAATCAGCACAGATTATGAACGGCTGGGCAATCGTCTTGTGGAGTTTCAAGTCAATGCGTTGCTGCAGTGTCGCCCTGCATGGAACTGAGCGTTGAAAAGTTGATTAGTATGAATACTGAGGGAATTTCCCTGAAGCGGGGTTGCACGGTAAAACGGAACCATCAAACATTGATGTTTAGAATAGTGTTTTACTACACATAAGTAAGCTTTTGTCGCACGGAGCAGGTTGTTCTCGGCGATTTAAATTTCAACTAGTCTTGAAGTAGTAAGTGCATATTGATTGTAAACACTAGTTTACAAATAATATACCAATAATAGATGCTCAAGCAATGCTTTTATAATATATACTGTCCAGAACGTTTTGGGACCTTTGAAATGAATACTTCTCGGGCAAGATAATAGGTAAGAATGAGACGGGCCATTAAAGACCAAATGCTATATTCTATCGCACTGAGCATATCTATAAGATCAAAACACACACGGCACCTGATGGAAGAGCCAGACCATTTGTTTTGGCAAGGGAGCGACTTCTTGATAAACATATCAAGGTACTATACATTTCCTGATCTCGAGATCATATGATCTCGCGCGGGACCCACTCCAATCCATTTGACTTTAACGCCTATGAAATTCTCAATGTACTCTACGTACTTGCGTGCGGCAAGTGGAAGATCCATGTAGCTCTTTGCGCCGGTGGTGGGTTTCTTCCATCCAGGCAGAGTTTCGTATTGCACCTCGACCTGGGCAAGATTGTCGGGATTTGAAGGAAAGCCTTCAAGTACTTTGCCGTCGATTGAATACGATGTGGCAATCTTGAGCTCATCAAAGTCGTCGAGAACATCTAGCTTGGTGAGATTGATGGCGGTGTAGTCGTTGCAAGCATGGGAGTGCTTCACGACGACAAGGTCCAACCACCCACAGCGACGCTTGCGCCCGGTTGTTACGCCTACTTCGTGACCCACTGATTGCAACTTCTCGCCAAACTCGTTGAGCTGCTCTGTGGGGAAAGGACCGGATCCGACGCGTGTAGTGTATGCTTTTACAACACCAATGACCTCGGTGAGCGATCGCCAGCCCAGTGTCAGGCCAGTAAGGACACCACCTAGGCCAGTGTTTGATGATGTGACAAAGGGGTAGGTTCCATAGTCGATATCCAGCATGAGGGCATTGGCGCCCTCGACCAAGATCTTTGACTTGTTTTCTTTTGCAGAGGCGAGCAGGGGTATTTGATCGACGACGTATGGCGCAAGCTTTTCGCGGAGAAGCTGGAGATGTTTGTCAGCCATGTACTGGTGATCAAATTGAGTTGTGCTCACCTTGAATTTTTCGATTTCCTCTTTCGGGTCATATTTCAACAGGTCGCCGAAGCGCTTCTGGTAACCCATGACGATTCTGTTGAACTTTTGTTCAAATACTTCTTCGTCAAAGATATCGCACATGCGCAATCCACTCCTGGTCATTTTAGTGCTGTAGGTTGGGCCAATGCCTTTCTTGGTAGTGCCTGCTTGACTGTTAGCAGCTTCTCTGCATATTCCCACCCAAGCTCCGTACCAATGAAGCCCTGGCCAAGCTCAACCTCCTCCAAGCCGTCCACCTGCTGGTGAAGATCAAAGACGACATGCGCCCGGTCGGAGATGAAGATGCGGCCCTCAGTGTTCAGCCCATGTTTGTCCAGTGCCTCCAATTCCTTGAAGAAACTGGGGACATGAACAACACAACCGCTTCCAATGACATTTACGCAGTTGGGGTTGACAAGGCCAGATGGAAGGATGTGAAAGTCATAGGTGACGCCGTTGGCGACAATGGTATGTCCGGCATTGTTACCACCCTGAGCGCGGCAACAAAGTTGCGATTCGTGGGCAAGGATATCCGCAAGCTTGCCCTTGCCTTCGTCGCCCCATTGGGCGCCGAGGACAACGGTGACGGACATGTTGAGTGAGACGTGGAGAGATCAATTGCTGGTTCAACAAAATTTTGGAGTTGCGGCTCCTCTGCCCCACTATGATTCTCTGCCCCGCCATCCAAGCGCGATTTCGCAATCGGCAATCTTCGCAAGCGTACCTAGCACCCTAGCACCCTAGCACCCTAGCACGCGGGCGCAAGAAAGGCCCGCACACCAAAAACTGACCTTCTGGGTTGTTTTGTAACGACACAACCCTCTACTAATTTTATATTTCCTCTTCATAAATAAAAAATTGTAGTATAATAAATATAGTAAATTCTTTATAGAGTTTATTACAATCTATTGTGGCTCTATCTACAAATAAGGGTCAAGAAGGTCGTAGGTTCTAGTTTGGTGTTCCTCCAAAATCGCACTGAGTTGGTGCCTAGCAACCAGGTAGGTAAAAGCCATCTGCATGGCATAATGGCGTAATCGCATAATGGCGTAATCGCATAATGGGTGAAGCACGTGAGAGCCTACTCACTTGACTCGCTGATTGTTTTTCATTAGCTTAGTAGGTTGACTAGGTATTCAATTGAATATGTATAAAGTACTTCACAAAGCAATCGCTGCGAATCCAGAGAGCACCACAGTCGCTAGCCCAGCCCAAAAGGCGGTACCCCCAACCTGCAAAGCTTGCGCAGCGCCTGGGAAAGGCTGAGGGGCACTCGAGTTCCCCGCTACACTCTCATTCGGTCTAGCAGGCGGGAAAGTCGTTGTTGGCGTACTAGACAGGTTCTGTACGCGAATGTAGTTTGCTGCAAGCGCCTGTCCCAGGCCAGCATCTTTCAAGAACTGGCTTGTGTTGAAAAAAACCCTGTTCTGAGCCAGATCCGCATACTTTGCCGGAATAGTGAAGTTTGAGGGCTGAGAGAAGAGGACAAAGGTGTACGTGTGTGGCACATCGCCTACAGGTGGAGATGGCTGCAAGTATGGAACCTGGCCAACGGGTACAATGAGGGGTGCTGGGCCTGACGAGTTGTCACCTCCAAGTAAAACACCACTTGCTAGCCAGTGAATGAGTTGGACTCGAGTGCCATTACGAGGAACATCAAGATCCACTATGAGAACAACTCCAAAACGAGAGCCTCCTTCTCCTGCACTCCATACTGGCGAGCTAAGGTTGGGTGGCTGCGCGGTTTCTGCATAAACGTTAGCTCTTCCAGCCCTTATAGCCTTGGCTGCTTCGCTCTGTGCCTTGTCCTCAGCATATCGCTGATAAATAGGAAGGTAGTGTTCCCTCTCACTGGATGTCTCCTTGATACTTTTCCTACCCTCGATTTCTCTCACCCACTTCCTCCACCGCTACCTTCCTGAGGAATGCCCGGGCCGCCCTTGAAATGATCCAACACCCACAAACGGTTCGTCCAGGGAGCAATGGCGATATCAGCGAGGCTCAATTTCTTGCCTAGGAAGTACGGCCCTTGAGGATCCATTTCCTGGGTGAATTCTTTGAGGTGATTGAGAAAGTCTTCTTGTTTCTCCCCCTTTCCTTCGTCTCCTTGGTGTTGCAAGAAGCGATGGTATGCCGGAATAATGCGGCTGCCAATATAGTCAATCTAGATACTTGCTCGAGCCCGGTCATATGGATCCTTTGGCAAGAGGTGTGGAGTGTGGTCTGGGAATGCTTCTTCCAGGAACACGCAGAGCACAGTACTTTCATAGAGTGGCTTGTTTTCGTATTGTAGGGTACGAACCAATCCTCTTGGGTTGAGGTCCAGGAGTGACTGTGGCTTGTCATAAGGATTCACTTCGCAGTATTGGTAGTCAATGCTCTTCTCTTGGAGAACGATCCAAACACGCTGAGCGAATGGGCAGAACCAGCCAGAAAACAACTTCAGGGAATGGCCGACAGAGTGTTTCTAGCCATTTTAACTTAAGCTATCTATATATCTTTGAATGTACTTTGACTGTTTGAGCTGCAACACCAGTCGCCTCAAGGTGAATATCGGCACCAGGATGCGAAGATTTGCCCATGGTTGTTATGGATCGTTTACCATCGAACAATTTTTGTAAGATGGTTATGATCCTCTTTCAGCCATCCAGTAGTAGGTAGTAGCGGGGTAGCTAAAGAACCCCACCTTCCGCTATCGGAAATCTTACTTCTAAGTGCGTCATTTGGGCTGAGATAGCAGCTGTCAAACCAATGAAGATCCAAAGTCAAATGATGCATAGTGGGATTGGGTAATCATCCGAGTAACCGATTGCTGACCACGCAGATTGTGGGCAAGTATTGGTCCCAAAAATTAGCAAGCTAAAGCTAGTTTTGAGTTGGAAATTGGTAATTTGGTCTGGACCGACTCTGTACTTAAATTGACGCCATGTATAATAATTGTAACGCAACCAGCAATTGTGCGGCGATTGTTGCACCCAAACCAAAATCACAACTGTGCCTCCGTACACGCCAAGATGCGCGCAATCATTCGTACAGGACCTTCGAAAACCCTAACGCTCGATTCTGCTTTTCCAGACCCAACAGCGAACGAATTCCCAGAAAAATACATCATCCAGACTAAAGCCACAGCCTTGACTCGGGGCGAACTTACCTGGCCTGAACCGTTGAAACCAGAGATTCCAATATGTGGGTATGATTTTGCAGGTATCGTGGTTGCTACCCCACAAGCCCTCGGTACCAATGCTTACGGGCTAGGGGATGAAGTTTACGGGCTCACAAGCTTCTCTAAGCAGGGAAACGCGCGGGAATTGGTTGTTCTTGACGGGCAAGAGCTTACTTTGAAGCCAAGGAATGTAAGCTGGGTTGAGGCTGCTGCTGTGCCTCTGAGCGCTCTGAGTGCATTCCAGGGGCTATTCACCAAGGGGAATCTGAATGCTCCTGGTACAGGTACAAACAATGGAAAAAGAGTGTTAGTCACTGCCGCATCTGGTGGTGTAGGCATATGGGCAGTCCAATTGGCTCACCAAGCTGGAGTCGATGTTGTTGGCACATGTGGCCCATCCAATATCGAGTTTGTGAAAAGTCTCGGCGCAGATACAGTGTTGGACTACACGAAAACAAATCTTTTGGATTGGGTCCAGGAGGATCCTCACCGACGTAGTTTTGACATGGTTTTTGATTGTATCGGCGGTCAGACGCTTACAGACGCCTGGAAATGCACGAAAAAGGATGGCCTGGTAATTAGTATTGCCGAGCCTGCGGATTCGAAGAAGCCGAGTCTTGGAGTAGAACAAGGAGTACACGGAGTATGGTTCATTGTCGAACCTAGTTCCGACCAGCTTGGCAAGATTACGGAATTGATTGAACAAGGCAAGTGTAAAGGCCAGATAGATCAGGTGTTCACACTTGACCAGTACAATGAAGCGTTTGAGCGACTGGAAGGGGGTCATGCGAAAGGAAAAGTCGTTTTGAAGGTATAATGGCTAGTGCAGATATTAGAGCTGGGATAAAAATTGACCAATAAGCCATTTTGATTAGACTGAAGTGTATGATTAGTTGCTGCTAGATTCTATACTTTTGAGGAAAGCCTTGTGTACGCATTTGTGGAGGTTGTGGAGGTCATATTCACGGGGTAGCAACGGGGGTGCAGCAGAGACTTAGACGCTGTAAGCAATATTTCAAAACGAAGCTCCGATATAGATTCTTTATTTCAAAATAGTGGACCATGCACCCCAGTGCGTACATCAGATGACAGCCAGGCATCGGTCACTAATCGACGATACAGTTGTCATCCCGGCTCTCTATTTGGTAAGTCCGGCACTCGCTTATTGACAGCAGCGTGAAACAGGCAGAAGCATGCATCTGCGTGCTTTAGTTCCATACTGATGGGCCACATAGTCGCTGGTCGTACGAGGCGATTGCTGTTGTCAAACGCAACCGAAACAAAGGCTCGAAGTGCTGCTCAGCGCCCGAAAGCCTGTTTGCCCGCAGACAAAATGGATACGAATTTGTTCGGAGGTTTCATCATTATATTTACGTGTATGTTTGCGTCGTTCCGGCTGTCATTATGAAGAACTATGAGTCAGCCGGAAGTGACCGGAAGGCTGATTACACGACGGTCTGCATAGGGTATGTAGCGTATATTAAGCGAAGACGCTAAAGAAAAGCTTAAAAGCCGAGAGTGACGACGTTGATCGGTGTGATGGCCAATCATAGATTTGGAAGCGGAGTCGGGAGCGGGCATAATCTATATACCGTGTTGTCTAGGTGCTAGGGGAAAGCATTTCTGGATGCTGTCACTCGCGTCACACCACCTCATGCATGGATTGAAGGTGTCTTCACTGCTGCAAGCCCCACATCCTTTATAGGACGAATTGTATCGGATTTCCAGTAAGAGATGATCTGAGAAACGCAACATGTTGGTTAAGGGCCTAAAGAGTCATTCTTTTGTGGTGACAAGGTAGCTTGCCCCACTACTTACAAAACCTATGCGTCAAATCCGAGATAATTGCAGCATTGCGCTTGCGCTGACAAACAGGTGTGGTGACCTAGCCACCACCTCAAGCTTCCGAAACTTCCGGGGCAGTATTGATAAGATGGCCGAGTTTACTTTTGAGTGGACAGGAAAAGCGGGATTGCTCACTCAGTTTATCAAGCACATCGTCGTTCAGCTTGACAAATGCCGCACCGCATCGCTCTGACCTTAGCTACTGCAGTGCTCCTCGTGCCTTGGGTAGTTGCACATGGCGATGAGTCTATGGCTATGGGTGAACACGATGCGCCTCAACCACAGGCACAACATGACAGCCAGATAACTAGCTATTGGAGTCTTTCTGAGCATGCTGCGCTCATGTACTGGCACATTGGGTTTGAAATTCTGGCATGGATGGTGATGCTGCCAATTGGTGAGCCTGCCTATACTGATTGGAAGGGCCTTGCTGACGCGTCCAAGCTGTCATGATGAGTATCTCGCGCTCACGTTTTACTCTGTTGTCGCAGTTAATGTTTCTCGCCATCAACGCTTCCGCCCTTGTCCTCGGCGTTGTCTACGACCACAAAACGCCGGAGCTATACGCAGGGAATACGCATAGCAAAATAGGATGGGCCGTAACTTGGATCGCGTCTGCATGGGTATTCATGGCTGCAATTCAAGTGTATGTCGGACACGGCAAATCACGCCCTCAAGTGGATGAAGACCAACACGTTGCCACACAGTCCATGTCTGTCGCAAACATGATGCAATATCACCGAGTCCAAAAAGACCTTCCAGATCTATCGCGCTTCTCCAATGACTCTGGCCAGGGTACTGAACGAAACTCAGAGTCTCTGTTTGGCCACTCGCGGTCGTCTAGTTTGAGATTCGAGGACCATCATTCTGCCGCATCTACTCATAGCTTCACACATGATGAAGAAGACTCTTTTGATGAGGTGTCTGAGAAGCGTGGTCTTTTGCAAAATGCTTCCATGGACAGGTTCGTTTTGCGTTATATGG
The DNA here is from genome assembly GCA_021365335.1 of Phaeosphaeriaceae sp. PMI808. Classification (NCBI taxonomy): domain Eukaryota; kingdom Fungi; phylum Ascomycota; class Dothideomycetes; order Pleosporales; family Phaeosphaeriaceae; species Phaeosphaeriaceae sp. PMI808. Next base: position 171,099 of record JAJTIZ010000029.1, read on the forward strand.
GACTATTTACTCTTGATCGTCTCCTTAAAGGTGTCCGATTCTCCTATGTGGTTATGGAACGTACGATCTTAATACAGGGCTTTGTTGGCATTCTTACTGGTACTGTTGTCTATGGTGGCATTGCGGTAAGTGAACCAAGCGACTATGCTCAAGAAGGTTGACTGATTGTGCGTAGAAAGGCGACGCTGTCTTTAATGTGCTCGCGCACTTTGTTAAAGGTGGCATCTTCTTCCTCTACGGTCTTTTAACGCTAGGTAGATGGATGGGGGCATTTGCTGACTTTGGTTGGGCGTGGAATGTGAAGCCACCGAGGGAGATCGTCGGTCGTCGGAGGGCGGCAATGCCTTCGGCAGAGTTCATAGAATCATTCGTTATTTGGTTGTATGGCGTCACGAATGTTTTTCTTGAGCATCTAGCGGCCTGGGGAGACAAATGGACCGCACAGGACTTGGAACACGTTTCCATATCCGTGTTGTTCTTTGGTGGGGGATTGGTAAGTTCAACCAGATACCTTTTTCACGTTGGCACTAACTAGACCTTCTTAGTTGGGAATGATCGTCGAGTCGACGAAAATACGAGATCTCCTCAGCAATACATTTGTCTCTTCGCACGCGCATTCAACCACCCAAAGCGAGTCATGGCAACAGCCGCGCCAGCACCGAGTGTCGATGAACCCACTGCCTGCTCTTATCATCATGCTTCTCGGCAAGATGATGAGCTCCCACCACCAAGCCTCAAAGCTTTCGACCATGATTCATAGCCAATGGGGAAGCATGTTCATGGGATTCGCCTTTGCACGTGGCATCACTTATATTCTCTTATATATCTCCCCTCCTACGTCATACCTCCCTTCTCGCCTACCCACGGAGTTGATCACTTCTTTCTGTCTGGTTGCCGGCGGCATTACCTTCATGGTTAGCAACAAAGATACTGTGGCCGTTCTTGAAGGATATGAACTTGATGCTATGTTCATTTTCACCGTAACCATGGGTATTACGATGCTTCTGATGGCTTGGACCACAATAACTATTGCCATCAAAAGCTGGGCATCCATGGTGGAGGGCCAGAGCCAGTATGCTAAAAGACATGCTGGAGTGTTGGCCTAAAGATAGGGCCCAAAGACACCCTACTAGCACTTGCACTGATTCAGCAATTGCTTCGACTATCGCAAGAATCTTTCCTTCTCTTTTTTGGCGATCTCATGCATTCTGAATTTATGATACCACCGCGGTGATACCCCTTCCATGCATCATCAACAGCCTGATTCGCTGTATGATGCACCTCCATATCATTTGAAACAGGGAATGATCCTCATGGATAAGAGATGAAGCGACGAGCTATGTTTAATGAGAGGGCATAGGATGTTCCTGTAATGGGCCTGGTTCCTGAGAGTGATAGATCGTAGATAGACTAAATGAATAGCATCTCGCAAGACTTTAGTTAGGCGACAATGTTGATACAGCCGTCAAATCCTAGGTTTCATGCAGCTACGAGACAGACATAGGCTTACAGACATAGGCTTACAGACATCACCGCGTCCCACGGCTTCTTCCGGCCCCCCCTCTTGCAATTCCGCTTCCGCCTCTTCCTCTTGTTGCACCTCCACGCGTAGGTATGCCACCACCTCTTCCTGCTCGTGGGATGCCGCCTCTTCCTCTCGAAGCTCCCGGTACTTTGGATGCTGGCGCTGGAGTCTGTGGGTTCTGGTATTTGGAAGATATCTTACTACTTGGTGGGTTCTCGACGAACGAGGTGTCAGTGGTAAGGAATGTGGCCTCTACGTCTTCAGGTCCTAGACTCCGATTGAAATTTGGATTTCCGAGATCGGGGTAGTTCTGCGGTCTCTTGAATGAATCTGCAATCGGTGCCTAAATATACCTGTCAGAATACTTTTTCGTGACGTAAGTCACACAGAATGACGACAAGTAGTCTGTACCTCAGGAAAGTCGACACAGAAAGCATTCATATTCATGCCGTATAGAAACCCTGCAAAGCTCTCTGAGAAGCGAGCTAGACTCTCGTGCATCAATTGCAATTGCATGAAATTCTGTTCTAGGTCTGCCATGGCGTCGCTTAGCTCTGCGAAGCCATCCTGGAGGCCTTCGAGCGCATTGCTGGAAGAAGCAGCGCCACGGCCGCGCTGCACGCTATCGCGCAGCGAGCTACGAGAAGAAGGTCGAAGGGGTGTAGTAGGGCGACTTCGGGGGGACTTGCTACGCGTTCGTTGGCGGTGGGAGGGTGGTTCGCCTAGATGCGAGCAGGTCAGCGAAGATGACGAAAGGGGCTGAAGCACATGGGCGTACGCGTAGGAGTTGTAGATGCCATTCTTGAAAAGGGTGTGGTGTGTTTTTTGTAGGTACTCAGCTGTCTGTTACATACACAGTAGTAGGTACTACCAATGGCTAGTTCCTCGACGCACCCCACATCAACCCGGGAAGCTAGACCAGTTTAGTCGATGACGAAGGGATTGGTAGGAACATAGGAACGTACATTGTACATAGGTACATAGGTATGCGCCGCGATAAGTCTGCACATAGCCTAGTTCTATCGCATTGTATCTTCTGGCCTGAATAGAGCTGTGAGCATCCTTTTACTGTGCTCAGGTCCCAATTGCGCACGCGACAGCGCCCCCCTCTTAGCAGTTTGGAGCTGTCACAGCCCCTCCGGATTATCCGAGAAACCCTATGCAACTTACCCACCACGCAGCTGTAAGCCGCACGATCATATACGGGACTCGCCCTACGCTTAGCCCAGCTTTCCATGTCCCGCTGCGCACAATCGCTCAGAAGACTGCTCCAGCCCAACTACAGATTCTCTGCACATCCTATCAAGCAGCTTACACCACGCCCCAACCATCATAGGTCAAAAGCCTGCGTTTACAGAGAGGATTGTCTTAGTCAGAAAAGTGCGCCCATATACTACAAGACAAGTGGCACTGGTTGGACTGTGGTAATAGTTTTGGGTATCACAGTCGGTGGTGCGCTCTTGGCCCCTCTTCTCCAGGCCTCTCCCAAGTCCCAAATCGCAAGAACCGATTCTGCCGTCTCGTTCAACGTCGCACATTTCACAGGCTCATATTTGGCCATGGCCCCAGATACCCCGCCTGGCCGACCTGGCACACTCACAGTTGACGAGGAAAAAAAATTGTGCGAGCTATGGGCTCTGACAATGAAGGTTTTTGGGGTTTATGTAGCTGCAGAGGAATCCAATGGTGTAAGCGCCGCTGTCACACCATCATCTGGTGAAGTTGAGCAGGAAAAAGACGGAAAGAAGGACAAGAAGAAGAGCCGGTTGAACGTTTTTAGGCGGAACAAGGACGACAAGAGCGTAGAGAGTAAAGCATCCACTCCATCAGGAGTATCAACACCTTCAGATATTAGCTCATTATCAATATCGGCCGAGGATGATAAGTTTGGCCAAACTGCAGACTTCAAGGCTGCGATAGCGAGCATTGCGCCAGAAGAGTTGCGAAAAGCGTTTTGGAGTATGGTCAAGCACGACCATCCCGATGCACTCCTTCTTCGATTCCTGCGTGCAAGAAAATGGGACGTGGAAAAGGCACTTGTCATGATGATCTCGACGATGCAGTGGAGATTAACTGAAATGCTCGTTGACGACGATATTATGAGAAATGGTGAATTAAAGGCCATGGAAGACGCAAAATCGACTGACACAAAAGTGAAGAAGAATGCCGAAGATTATTTAACTCAATTGCGAATGGGTAAAAGTTTTCTCCATGGAATAGACAGGGAGGGGCGGCCAATGTGTTTTGTTCGTGCGCGGCTACACCGAGCGGGCGAACAAACAGAAGAAAGTCTAGAGAGATTTACGGTCTACACGATTGAAACTGCCAGAATGATACTGAGGCCTCCAATCGACACCGCGGTAAGCCATCCCCTTTTTACAACTCATTCAATATAGCATCTAACAGCTACCAACAGACCATCATCTTCGACATGACCGACTTCTCCATGGCCAACATGGACTACACGCCTGTAAAATTCATGATAAAATGCTTCGAAGCAAACTACCCTGAGTCACTGGGTACAGTCCTTGTCTACAAAGCGCCCTGGGTCTTCAACGCCATCTGGACCATCATCCGCGGGTGGCTCGATCCCGTCGTAGCCGGAAAAGTACACTTCGCCAAAACAATCGATGAGCTCGAGAAATTCGTACCCAGAAAACAAATACCGACAGAACTCGGCGGTGACGAAAAATGGACCTACGAGTACCCTGAACCCATCCCTGGTGAAAACGATAAAATGAACGACACCGTAACGAAAAATGCGCTGGAAGAGGAAAGGGCGAGCATTGTGAACAAGTACGAGAGTACGGTGTTGGAGTGGGTGCGTGAGGGCGATAAAGAGCAAAGTCTCGAGGTGAAGAGGAAAGAAAGGGATGTCGTGGCTGAGGAATTGAGGCTCAATTGGTGGAAGTTGGATCCGTATGTGCGAGCGCGGTCGTTATACGACCGTATGGGTGTTCTTTCCAACGGTGGACAACTTGCGATTTATCCACCTGCAAAGGAAGTTGCAGCAGCTGCAGTACCGGCAAGGGTGTCTACGAGTGCGGACGATGTCGATTGATTGGAACTGTTGTGGTATGTATGGTATGTGGGCGGTTTTGCTAGAGGATGTGCATTCTAGCTCTTTAAGCATGTTCAACCATTGTTGGAGAGATGTCTGTACCTTTGCGTCGTGGATCTGGCAGTGTTGTATACACACGCTAATTTAATACAAGTCTAAGTTAATCACCTGCCTAGTTGAATGGCACACTCGAGGCCAAAAGTAAACGTTTTCACAAGGCTGTAAACTACAACTAAGGTTTGAAATATATGCAGAGGCTGAGGGCATGCGCCAAAGATCACTATGGATAGTATGTATGGCTCTACGATGCTGTGGCGCTTTATAGGACTATTTATTGTACATTGATCCAGAGCCGGCTTATCATGCCAGTTTTCCAACACATTTTTTACGTTCAAGCAGAGCGCTTGAGGTCTCTTCCACCCCTAAGTCGATGATCTTCGTGATTGTTGACTTCATCAAGCTTTGAGGCAAGGTTTTCTGTGTCGGTGATATCCTCATCAGCGGTCGACCTGTTGCCCTCAATACTCTCAACCGCTACTATCTTATTCTTATATTTTAAAGCCCCGGGGGTAGTGCTGTCATTGTCCTCGACCTCGGGCACAACCAAGCCCTTGGCGGGTCGGTATGTTATTTGTCCTTTATCGGCGGCGGCTAGACGCTGCTTCTGGCCTGCTTCGCCAGCCCGACCTAGCACGCCAGCAATGACTTGTATGCAACGGAGACTATAGTATTTTAGTACAGAAGCGAAGAAAGTCAGTGTGAAAATTACCTGTCGTCGTTGGCTGGAATGGGGTAAGTAACCCAGGTGGGATCCGCGTTAGTGTCAATGACTCCGATAGTGGGAATATTATTTAGCGCGCATTCGTGTAGCAAGACGTAGTTTTCGAGCGGATTCATGCATACGACCAGATCAGGGCGAAGCACGGGTCGGTCGAACAACTGTTCTTCAAAACCGGGGACATCTTTGTCGTGTTCATTGACCACTTTTGTCTTGCACCTTCCGAGGATCTGCTGTCCGTTTGTGATGCTTCCAGGTATCCAACGCTCGAAGAGGTGGTATCCTTTAGCAAGCTGGGCAGCGGTTGCCACAGCTCTGTCTTGCCCATCACGTGTACCAACAAACAGAACCATGCCTCCTCTTTTGCATACTTCTTGGACTACTTTGGCGGATCGTCGCAAGTGGGCGGCTGTGACTTCTAACGAGATGATGTGTACGCCTTGTCGTATGCCATGGATGTAGCGCGCGTTTGCAGGATTCCACAAGGAAGTCAGATGGCCTTGATGGGCTTCAGAGGCTAGAAGGAGCTCGAGGGTGACGTCGGCGGGTGAGGGAGGATTGTTCAAGAGGGTGTGTGGCTGGTAGTGTGGTGTGATGTCGGTGCCGAGTTTGCCAATCTGTCGTTGTTGTTGCTTGAAGACATGGTACTGCTCTGCGATGTTGGCCGTTGATTTTATATTGGGTTCTGGGTGAATGGATGACAGCTGATTGAGGTTGTTTTGCGTTGATGATTCAATGGCATCAGTGTGGGTAGAGAGAAATCGTCGCAGCGGCCGTTGTGAAATGCGGCCAAGCCGTATAGTTTGTCGTAGTATCATAATGCTGCTACGTCACCCAGTCTTTGAATCTCTTGTATCTCGGATGTATCGTCGTGACAATTCGAGATTATCGGTCCAACGCCGTCAAAAGATTCGCCAGTATGTATGGCCGACCGCCAAGCCATCCTAAAGCCGATTGCTAAACGCTAAACGTTTTTCAGCGCTGAGCACGCCCGTCCCGAGTGAATGGATGATGACGACGGTAGGCAGGCTTCCAGTGCGGTTGGTTTGTCTATGTGTACAGTGGAACTCTAGGGGCACATGGACGTCTGCACAATGCCATACCTAGGGTACCCAAATCCCATCCGTCCCTACATCACATCACTCTACTATTCACCCACCCCCGCTGAGCATCGTGTACACCTGCCAACTTTTGCATGCGTACTGTTGCCTTGTTTTGCTTTGCTTGCCTCAGTTTTTGCTCTGCTTCTTCTCATGTCTCTGATAGCGCGCCAAACCATAAATGAGCTAAGCTAAGCGCATTCATTCATTCCCCACGCCACGCCACGCCACGCTCACCCATTCAACCTCATTGATCAACCCCATTCGCACGTTGAGACCCTCGACTCCTGCCACCTCTGCCCAACGACTACTCTGCGATGCACTCATATCGTCGTCCTACCGTTTGAGTCTCCTCGAGGCCGTGTAGCCACGGCCCGAATCACTACTAGCCGGCACCATTCGTGTATCTCAAGACTTGTTGCCCATGCCCCTGCCGCTATGGACGGTAACGGCTACCCATATCCGGTGCGGTCCTTCAACCCGGACAGACAGATCATGATGGGGAATATGGATAATGGAATAAATGCCTATGGCGATATAAATCAAGGCCAGAGTTTGGATCAGGCAAGTCTGTACGGCATACTGCGCTTGATCCTTCAGTATTAATACAGGGTTAGATTGTGAGCCAAAATGACAAGGTAGAAAATATCAGGCGGCGGAGCATGCCTGTCTTTACAAACACGCGGCCGCGACTTGTCGAAATATCCCCTGAGAGTAGGCGATTGTCTATGCTGAACTTTGGGGATCCGAGCGACACAGACGCCTTCCAGTTCGACTTGCAAGCACCCGGTATAGAAGGCATGATGCGCAATAATCCCAACCTTCCACAGGCATCTGCCGAGATGCAGCATACCCGAAATGCCACCAACGACCTAGCAATAAACACGCAATTTGGCGGCCGAAATTCTCCCTTTACCACCATGGCCACCCCAGGCTCTGCGTACACCTCCCCTTTACATGCAAATGTATCGGTTGACATGGATATGAGCCCCTACCCGAACGGTATGCCCATGACTATGGAGATGGGAGACTCGCTCACCATCATGTCAAACGAATTGAATCTGTTTTCGAACAATCAGTTCAACCCTCACATGATGGACTCCCCTGTCAATCAAGACTTCATAGGTCCTATGCCTGCCCCTAATCAAGACAATACCATATCCAACTTGCAACACCATGTGCATCTTGAGCGACCATCCATGAGTAATACGCCCGAGACGGGATCAGGTGCATCCGGCCAGCCTAGTCACACCAGCAGTCAGGATCAAGCTAACATGCGCTCTGACTCAAGGGCTCATAGCGAGCAGCATTCATCCTCGAGAACCAATAACTTCCCAAATCAAATGAGTTTGTCGTCACACAACAATCAACAACCCATTGCATCAGACTCAAGACAAGATAATCCCAAAGAAAATCCGAACCAAATGGACGGCTTTCAGCTGGCCTGGAAGCCACCTGCTGGCAGCTTTCCTTCGACCATGCACTCGAATCTCCATATGAAAACTCGGTTCAAGAATGCCTATTCCTCGACCGGGTTCGATATGCTTGGTGTGCTTATGCGAGTCGCTACAAGGCCTGATCCACAAATAGACATAGGCTCCGTAGACCTGGCTTGTGCCTTTGTGGTCTGCGATGTTGAAATGGATGATATGCCCATTGTCTATTGCTCGGAAAACTTCGAACGACTCACAGGCTACACTAGACACATGATTCTCGGTAGAAACTGTCGATTTTTGCAGTCTCCTGACGGCAAAGTAGAAGCCGGCGTCAAGCGTAAATATGTTGATGATGAATCGGTCTTTTACTTGAAGGACATGATTTCCAACTGTGCAGAAGCACAGATCAGTTTGATAAATTATCGCCGAGGTGGGCAGCCATTCATGAATTTACTCACTATGATACCCATCGCCTGGGAGCCTGGCGGACCTACAAAGTTTTTTGTGGGTTTTCAAGTTGACCTTGTTGAACATCCCGGAGCTATGACGAACCAAAACTCGGGTAAGGTTCTCACTACACAGCGAGGCATTGCAAAAAACTGACTGTATATAGACGGGTCTTACAGAGTCAACTATCAACGTGGCATGTCTATGCCAAGCTACGTATTTCACGACTCGCAAAAGCTGCAGCCAGAGCAAGGACAGACCATTTCAAAAGACGAGGTTTCAAACGTCCTTGCTACATACAACGGCTCAGGAGACTCGGAAATCACTCGACGCATATGGGATAAAATCCTTTTGGAGAACGCTGACGATGTTGTTCACGTTTTGTCTCTCAAAGGCCTGTTTCTTTACCTCTCACCAGCTAGCAGTAGAATACTAGAGTACGATCCCAGCGAGTTGATTGGCACAGCTTTGTCATCAGTGTGCCACCCCAGCGATATTGTGCCTGTCACAAGAGAGTTGAAAGAGACTACCAATGGCGGCTCAGTCAATGTGGTGTTTAGGATACGACGGAAGAAGAGTGGCTACATGTGGTTTGAGGGCCATGGCTCATTACATACCGAGCAAGGCAAAGGCCGGAAATGCATCATTCTAGTAGGCCGCGAACGCCCAGTGTATACTCTCAGCAAAACCATTGTCCGAGAATCAGGTGGTGTGGGAGACAACGAGTTATGGACAAAGATGTCAACATCTGGAATGTTTTTATTTGTCTCGTCGAATGTTCGACAGTTACTGGACAAGCAGCCGGAAGACCTTGTGGGGACAAGTATTCAGTCGCTGATGCGTGCCGACTCTAAGGCTAATTTTGGACGCGTTCTTGAGCTTGCAAGATCAGGACGAAAGGGGGAGGTGAAGCATGAGATGATTAACAAGAGAGGTCAAGTTCTTCAGGCATTTACGACGATATATCCTGGGGACGCCATTGAGGGACAGAAACCCACTTTTGTTGTGGGACAAACACGGTTGCTCAAATACTCGAGGAACAGCCACACCAATCGCCAGTCAATGTATACGAACAAGGAGCGAAATGCGGGAGACCCTGTATCCACCATGTCCACTCATCACGCAATGAATTCTCCGTATCCTACATCTTTAACAGGAAATACTGGATCAAATACCCCGATCACCTCGTCAACCGAAGCGCGGTACATGACTACAGAACACTCCACAATAACTCAAGGTGGGAACAATGGTCTTCAACTTGGGCACCAAGACCAAAGCCTGGCATCAGATGACAACGTGTTCGATGAATTGAAAACTACGCGAAGCACAAGCTGGCAATACGAGCTCCGGCAGATGGAAAAGCGAAATAGATGCATGGCCGAGGAGGTACAGAATCTGCTCGCTGCCAAAAAGAAGAGGAAGCGGAGAAAGGGTGCGGGCCAAATGCAAAAGGATTGCGCGAATTGTCATACAAAAACGACCCCTGAGTGGCGGCGGGGTCCATCAGGGAACCGGGACTTGTGCAATTCTTGCGGATTGCGCTGGGCCAAGCAGGTACGTTTCTCCTCATGTCCATGCTATAATACTATGGTACTTGGGTTGCATGAATATGAACTAACTTTTCCCAATAATAGCAAGGTCGAGTGTCGCCACGCACGTCTTCTGCTACTAGCGACAAGACCAAGAAGAGTATTTCGCCGCGACACCACCAAAACCACCACACTAATTTACAAAATGAAATGACCGAGACAGGGCAAAACTCATCCATTTCTTCGTCAATGGCTCTGGCTAACAAGAAATCACCCACCCAAGGCGGGACGGGCGATGCTCATACATCAAAGGTAGCTCGCGTTGAGGTCACCCCTTCACAGGGCTTCGTTCCACCGCAGAGAATTGATGAAGCAACGGAGCCAGAGTTATGAGCGTAAGCGACCTGGCATTACCCATCATACTCAGCCGCACTCTTTTGTTTTTTTTTTTTTTTTTTTTTCTCTGTACAGCCCTGGTAGGATGTGCAGCATCAACGATACCAAACAATACCCTGCGTGATTCATCACGCAGACCCTTCGTGACTCCTGTTCCTTCGACATGAAATTGTTGAAATATCTCAAAGCAAATGAGATTGGACGGGTGCGGGAGATTACGTCTGCTTTGGGAGCCACTGCTCATGTTAAGTATGCGAATTTACGCAACTTTTGCCATATTTTTAGACGCATTTTTTTTATAGATGAAATGTAGGGTGAGGGGACTAGGCTCCATGCACAATTTCATGTCGGCATTTGAATGGATACACGACTGTAGGCCTGACGAGGGTAACTGTTGGATGGCTTCACAGTCGTAGACGTGCATTCATTCTGCAGGCACCTTTATGTGTATATCAATTTCTTGGAATGGAACGTGACGATGTGATTTGGTGAAAGGATGGTTATGGGTGTGCAAGTTATTGATTGTATAGTCTAGGATAGTTTATGTGCAATGGGTTGTCAAGTTATGAGAGGACGTAGCAAACCTCATGAGCGGCTAGCAGGCAAGGGGGGGAGGGGGTGGTTTGCTTTTGTCCTATTATCGCGTACGTACAAGCAGAATTGGCAATACTGGATTGCCAACTCATATGAAAGCAACCGTTATCCCGGGTGTACGAAGAGTGAACTCTGATATGAGGCAGTCGAGTCATTGGTATTGTTTAAGCAATGTTTACCAGGATGGGGAAGCTTACTCTCCGCTGTACGTGTCGGGATAGAGTTCCGAATTGCAGCTGTGGGGCCGGAATCGTGTTTCGAGGGCATTGCGTCGTTGCGTCGTTGGTCCGAGCTTGGGGGCGCAAGTACCTGCTTTGGTGGTCTAGACAGCCGCTGATTCACCTTTCGTTTCCTTCTTTTCCCTTTCCATACTCTCTATTGTGAAGGGAACAACAATTGCTGCCTCAAAGGTTACATTCGGTGTTCTGCCGTTGTTGATTATACTTGGGACAGACAAGCACAAGCACAAGCACAAGCATCCAGCACAAGTCGCGACTTCAAGCCATTTCGACAAGGTAGCCGGACATCGTCACCAAGAGCAAGTTGGAGAGGGGCATGGACGAGAATAGCAGGATTACAATCACGGTGTGCGGCGATGGGGGTTGTGGTATGCGCGCATGCCAACTAGTCTGGGCAACTGAGGGTAAATACTGATCATGTATGGCTTAGGTAAAAGTTCAATCACATTACGCTTGGTGAGAAGTCAATGGACGTCAGAATACGATCCGACAATAGGTGCGCGTGCCAACCTCCACTCTCCGCCACTCATCCGCTTTCTCTCGCCCTTCACTGACTCTCTTCTCACCGCACAGAGGACTCGTACTCGGTCACGCGAGCCGTCGATGGCGTACCTTACTACCTAATGCTAACAGATACCGCGGGCCAAGAAGAATACCGTGGTCTCTGGGCTGCCTCGAATCTCAAATCCGATGCCTTTCTCCTCGTCTACGACATCACATCGTCGGATTCGCTCAATGCACTCGATTACTTCATGGAGATGATTGATATGGAAGAAGAGGGCCGGTTGGACCAAGGCAAAACGCCACCGGTGAAAATCGTCGCCGGAAACAAATGCGATTTGCAAGGCCAGCGACAAATCAAGGCAAAGGACGGCTTGGAGTGGGCTCGAAAAAGAAAATGCGGCTTCATGGAAACGAGCGCAAGAGAAATGGTCAATATCGAAGAGACGTTTGCGCGTACGTTGTTTGGTTATGCTTGGGATGAGATGGGCAGTATGTACTGACTTTACGCAGTCCTTGTTCGCCGCGTGGTCGAGGCCCGTCGTTTGGCTGCTGGTGATAATCATGGAATACAAACACAAGGATATCGAAACGCTACTCTACCACCGCCCAAAGCGAATGGCTCGCCATCATATACACCATACGAGAAAGGTGATGGGGAACCTAAAGACGGCTTTTGGAACAAACTCAGATGTTGGTAGTGGGCAGTTGGCGCATTGGATGGGTAGGATTTGACTGTAATTCGGCGTGTTGTAAGCGTTGTTTGGGGCGTTGTTGGCGCGCACAATTAGTTGCTTTGGGACATTTGCGTAGGTGTTTGGGGGAGGGGTTGGTTGTGGGTTGTTGAAGACCTTGGGAATGTCTGCGAAGACTTTGTGTATATTATTTTATTTTCCTCCTTTGGGGATTTGGGAGTTAGTAGTATTTGGCATAGTGCTACGCTTCTCGAGTCGGTTGATGAAAGAGGAAACAAGTTCGGTTCCGTATTTTAGGAATCATTATCTGCATCGGAATTCCGTTGATGTCATGGATACAATGGCCGATTTGAGGCATGCAGTGCAGCTAATCCTGGCCAAATTGATGGAAATATACTAGCGTCTGTGCGCAAGCACGCCATTGGTTTGGTATCGACTCTGGAAACTTTGATATCCAAACCTTTTTCCAGGCTTCAATTGACGAGAGAAATATCGGGAAGAAGGTCATCCGTGGAGCAGTTTTTCATTCAGAAAAAGCAGGAAGTGAACGAGCGTCTTCAATCGCGGCTTGTGCACGTGGTTGAACGGGCATTGGGTATATCAGAAGAGGAAGAGAGCAAGATGTCCAAAGTCGATCATGAAATAGAGGCTACAGACCAGGGCTTGAGTCGGACCTTGAAAGATCTCTTCGCAGGCGCAGTCGGTGGAGTTGCACAGGTCCTTATCGGTCAACCTTTCGATATTGTCAAAGTCCGGTTACAAACAACACAACAATACACAGGAGCACTAGACGCCGCAACAAAAATTTACCGAAATGAGGGTGCCCTCGCCTTCTACAAAGGAACGCTAACGCCACTGTTTGGCATCGGAGCCTGCGTATCAGTCCAATTCGGTGGTTTCCACTACGCCCGGCGTGTCCTTGAAGCACAAAACGAAGCCAAACATGGCTCATCGCAACTTTCCTACTCACAGTATTATGCCGCTGGAGCCTTCGCAGGAATTGCCAACACCATTCTTTCTAGCCCAATTGAGCATATCCGCATTCGGTTACAGACGCAGCCTCACGGTGCAAATCGCTTGTATAACGGACCCATCGACTGCGTGCGCAAACTCTCTGCACACCAAGGTGTCCTTGCTGGCCTGTATCGCGGTACGGCCGTGACATATCTCCGCGAAGCCCAAGCGTATGGCATGTGGTTTACATCATTCGAGTACCTCATGAACGCAGACGCAGCGCGCAACAACATTAAGCGTGAGGACATCAGCACGCCAAAGGTAGCACTATATGGCGGCCTTGCAGGCGAGATGCTATGGATAAGCAGTTATCCTTTTGACGTGATCAAGAGCAAGATGCAGAGTGATGGATTTGGGGCTGCCATGAAGTACACTAGTATGCGAGATTGTTTTGCAAAGACATGGAGGGCGGAGGGTGCGGCTGGATTCTGGAGGGGCATTGGACCCACGTTGCTTAGGGCTATGCCTGTCTCTGCGGGTACATTTGCGACTGTTGAAGTCACTATGCGGATGATCAAGTAAGGCGCGAGGGGGAAGGGAAGAGAGGGAAGGAGCTTCAACATCCTCCGCCCATTTTCTTGTAGCTTTGCAAACCATTTGAGGACGCTACGTTGATTGATATCTTCGGGATATCATTTAAGATAAAGAATTTATTAAACCCTAGATATTCTCAGAATGAGTATTAGGATGGGTCTGTAGCAGTGCCCCTTGATTGCACGCTTTTGTTTAGATGGTCCATAGAATCGGGAGCAGCCGCAATACAGCAGTAGTCCACTTTCGTTTGGGTATCAAGGCCATTACCAAATTCTGTAATCTACATGCGTCCAATACTGTAAAAGAATGCTATCCACTCCATGTTGGTACATTTGAACTTGGGTACTGACTACCTGGACTACATTTTTGTACGAGCTCACCCTTGTTGTGCACTTGCGATTGGCGAGTTTACAGTGAGGTAAGGCATTTATGATACGTAGGAGATGAGTGATGCTTCCTATAACTATCTAGGGTACGGTTTCTCAACACTGTGATGTTGCCATCCCTTACAGCGACCCGTAATCACGATGTCAAATAAACGGCTCTCTTCACATCTCTTCACATGCGGATAACCTGACTTTGTCTGAGTAATACCTATCTACCCCTCAAGGTCCCAGTGGCGCGGTCTCGGCTATTCTTTGTAGCACCACCACCCCCTCGAACGATGCTATCACGTGTTTGGTCAGCTGTACAAGACTTCTTGTCACCTGACGTTTCGTATTGTAACTTTGTCAGGGATATCGGCGGACTTAAGCCTACCTAACAAGTCATCTCTCAGCTGAAGCTCGAGATCGAGTTTTGATGTACCGATGATGAAGCATTGCACAGCAAGATAGATAGACTGCTGTGCGTGTAGAGCGCCACTGCTACAACTCACAAAGTCATGGTGGACCTATCGACTGTTGCTTTGGTGAAGACATGATCCCTCCTTGAGCTATCAAGGTGGTCCCTCAATGGCAATAGGCATGAGAGGACTAACATCATGCGACGGACTAAGAATGACGAGAGAATACCGGTATTCAACAAGGGTACCTATACGAGATGCATGGTGGCTAGCTCTAGTTGTTGTATCAGGCCTGGGACATAAGGTCCCAACACCAGTTTCAGCTGCCAAGCCATCCTGGTCACAACATTGTGACCAATTACTCGGAAGGAAAAGAGGTCAGTTCACTCGAGATCCAGTTTACCCGTAGCCTGTTGCGAGGATGTTGTGCATTTGTCAATGTTGCTAGAACATGTGAGAATCAAAGTCTAGATCGTTGGCAGTGTGCCCTACCAAACCTCAGGGAGGTGAGCACCCTGACTTGACGATGAACTGCATCGGAACTAAGGGATAAGTTTCGTTATACTTGATACCCAGCTCATTCTTTCATGGAAGCGATCGGTTTCTTAAACCTCTTCTTCCTAGTTGTCTGGCTCGTGGTTTTTTTGAGCGCGGGTACTTCCATATGCGGGTGCTGTGTTAAGTTAACGAGGCATGATTAGGAAATACGGCCTGGTCTTAATTTATGACTCTATGTTTCAACGTCCCGGATAGGTATTTGGGACCAGCATCTATCTTTCCGGCGCTGTTTTGCTCCAAGGATCCAATGTGCGTGTCTGCTTTGGGATTCGCTTACCTAGGTATGGTGGCAAATGCAACATTCGGCGGCGAATACAATATAGTCAATTGGAACGGCAAAGTTAATTTGACACTCCCCCCAGGCCAAAGTATACTATTGTAAACAGGGTTTCTGGTTACCCGGTACGATCTTGTATTCTACCTGCGGCCAACTTTGTTGTCGGACAACAGATATCCCATACACGGGTTTGTTTGCTGATAGCTGTAAGTGCAGCGAGTTCTAATTTTGAGAGAAGATCTACATTGGTGGCACGAATCGAGGGGAATAGACAAGAGCCTACGGAGATCTAGCCCAGTATGTTGCAATACAGTTCAGGGCCTGAAATGTGAATGACCTTCTAGACTGGCCTAATTGTGAGAGACAGGTGGGCAGACCTTGATTGGAACAACCCCGCTCTATAGGTATCCTTTATTTCATGTGACCATATTCTTTTGTATTGTAAACTCATATGAGCATCGATTCGGGCGGGTTACGGTAAGACGACGCTGCTAATCTTTCTCTTTCAAAGACATCCTGAAACTTCGTCGGCAATTTTATTGATTAGCTTAAGTACGCTAATAAGCAGGAATGGTACCTCGAGTATATTGGCTGAAAATGTAGGTAGAGTTCAACATAGATGAGGCCCAAAATTGATCATACATAGGCAGATGGATCAACTCGTTCACAGGCGACTAATGGAAAGAATGACTTAGTCACTAGAGACGTAGCAGTAGTGTAAAAGAGGTCTTTACCAGGTCTCAGTTACTGCGATCTTCCGGATCGAGCCACGCTGCAGCAGGCGTGCCCACGCAAGGTCTGGTACACTTGGGCAAACCACATCCAGGGTATTTCAACCACGCTTGTATCATAGTTATCCAGACGCCCTATGCTGTATTTATATCGCGTCGACCACCGCTAAAGAAGCCTCTAAGTACCGATGCGAAGACTGCTGACCAAAACATAATCCGCAAACAACGGTGTATGATATGTCGAAGAACGGCTATGAGATCGTATGCGTGCTGTTCTGTACTTCTGAGGCTGCAACTCAAGAGAATGCTTTGCTTCACTTGTCCGCGATGGTCCGTTGTGTGTGATCGACTGAGTTGGTTCTACTGTGTTCGTTCAAGCTTGGTATCGTACGACGCAACTATGTTGGAGTTATTCTGCACTTGCGAGTACTCATCGGGCTAGTTTAGTGGTTTGTCTGCGACAATTTGAAAATTTAACTGAGGTAAGCTTTCCTCGGCCGCATTGCTCAAAAACTTGCGAAGTTAAAACGATAGCGACGGAGATCTTATATTACAGTGGAGTTGCTAATATCATCGTGGCAGAGAATTGCTGATCATAGCTAGTAAGATAAAAGAATACTCCAAATGGTTGTGCAGGATGTGGACAAGAGGAAGGCACAGAAGAGGTGAACGTTGTGATTCTCGTTTTGGGTAATCGAAACGAATATTGGGCACTGAAGCCTTAGTCCGCGGACATCCCACATGGAACCGAGTTTCATGCCACTGTTTCCTACAGAAACTCATTGTCGTGACGGATCACACAATAACCGAAGGCCTTCATATCCTATGGCTGACAAAGGTTCAGAAGAAACATTGGGCTGACGAAAGACTGTACTGCCACGTATGGACTCTCAGAATCCCAGAATCTCGTTACGAAATTCTTCTACAAGTCGTTCAAACCTAGGCGAACTTTTGAGCAGACACATCAACCAAGTGGTTTCTTGAATATTCCAAATTTTGACGAATTATAACGCATGCCGAGCTTGGAGGCCGGAATCGCCTTCACGGCTGTGTAGAATTGGGCACCCAGCGCGTTGGATAGCCTCAGTTCGGAGTTGTTGTGCGCACCAATTAACCTCCCTTCGCCACCACTTTTTCAAGAACACGATGACCTAGAGTATTCGGCTTCTTCTTTTGAACGGATTACATACAATAGACGGTTTAGTGTTCTAGCACATATCTGGAGCACGCACAGATGATGGTCCAGTCCATCATGGTGGTCAAAGTGAAACCGCATTCACTCATGACTCAGTTCAACGGAGCTGATCCATATTGCCACTTAGCTATCATGAATAATTGGGTAAGGAGACAGACGTAGCAAAATCCCTGAAAGGGTGCTTTGTATTGATACGTCCTACTGGTTGAAGCCGGTAGTAGTCCGTCAAGGTGACGACAGATAGAAACTAGAAGAAGTGAGGAGAAGAGCCTTGCATCCCTCATCACGCATGCGGTCATAGGCGCATATAGGCGCCCATAGTACGATCACGCCGGCATAGATTACAGCACTCGAATCGAGGTCCCCACTACCACGACAGACATGGGCAACTATCGTTCTAAGAGCGGCTGGTAAGTATTGCGATACACATTGGCTCATAGTATTGGCTGATGTATTTATACAGCCTGACCTGTCGAAGCCGTCGCGTCAAATGTATGTAGAGAATAAAAGGCTTTGGTATTCCCAATAGTTGCTAAATGAAGCCAGGCGACGAGACCCGCCCAATATGCAAAGCCTGTGACAAGAAAAATCGACCTTGCCAATGGGAGCCTCCGCAGAGCAAATTCAAAAGCTATCAACCAGATGGTACGTCGAGCCGATCTGCTACTTATGAAACAGAAGACAGCCCAATGGAGGTTGATGATGCGGGCAATGGCAGTGACCAAGGCCAAACCCCTCGGGTCACATCACCGAGCGCACACGAGGCTAGGAGGAACAGTCGGACCGAGAACCGTTCAGTAGATACCCATTCTTTAACCATGTCGTCGCCAGCCAATCAAATTTCTAGAGACCATTCGCCATATCCGGCAGAGGTATCAAAAGGTCGATCGGGCGGAAGTGTGACAGTTGCGAGTTTGCTACACTCGCATACGCCAGATGAGCCTCGCGAAATAAATTCGACACCAATCGCTTTGACACGTGACGAAGCAGTGCTCATTCATCATTACAAGGAGCATCTTAGTCGCTGGCTTGATTGCACTGATGCGACACGTCAATTCACTTTGGCAGTTCCAGGGGAGATCAAATCCTGCTCAGTCCTGTGTAATGCAGTTCTTGCGTTCGCGGCACGCCATCGTAGGGATGATGCCACAGCTCGAGTGGCATACCAACGCTGTATAGCACTTCTCATTGATCGTCTTAGTGAAGAGTCTGCAAGTCATAATGAGCAGCTTCTATCCTCAATAGTTATTTTACGTTTCTACGAACAGCTCAGTGGTAAGCCGTCACTACTCCTGTTCCTTAGGCTCTGCTTGTATCTATGCTGATTGGCCTCAGTTTCTGCCAGTACAGGCTCTGACGATGAGCAACATCTTGCAGGAACCTCGGCCATCTTGCGAGCTTCTCAAGGAGATCATAACGTGGATCCATCAGCACCAACCTTGCGTGAGGCTGCCTTCTGGGTGTATGTCCGCCAATGTCTTTACAATGCTACAATAAATCAGCAGCCACCAGACATAGATTTTACTTTACAGCTCCACCCAACCCCAGAATCTATGCGAGACGCGCATCCATTGGCTCGGTTAAGACTAGAGACTGCCTGGGCTAATCAAATGACGTGGAATTTGGCGCACGTTGTCAACTACTGTTTTGACGGCAGAGAAATGCAGAATAACCGAGCGTACCGGAATCACAGATGGCAAGAGCTATGGGATTTGGTTCAGCATTGGAGTAAAACGAGACCAGAAGGGTTCAATCCAATATGGCAAGATGAATCCGGCCAGGATGGTCCGTTTCCCCTTATATGGTTTGCAGCAGACTGGCACGGTAAGCTCTGTTAATCACCCTCTGATCTCCTTGTGCTGATTAGGCAATACAGTTCTATCGTTCGGATTCTACCATTTTGCATGCATCCTACTTCTGACCTACAAGCCGGGGCCGAAGTTTGCCATTCGTAATGTGTCTAGGCTCTCAGATACAAATGTAAATTCCTGCAACTACACTAGCTCATCTTACACTAATTTCATCAGCTCCAAATCCTAGAGCATGCGCGTGCTCTATGCGGTGCATGCAAGAGTTCACCCGAGACCGTGCCGCTGTCAATAACATTCTGCCATACAATATTCATTTGGGGCCCTTTGATGTTGGATTCTGGAGAGCGAGAGCAAGTCGTCCAAATTCTTGTCGACTTCGAAAACACCCATATTTGGCCAACTGCTTGGATTATTAATGCAGTGAAGAAAGAGTGGGGGACAGGTTGAATACAGGCCTAGAAGGACTGTTCTATGTCAGAGCATGTCACAACAATAGTTCAATCCATCTTTTAGCGTGAAAACAGAGCATACGGGCATTTACACCACGCCCGGCTCGTCAAGGACTAATTGTCCAGCTATCGACCCTCTACGCTGTGGCATTATTTTCCATTCGCAAAAGCTATGGATGGCTACAAAGAAAGGATCAACAAAGTTGAGGTTATACAAACCTAGACAGACGGCCCTGTTCCGATAGGCGTGGAATTCTTAGCGTACGTCTACTGTATGCTTCTAGAATAACTAGGATCTTCACGTATGCATCGAGGTCTGAACGAACTAAACTCGCCTTGGCCTTGTTTGTATACCCCCGAAGAACTGGGGGGGTAACCGTGCAAATAATGATCACGACAGTACAGGTATAGAACCGCATCCTAACAGTGCTGCAACCAAGCCCTCCAGAATTTGCTTGAAAAGGTAACAACCTATTCGGCGCGTGAGCCCGACAATTGCCAAGACAACTCCCCAGACTATACTATATACGTGTGTCGTAACGAATTTCCACTTTCGATGACTACCCAAGAACATTGCCCTGTCTCGATGTATGAGGAACACGGATCAGATCACCGAGCGGACAGCTCCACATCGAAGCAATATTCCACAGCATACGCTGCAAGTTGTAAGGCTTACGTATGTGTCTATTCTCCACAACGCCTCATTCTATATAAGCCGCCTTGCAGTGTTGTGGGCTACCATGCCGGATACCTTTCTGTATGATCAGCCTGCACTATCGAGGTAACAACCCCAAACCTACCCTCAAAATGCTTCGCACAGACTCAGCTTTGGATACCAGTGAGATTCCGAGAGAGAAGGAAACGGAAGGCGCGAAAAGTACCTTAAAGTATCTCGACCTTCGTGTCTTAGGGGTTTGCACTGAGAGTGGACTGAACAAGCTTGACTTCGCATTGGTACACTATCGTCAAGACTCACCAGAAGCACCACTATACGTTGATCTGCTGAAGGTGCGTATATCCGCCTTCAGCCAGTGGCTTGTACTCACCAGTGCATCAGTATAATAAAACTCCGGTCCCTCCTCCGATTCGGAGCCCTCTCCTGCATATGCTAGTCGGAGCACAACACGAATCCAGTATCATCCCACGCGTCAATGAACAACTTGGCCATATATTCGCCAGCGGCATCAAAACATTCTGCCAGGAGAACAACATTGAATGCGAGTCCATCGACTTCGTCGGTACATATGCTCCGACGCTCACGCGATTACCAAGTTATTCATACCAGGATATGGAAGCTAGCCCACAGGACTGGAATACCATAGTCGAAGATCAGACCGGCATCACTACAGTGTTTGACTTTACGGCCACTATGCGTAGTGCCGGTCAGCCGCCCGCCTCGCTCGTTGCCTTGGTGGACATGCTGTTGCTTCAACACCCAAACAAATTTCGCGTCTGTCTCAACATCGACGAGCTAGCCACCATAAGCTTCATTCCTGCCTATACAGAGGATCGTGCTCCTCCAGCAAACCTGTCGTACGATTGCGGACCTGGCAGCCTCTTTATCGACTACGCTACGCGTTATTGCACCGCCAATGACCACTGCGAAGATCACAACGGAAGGCTTGCTGCAGATGGGACCATCAACCAAATAATTGTTGATTGTTTTATTAATAGTCACGGCTCCCTAACTACGAGACCGCCTCTACAAATGGCCCGAGAAATGTTTGGCAGCCACCAAGCGCAGCGACTCATCGATGAGTGCATCTTTTCTGACATGTCAAACGTAGATATACTAGCGACCGTCACACGAGTAACCGCCGAGAACATTTTCAAACAATATCGTCGACTGTTCAAACACCTTTTCCCGTCTGGTCAGGCGGTTGACGAATTCTTCATCTGCGGCCCCAGTGCACGAAATGCGAACATTGTAGACTTCCTTGAAGCTCGGCTTCCCAAGACAATTGTTACGAGGCCAATAGACGATATAGGCATACATGGCGGTGCTAATGAAGCCATTTGCTATTCCTATTTGGCACTAGAGGTTATACTTAGACAAATAACACGTACTCCGTATGTTTCGATGACGACCCCAAGTCAGGTAGATATTGGCATTGTAAGAGGGAGGATTGCCCCCGGTACGAACTGGGAAGATTTAGTGAAACGAGTACGTACATTCCGTGGGGACAGGCCGTTGCCTCCATGGAGAAACGTTAGGATTGCAGGTGATATAGCGGCTGCTTTCAGAGAATTGGGGGTTGATTGAGAACATCCGCATGGCCATCAAAATAACGAAGGAACTAACTTGCTTATTACGGGGCGTATGCATACATATAACGATTGGTACGGCGTTCTGCTTCCACGGGTGAGCTTTTTATGGGGCAGACAAGAGTTGGTTTCCTTGGGTCAGTGAGTATTTTGGTTAAATGACTCACTGCTTAAGGTAGGGAGTATTTCCTTTCGCGCCTTTCAGCGAGAATAGCTATTTGTAGCTAACGACTCTTTCTTTTGGGTTGTTGAAAGGAGCTGGTATGTTGCAAATATGCTATTCATTGTGAGGCTTTTGCTAAAATCCCAATTATACATTCATTCTAAGGTACGAGGGACAAAATGCTACATCACATCCGGAAACATTGGTTATTCAGGGATATAAGTACGCCACAGGTACATATTACCTTTTGGACTATGTGAGAGTCTCGCTAGATGCAACCTGAGTTTTATTCTTCCACTTGAGAGAAAGAATGCTCACACTAACACTCATGACGATTATGAAATGACGTATGTGATAAAGCTTCATCTGATGTACCTTAACTCGGTATTCATCCTTGTTATTTCCGACTTGCTGTTCTATCACATTAGTGAGACGGCCTCGGCAACATCATCATACCTGGGTATATGGGTATAGTTACGTTTAGAGATATATATGTGCCTATCAATTCAATTTGTTAGATTACTGAGCATGATCCATTTTGGTGAACCCATTGTTCCATTTGATGTTCGAAAGGATGATAAACAAGCCAGGACTTGACTTGAATGCTAGGCCACATAATCACCAAACGTGTTGTACGCATCATCAATGTCCCGATCCAAAACATGGAAAGATGCTAAATACCTGGTTCGCTAGAAAGGCTCTTACATTTGGGAACCATACAAATCTCCCGCGACGTCTATAAACGCCGAGGGGTCCAAATCATAGGGAAGAATAATACCAACTATCAATGCTTCTCCTTTCCATCATAACGCTCTATTTAAATACATCGATCATGAACGCCAGAGATCGGTTCGGTCTGTTTCGTTACGTAGATATCTTATCTTGACTTGCCTCATTTACGTAGGCATTGCCATGACTGAGCTCCAAGCACCTCCCCCCCCTGCCTTTCGACTGCTAATTGTGGCCTTCTTATTAGCTATTCCTGTTCCTCCAGATGTGCGACTACTGCTCCCTTTCGCTGCCCGCTTTTTTACACCAGCCGAAGATGCTCTGCTAAAGCTGCCCGATCCGCTACGTCGGGGGGCCCGACTCTTCTTTGTACCTCGTGTCTTCGAGCCTGTCCCGGATGCCGATTCTCTTGAGGTGCTTGCAGACTTTGGAACTGCGGGCCCTAGTTGTGTCATTCGTTCGTTGAAAGCAACGACCTCGGGGTCCACGGTCGTGGTGAAGTGGTGACTAATGTGCATTTCACCGTCGTCGTCGTCGTCATCATCATCATCATTGCTATACTCATCGAGACCCGAGTATGCATCCTCAGGAGTTTCTGCATCGCTGCATAGGTTGATGACTAAATGATGATTAGGATCCACTACCCCATCATCCTCATCTTCGACATCCTCAACCTCGTGCACGGTCTGCTTAAGCGGCTGCAAATGTCTGCGTTCTGGTATTTTGCCCATGTATAGGTTCCTCGAGTTGTTGATCAAAGGCATAAATCTAAGGCCGTAGCGACTGACCATCTCAGGTCTGATGTTGGGAATAGCCCGCATTTCGTCCAAATCTGTAGGAAGCTCAAGGCCCAGTTCTCGAAGTATAGTGTCGCTGAATATCGGCTGTTGAAGTTGCTTCTCCAACATGATTTTCCTTCTTAACTCCTTTGCCCCAGTTATGAAATCTATCATAATGCATACTTGCCCATCGTCTAGTTCCTTGAGCCTCTCGTCAACTGTGATTGGAACCCCCAACCCCCTCTTAGTTAAATTCTTCGCCAACCTAGCCTCTCGCACAGGCGGAAAGTCACTGTCGAAAACGTTGTCGTCATCAACAACCATGCCAGTACCCCGATAGACACGGCCTTCACTGACAGGATGGCGGGGTGCTTCAAAAGCGTCGTCGTCCATATCATCGTCATCATTGTTATACGCGTACTGTCGAATATCCTTTTTGGATTTTCGGACGGGAGACGAAACATTGGTAGATGGATACTCCTTGCCCTGCTTTTTGCTCTTTTTCATAGGCCGCACTTTGACTTGTGAGTTCTGAGGAGAAGAACGAACTTGCATCTTCAAAGTTTTGCGTTTACTTGCATAGTCATTGCCACTGCTGGCGACCTATATCCATTAGCGGTGAACTGAGTTGAAGGGCTGTAGATGGCTTACATGCAGGTAGCTAGTTGTAAAGCCAACCTTGCTCCTTTTACTTTTCTCCACAAGAGCGCCCGCTTCGAGTAGACACTGAAATATTCGTTCATTGTCGCCTCGTTCAAGTTTCTCACCAAAACCCCAGCCAAATTCATCCAACCCCGAGCGACCGATTTTGGCGTTTTTTGCGCCACGAAAAGCGTCAACACATTGATGCATCGTGGCTTTGTCTTTATAGGCTTCGTTGGCATTGATTTTTCTTACCAGCTCGATAGCCATCGCGGCGTATTTTGTAAAGTCTGAAGTAACAAACTTCGTGTCGGAGCGGCAATTGTCGCACGTGGATTTGCATCTTGCAGGATCAAAAGATTCGCTAAAATACCCTAACACCTGGGCACGCCGACAGTCTGCTTTGTTCTCACAGTATTGAATCACACTGCGCAACATTTCGTGTAAACGCTGCTTCTGCTCTCTGCTACCCTCGCCATCGTCGATCATCTTCCGCAATGACTTCGAATCGGCAAATTGGTAGTACAGGTAACAATCGGACTTTTTGCCATCTCGACCAGCACGGCCAGTCTCTTGGTAGTAACCCTCCAAGCTTTTCGGCAAGTTAAAATGAATCACATACCGAACGTCAGCCTTATCGATGCCCATACCAAAGGCAATTGTTGCAACGATCACGTGGTGCTCATTTTGCTGCCATTTGCGCTGTACATCGGATCGTTCTGCGGGTTGCATACCAGCATGGTAGTGGAATGCTTTGATACCGAGATCTGAAAGCTTTTTGGCAACTTGTTCGCAGCTTTTGCGAGATAGGCAGTACACAATGCCCGATTTTTCGAAGTGTTTATTTTTTATCAATTTTGCAATGTCATCAACAACACCTCTAACTTTAGGGAGTACTTCGTATGACAGGTTCGGCCGATTGAAGCTTTGAGAAAATTGACGGCAGCCTTGAATACCCAAGCTCGCAACCACATCGGTGCGAACGAGCTGTGTCGCAGTCGCTGTTAGCGCAAGCACTGGCACCCCTGGAAATTGGCGAACAACGTCTCCAAGCGCTTTATAGTCTGGGCGAAAGTCATGACCCCATTGGCTGACACAGTGTGCTTCATCGATGACAATCCTAGCCAAAAGGCCACGAGAATGCAGTTGCTGAAAGGCGCTTATCATTCGTTGATTCTTACTGAGCATTTCAGGCGTAACGTAAAGGAGCTGTACAAACTTCTGAGGGTCCTGTTTCCGCAAACAGTCCATGATATTGTTCTTTTGAGCTTGGGTTGACTCTCCATTAATGAGGAATGCCTGCATGTTGAAACGGTCCGAAGCGGAAGTGACCTGATCCTCCATCAAGCTCAGAAGCGGAGAAACTACAATAGTCACACCTCTTGTCTTTCCAGAAGTTATGACCGACGGGAGTTGGTAGCACAATGATTTGCCACCTCCAGTAGGCATCAAAACGAAGCAATGCTCTCCACCAAGAGTGGTATTGATAGTGTCGAGTTGTCCTGGTCGGAAGCCACGCA
Source organism: Phaeosphaeriaceae sp. PMI808 (assembly GCA_021365335.1). Classification (NCBI taxonomy): domain Eukaryota; kingdom Fungi; phylum Ascomycota; class Dothideomycetes; order Pleosporales; family Phaeosphaeriaceae; species Phaeosphaeriaceae sp. PMI808. Next base: position 196,851 of record JAJTIZ010000029.1, read on the forward strand.
ATTTAAACCGATGAATTAAAGTATTTCGTAGATCTTGTGACCATGGAAAATTCATGCCCGGAAGATTCTTGCTGGGCATGATCAGTTGCGGTTTCTTTGGGGATATATGTTGATGCTGTGGTTGGACCCTATTGACAGTGGTCTCGCGGAAGACTTCCCGGGTGTAGGTTGGTAATCGGTTCTCGTCTTTATCACCCTTCCAGTCATACCCCACTGGTCTTTTGTTCTCGATGTTGCTCATTTCCAATTCGAACTCCGCATCTTCATCCCCACAGAAGTCTTCGTCAGTTTTATTGTCACCATCATTGACCTGCATGGGACGGGAGGGTGAACCCATATTGTTGACGAACATGTCATCGAAGACTGATACTCCATACTCATTTGGGGAATTTAAGCAAGTCCGGCTACATGGTGCGTGAGCGACGGCATTAGATCGGAAAGGTGAACGGTGACGCTCTGGTGTCTCAGATACCCGATGGGGCCGCTCTCGCGTGCTTGAGCTCGCCTCGTTGATTGTGCAGCCGCTATGCGGTGCGTAAGGAGCTACATGGGGGGGATGAACTTGAGGAGTAGCCATTGACTCTTCTGCAAACCTGATTTGACGATTAGGTGACCACAGTTCTTGAGCCCCAAACTGCGTCTGCTTGACGTATTGAGTTTGTTGGATATAGTCTAGCCCTGGACCTGTCGCTAGTTTAGACCTTTTTCGTGCTGGGCTCACTTGCGTTGACTGTACGATTACGTTGCTTATCGCTACCGCCGGCTCAGACTTCATAACCGGCTTCACCTGCAGACTGATTCCAGCTGTCCCCAGTAAATGATACATCTGTATCTGCGTATCCTGCAGCTGCTTGAATAGTTTGCTGAACAGTTCTCCGTCTGTTTCATTAAACTGCCCGAGTTCCAAATCGTATTCGATTTTTCTCTGGATTTTCTGATGCTGCGCAGTGAGATCATCGTGTTTGGTCTTTAAAGCGATCAACTGCTCAACGGCTTCCTTTCGCGAACGAGAGCGCTGTATCTGCTCCTGCGCCGCGAAATCCGGCTTACCGTACTCGTTCAGATGTGACAAGAACGTAGCACGAGCACTCTCCCAGGTCGAGGTCGCTGCCCGTAGATGATGCTGCAGACGAGGCCCTTCTGCGCCTAGAAAGGATTCGACGGTGTTACAAAACACAATTCTCTCCTCTTTAGAAAGATCAGACGAGGATAGCGGAACTTCTTCCTGAAGACGATTCGGAGTTGAAGTGTGTCCAAGCGGCTTTGTCAATGTCGAAGGAGGACTCTTTTGTGGAGAACGTGATTTCCATGGAATTGGCGTCAACACTTTTGAGGATTTTTTTCCTTGACAGGGGCTAGGACTTCGTACCATCCTATCTGGGGAGCGCATTAGTGCTTGCGCTTGATCATGTGTCTTCTTCCTTGGGCTGCGACTTGAAGTCTTAGTTCGCGTCTGCTCTTTCTTGGATGGGGGCCAGATGACTTTAGATTGGATATCGGGATCTATTTCGTCAAAATCCCCGAAGTCTTCATCCTCCGAGTCCAAGATTGTGTGCCTGGAATTTCGAACCACAGGCGTCCGTGCGTAATATTCAGTCACTCTATCGTCCTGAACAGTAGGAGACTCAGTTTTTGGTGGAGTGGGAATCCGGGGCTGTTTGCCGAAAGTTCGTCCCGAAATTGATGTCTCTGAAGTCGTATGGCTTGGAGATCTGCGCTTGCGGGGACGTATGGAAGGTGTGGGCTCCGCAGACGCCTTAGCTTGATATTCGCCAGCTGATGAGGACCATTGTGCAGCATTACCATCGTTAACAATATGGCTGTTATCTGTGGCTGTCCCTGTGGTAAGCGCAACAGTGGAGTATGGTGGAGGTGGATCATTTGGAGCTATGACCATATCATTGATGTCGGCGAAGCCATCATCAGCAGAGTTAGGGCTAGTAGTAGAAGAAATTCTAATATGGTTTGTCGATCTGGCATGTCCCAAGTCTTCTCTGTACTCTTCGCTCTTCCTTTTCTTGCCCCGACTTCTATGGATCGGAATCGGAGACGAGCAACTCTCATCGTCTCCGGTGAGATCGATGGCCTCAATGTTCGCGATTGGGCAACGCTGCTTCCTAGATGTGACGAATTCGGGCTGTAGTGGCGTTTCAAGGGCTGTTTGTTCTCTTGTCGAACCGTTTCCGGCTCGTCTATTCAAAGAAGGAAGCCCACTGGCCTCATCGTGGTCTTCCCCTACGAGTTCCTGCTCTACGTGCAATCTAGTTGCTGTTGCCTGGGCGGATCCATACGGAGGGAGACCTGCTAGTACAAGCCTTGGTTTACCACCTCCCGGTGTAGCCCGCAATCTTGCCATATCGCCGGTCGTAACTTCCGACACCGGTGGGAAATGTATGTCGGTCGTCTTCGTTCGAGTGAGTGTGCGGGGTGGTTGTGACCTGGCAATGATTGGTGCAGGCGGGGGCACATTTGTAGGTTCCAGTTCATTGTTAACTATAGGGTTGGCCAAAAAGGAGGAAGGTTGAGAGACTGTTGCTGAGCTCGTCGGAGCTTCAGGATCGTATACAACAAGCGAAGTGGCGGGCGTAATGAAAGGCTTCTCAGATAACAGCCACGTGAGGTGCTTGCTAAGATTGTTCTGAGGCATTAGAACATCGCATCGTTAATGTGGAGAATCGCATCAATAGTCTACGCGTATATATGTGTGAAATTGAGTGTGTATAGGCGTTGGGGTGGCGATAATCATTGGTAGGCTTCACTAATCGCGTTGTTTGATCCGTTCGGAACGCGTCTACTTAGCGGCACTTTCCCCACACCAACGCACGTGACTTCCAAAAGTGGTTAAGCTGCGCCACATATCAAAGCCACAACCCAGTTGATTGTAACCTTGGAAAAGGAGCGCTCTATTCGGCCGCATGATCCTTATCTAAAACACACCTAGCCTAGTTAGCAGCGCATGTACGATACCTAGGTAGTTATGACTATATACTTAGCCTAGTTAATAGCGCCCATACAATACCTAGGCGCGTATTTACTACCTACATTATTATCTACCTACTTTGGAGTTATAGCATTAGTCTATCTATATATATTTCGGGTTAATTAAGTAGGATCACGCCGCCAAATAGAGCGCTCCCCTTAGAAAGGTTGAGGATGAGACAAATCTTTATGTTTTAGTTTAGAACATCCAATTCTTAGCAACAGACGGGAAGATTTGTCATATCTAGGTAATTTTCATCTAACCTTGGAAAGGTCCTGAACAACCAATTCACATGACCCTCTAATGGACCTCAGCGTCGTTCAGAACATAAAAACGAAACAACAAATAGAACCAATCAAGTTCAGTTAGAGTCTCCAGTCTATTTTGGCCATTTCGTCCTGTGAACTGAGTAAGAAGTCGTATATCTCACCCGAGAAAGGCCATAAAAGATCTAACTGACCTTAGTGATATGCCATGAGAGGCTTGGACCCCAACTTGCCGTCGATAAACTCCATCTCAGAACGACATACGCCGCTGCACCACACGCTCCAAGAACTTAACCTTGAACTTTGTTCCCTGCACTTCATCCTTCTTACCTCCAGCTCCATACACACGGTCCAGAGTCTGGCAGTAATACCGCTCTATCGTACGCAAACCAATCGACCAATCAAAGTCCTCTTCCAGCTTGTTACGAATCTCTTTGAATTCCAATTTGTCTGCGTCGCGCCAGGTAACAATGCACGCCTTCTCAAAAAGGTGGGATGATAGCTTGGGCTTGGGTATGGCGTCATTGCTCTGAATAGTGGGGAGGCTTCCTGGCCGAGTCTCTATCTTGGTCTTGGATTGAGGAAGTGGTGTTGCCACAATGTCAATGAGGCGCCTTGACCGCTTTTGACCCCGTCGACTAATGAGCTTAGGGACGGGACCAATTGATTTGGGATCTTTCAGGCCGAACTTCTTCTTAAGGCGGAGAAGAGAGCGGATGTGTCGCTTGCGTACCGCCTCGTCTGTCACTCCTTCATTGGGGAACTTGATGTTGTACTGTGCTGCTGCTGCTGTGTATGACATAGCGTGCTCATCCATGTAATGAATGATCATAGAGTTCTTGTAGTCCTCGGTGTCTCCAAAAGGCAGATGGTCGGGATCAGGTTCAGGGATGGGTTGGCCCGAGACTAGAAAAGGGCGCGGTGGCATGTTAATGGCGATGATGGACTGAAAAGGCATTGATTGTGCTTCGAGGGCGGCTGCGGCATTACGGTCATGAGATATGTGTTGCTTCTTCTTGGGAGCTTGCTCGGAATCGTCTATAGCGTGTTTTCGAGCACGCTTGACCTGGAAGATTCCCTTATCCATTTGCTCGCCAAAAGATTTATTGTCTAGGGCTGCAGTCGACGGGGCGCTAGATAGCGAAGAGCCGTCGCTGTCTTCAAAGATATTGACTGACGCCTCCTCATGCTCTTCTTCATGCCCAGTTTCCATATGCACATCAGAAAGATCACTGTTTGTACAAAGCGAGGCTTTATCACTCTGTAGAGAGGCAACAGACTTGACAGAAATTTGTGACCCTAACATTCTAGTCGTATCCGATACACTGGGCGTACCAACCATAAGCGTACCCGAGGTAGGTGTTTTGGACATGATGTTAGCTAGGAGGATATTCTCTGTGATCAACGCGTCAGTCGTCAGGGTATCCGGTGAGGTTAACAACAAATTTGACTATGGTGGCAGAAAGAGAGGGTGGCAGAGAGTTAATTCGTGCCTTCTCACCTTTATTAGCTATGTTATTAAGAGTTCCTATTTGTCCAATTAGACCAGTTTCATTGCCTTTATGCTTAGTAGGCAGAGGAGAACATGAGAGAGGGGACAGGTTTGGAGCTCGCATATCCGAAGCTAGTGAGGTAACTGAGGCGCTTCGATATATGGGAAGTCGAGAGATCTTATGGAGTGTAGGCATCAAACTATTGGACCGAAGGGTGCTTTTATGTTGGTGCTAAAATCGAGAGGCGGTGGGTAGTAGGTTTTTGGCACTGGGGTAAAGAAAGTTATACTCATACAAGAGAGCGGCGCGTAAGGTTTTGCAAGGTACTATCCCTGTTGTTTCCCAACACTGTGCTCATTTCACTCGCACTGCGGCCGCGCGAGGTGTGGTGGCAAATTCTAAACTCGATAGAACCGCTCAACATTCACTTGAGATGAAACTGTGTCAGAGTGGTTGAAAATTGGAAGTAGGAAGTGTTAAATTCCATGAGCCAGTTGATGCAAGCCTGTGTATTTATCCTACATGTATCAGTTTAAGCATAAGATCTTGCTACTAAATATCCTATTATAATAGGAGCGCTCTATTCAGCCGCGTGATCCTTACCTAAAATATACCTAAGTAGACTAATACTATAACTCAAAAGTAGATAGATAATATAGCAGATAGTAGATACGCACCTGAGTATTATGTATGCGCTACTAACTAGGCTAAGTATATAGTTATAGCTACCTAGGTATTGTACATGTAATATGATCATCTAAAGTGTGGTTGTAAAATTTCATTCATGGGTCACTCTGTCTTGAAAATGACGTATTAACTAGTCGAGATGTCATCAAAATGGCAGATACAAACGAGTAGTTTCCATTTAGCCTTCGTCGATTACAATGCGTGTAGTTCACGCATTATGCGCTCATAACTCCTCCTGCCACAACCCAGGAGTACCAACCAACCCTGATCCCTCATTCACCTGCATTGTCTTATCCCCCAGCCACTCATCTCTCACTAGCCTCGCTATATTCTTCCCACTAAGCGCACTAGTCTCCATTGTACTGATGAAACTTTCAATTCCACTCGTATACCACAAGCCGTCGTCGAGCTTGATCTCCTCAAAGGTCACTCGGGGATACTCGCGTGGGTATGAGTGCCAAATCTTGTGATAGATCCAACTTACAGTGCCATTTATATTGCCATGATTGGCTTCATCATCGCTTACCTTATGTCCAAGAATACTTGAAAGAGTTTTCGATGTGACGCGAGAGGGCGAGAAAATCTTATAGACATACTCGGGGCGCGGTGGTTTAGAGTCCATGTTGACGCCTTGGTTGTGAAGGGATATACTATAGAAGCCCGGTAATCCGACATTATCTTCAGGGGTTTCGGTGGACGGAAGCGTCGTGAGAATGTACTGTGGGACAGGTTCCTTGGGACCGAGATTGAATGCTAATGGATTTAGCAGATATGGCGAGGCAAAAAGTGTGGTATAGAGCTTCATATATGGAATCTCGTCAGGTTTGTGCTTTGGTGAGGGATTGATGGTCAGGCCTGTGTACTGCATTGGTGCAGCAAGGATTACTTCGTCAAATAAGGCGGTATGTCCTTCCGAAGTGCTGAGCGTGAAAGTTTGGTCCTTTTGCCTCTCGATGTTGGTCACAGTGGTATTGAGATAAACGCTCGCTGAAGATTCGTTGAGCATGTGGGCAAAGATTTGCCAGTTGCCACCCTTGATTTGCATGGCACCGTTCGTAGCCATACAGACCATGGTCTCCAGGCCGTGAATATATCCCAGGTTGGAGGCATAGTTGACACGAGTACTAAACTGTTTGTTAATATCTCTTGTTGCCCAATATATTGCTCAACCCACCTTGCCTGGATAACCTCCCTCGCAAAGGCGTCACCAATCCGGTTGGCCTTCACATACTGTTCTCCAGTCACACCCGTAGCTTCAAGTAACCCCACGGCCTCGACTACTTCGCTCAAGCTCTTCCACGGAAAGACAGGCTCGTCATACATGGTCAAAAACTTGCCAACTGCACTCTTCATCAGGCGGTTAGTCCACAGAGGGGCAGTACCATATCTCCACAAGAGCTTCGCTTTATCCCACCAACTGTCTTCTTGCCTTGTAATCAGAACAAACTCTTCTCCATTCCATATACCAAGATCTGGCATAGCCAGTTGAGTCGCAAGGTCTTGTGATTGGATGTTTAGATTAAAATGTTCCATAGCTTCCACCATGATTTTGTTCACCTGAACGAATATAGAGCCACCAAGCTCGACCGCGAGGTCTTTACGGCCCCAGACATCAACAGTGGTTGTGCGACCACCAACATATGTGTTGCGCTCAAAGACGGTAATGTTAACGGGTACCAATGCTTCAGCGGCATATTGGGCGAGATGATACGCTGCTGAAGAACCGCCAGCGCCAGCGCCTTACACCTGTCAGCTACTTTTACTCAAATAAAACTTGGAGAATTCGACAAACCTATGATTGCGACGCGTTTTGCTGTAGACGCCTCATGTGTAGTGCCTAGGGCAGCAGCGAGGTGGAGGAGCGAAGCAACACAGCCTGGTCGGACCATCGTTTATGATTCAGAATAGGTAAGACGGAAGTCTAAGGAATAGGAATTAATTCAAGAGCATCCAAGAAGCGCTGCACTCCCTGTGTTATCTCATGTCATGATGTGATGGATGAAGGTTGACGCGTGGAGTGCTGACGATTGAAGCCGGGACCACCATTGTTCGCCGCTACTCAGCTTACCAACACAAGTGTAGACTTTATTCACACATACGTGCTCATTGTTCAATCAGCGTAACATTGCACTGCTCAATGCGAAACACTGCTTCACATCTGACCTACCTGCTGAAGCTGCCTGTGAAGTACATGCAGGTACTGCTGAGGTCATTGGACGCAATAACGACGCGCACTCACGTGTCACCTCTAATCCAAAGCCATGTTTAATTAGTGTACTAAGTGATAGCAGCAATCTAACCAATACCTAACAATGGCCCGGTTCCTATTCACAGTCTATCCGGCTTCACAGCTTCAAGTAACGCAAGGGAGCCATAGCAACGCCTGCTAGGCTCAAAGCGAAGGTCGGATGCAAAAGAAACCAGGGAGGCCGACAAGAAACTATCGCATTGAAATCAATCGTATTTGTTGAAATGGTCAGGTTTGACAGCTGATTGAGTGCTTGACAGTATCACCGCGTGAGCCAAGACCGACCACATACGCTTTAGGCGTAATCAGAACAAAATTGAGCAGCTCAGCAGTCACTTGCATCGCGTTAAGCATTCTTCACGATATATTGTCCCCTGGATTATCTAGGTTCCCCGCAACCTGCAATGCTTGGTACTCCAGAAACGCCACGAGCTCCGGACCCTACTTCGGTCCATGATCCGAGGATAGCATAGCGGCACGAAATACCATTATGATCTGCTCTATATAACCACCCAATACACCACTCGCGTTAAGCCTTGCGCGCAAAAGGGGAAGCTCGGCCATGCAGCGTACCTGACAGCCTCGCTTGCATAGCTTTCACATGAATTGGTTTGCGACCCGAGTTTGCGGTCATGGGGTGAATGCCTGGCTACACATATGATGATAAGTGGACTACTATAAAAGCTGATAACCGTGCATTCATAAGTGTTTATTTTCAGTTGTACGTGAATCTCTCTAGCTACATTACTATGGCGCGCTTCGCCGTTCTTTCGGCTCTGGTGCTCTGTTCCCAGCTCGTTGGAGCAGAGCCATATAACACATTTGACGGCCCAGGCCACCCAGCATGCCACAACGTTGCTGCCGTTCACAATCCTACGACTATCGATGAGACGGTCGGTATCGTTCAGAAAGCTGTAGAAAATGGCACACCGGTTAGGGCCTCGGGTAAAGGGCACATGTGGTACGACACAATGTGCTCCGACAATGGATCCACCATCATCATTCGCACAGAGCAGCTCAATCGGATTACTGAGCTTAATCTTCCGGCCGGCGCAGCAGACGGTTCCGTCATGATTGAAGCGGGTGTTACGTTTTTCCAGCTCGCCGAGTATCTACATTTGAACAATGCCAGTATGGGATATACCTTGGTCAACTGGAATATCACGTTGGCAGGCAGCATCGCCATGGGAGCTCACCGTAGTAGTTTGCGAGAAGATAGCATGGTCGCAGCTGGCGCGCTAGAGCTACATATTGTTGACGGCAAGGGGAACCTCCGCGTGTTGAAGAAGTCCAACAGTGATGAGTGGCAAGCTGCATCAACTTCACTCGGCCTTCTCGGTGTCATCGTCAAGGTCAAGTTCAAGGTCTACCCAGACTTCAAGGTATACGCAAAGCAAGACATGTAAGTGTGCTTGATCCCTCTCACCAAATCTGCCATGCTAATGAATCCAGCCTCTTGGAGAAAGATGTTTTAGAAGGAGATATTTACGGTATGATTGCACCATACGGCACTGCAAACTTTTGGTGGTGGCCATTTCTTAGGACATTCCATCGCCGCTATTACGATCCTATCCCCACCAACTCTTCAGACCAAGAAGGTTTCCAGTCCACATTTAGCGTCACAAAAACCGAAGCCGACTTTGCCGCTGGCCTCCTAAACTCTGGTAATACCTCCATCACTTATTACAAGCCACCATGCTAACCATCCCCATCAGGCAAATGGCTCGCAACCTCCAACATGGCCGCAGAAACCCTTTTTTTCGGCCTTTGGTCATCTCCCAACTTCCGTGATAAACGCACCAACAAGGCAATCACCACATGGCCCGTCTACGGCTGGAACTACGATGTCCTAATCGGCGGTCTGTATCCCGACCAAGGCACTCAATGGGATTTTGGTCTCCGAGGCCTCACCCTCGAACTCGCTTTCCCCATGACAATTAGCAACACCGTTCTAAAACGCATCCGCAAAGCCTTCGACGACGAAGCAAAGAAAGGCATAATCATGACCTCAACATATCGCTCAGGCATAAACATCAAGTTTGGAAAGCCCTACGTTGATCTTCTCGGCCAAGTCACTACTAACACCGAAGACGGCGCGGACTGGAGCAAGGGCGTGCTTATGTTTGACTTCCCGACGTTCTTGCCGACGGTAGGAGACAAGAAGAGGTTTAATGAGGACTTTTATGGAAGGTTGGCTGAGATGCTTATCAAAGAGTTCCCGTGTAGGCCACATTGGACGAAGAATACGAGGGAGGTGTTCAATCTCGCCATGGCGAATAAGAAGTTTGATTCGACACATCTTGCGCGGTTCAAGGCCGTGAGGGAGGAGTTTGATCCCAAGGGCATCTTTAAGAGTGTGGTTGGTGAGACGCTGGGCTTGTATAAGTAGATTAGTATTGGTAATTCATCATAGATGATAGAATTGATACATATTTCTTGATATTGTACACATGTTTTTTTTTCATGAGATGCGACTGTGCTGTCTTCTGTTATTATTGTTGCTCGCCACCCAACGAGTAACTTGTCCACGACCCTTTTCCTCCACGTTGTTTGTCAGAATTATCTTGTCTGCCGCTCTTCTCATTTTTGCCCTGTTTGCCCTGTGAACCAGCAGCACTCCGCTTATCCTTGTTATGATGCGGAACAGACGCTTTGAGATGCGCCTTCATTATTGTTTCTATATCGTCTCCCGAAGACTTTGTTTCTGTCCCCGCTGTCGAATCCTGAACCGGTATATTGTGAACATCGAAATTATACTGCTGCCTCAAGTACCGCGCAATATCACTCTTCAGCGCCCCGTCCGTCGAACTTGCATAAAGAGTCTTGAGTTCCTTGGCAACAAGTGTATCAAGGAGATAACCTTGTTTGAGAAATTGGTCATACGGTGCGATGGGAACTTTAAGGATGGCATCCCAAGTCAGACCCATAGCTGCAAGTTTATCCCTATTTGGCCACAAGATTGCTCGGTGCGGCATCTTCTGCACAAAAGACCGCACACGCGCTTCGAGATCGTCCCACGTAACTGTGCTTGTGAACCACGGCTCAAGCATACTATCGATGCGCGCGGCTACGTCGCGCGAAAAGCGCGTCGTGAAGAATATGTGTTTGATTTTACCGAAGAAGAACTCGACATTGAAACCTGTTATACATGGATGGATACCCGCGCGCCGTAACGACTCATTATAGTCGAGGCCGATTAGCTTCGGAAATGAGGCAGCATTGTCAATGTTTAGGTAATGAATGACGCGACTCATGACTACGCGCACATCTTCTTGGGACAAGTGGCCGGCGATGTCGATTTTGGGGGCAGTGAATAGTTGAGGTGATGCAGCGGAATGCAGGCGAGCGCGGCTCCTTTTGAAGTAGGTGGAGACGATCTTTTGTTCTCCGATAGACTCCATCGCGTTGTCAAGGCGTGTGGCCATGGCCGTTTCATATCCCATTGCTGCGAAATGTTCCACTAGGCGACGTTCCACTTGCTCAAGGTACTGCATGGTGTAGTCCCTGCTATGTATACTCGAGGATCCCACTCTGGATCTGAAAGGGGCAGCTAATCCTTCTGCACGAAGGGGTCCTAGTATGTCGCTAGGAAGGATATTAATACTTTGTGAGCTGATGCCAAGATTTTGAAGAACTATTCGGTAATTGAGAGATAGGAAGTGTGGATCTTCCTTCATCATCGTTTTCGCGCGTTGACCAATCTTGGCTTTATCAGATGGTGTGATTCGACCGTAGAACTCGCTCAAAATGGGCGCATGCATTAGATGGGTATACAATCTATAAGGCATTCCCGCCTCCTTTCTATACCGTTCAACGAGAACCTCCAGATTTATGCCCATCACCCCAGGGCTCATGGCTAATGTGGCCTCGAGTTCTCGAATTGTTTCTTTGCCAGGTTCGAAATGATTGGTCTTCTCTCGGGCCATGACTTTGATGCGTTCCATATAGTCACGTCGCTCAACCTCCCCTGGAAACAAGTCATAGTTCCAGACGACCCAAGTATCCTTAGACTCTGCAATGGGTTTGCCATGCGAGATCACTTTGGTCCCGTCTGCACGCATATAACATCCGTCAACGTACAAGATGGTTCGGTCTTCTAGCGGTTTGCACTCCAAGCTGTCGACGCTGGCAACAAGGACTACATGGTCCGCAACAGGGAGTTCGTGGGTCAGAGTACACTCCATGGCAGCGCGTATAGAATTACCAATGAGTTGTGGTGCATTAGAGGGAGAGGCTTGGTGCATATCCCTTTGCTGACTGTTCCCTGGTACGAAAGGGCGCAATTCTTTCGATCGCGCTATGTACGCCTCATGATGGTTTCCACGGCAAAAGAGTTCGACAATAGATGCACCACCTCGATCTGCAGCTGGGAAGTGAATGCGAAAACGGCCCTTGGCGGCTCTAATGGCATCGAGTGTCTTGGACGGCCTTTTAATGTTGAAACAAACGGTGGGTGGATCAAGGGTGACGGTAGTGAGCGAAGAGACAGCAACACCCATTGCCACGCTTCTATTGAGTTCAGGGTCAAAATGTGCAACGGTGATGACAGCCACGGAACTGGGTACTTTGCGCATCAGAAGACGAACGTCACTGCGCAACTGTCCTGCTTCCATGTCGATACCATCACCATCCACATTCACCACTTCACTTTGGCCAACATTGGCCTGGGCACCCGTACCTTCAGCTTTGATTGGTGCTTTCTCTTGCTGGCAAACTGATCGAGTAGCGTGATAATTTCGCGTGCATCTCTCTGCGAATAATCGCAGGCTCTGTCGATGGCATATATTCGGAATCGCACATGGCCGTGCCAGTTCTTGAAGAAGTCAGCGCCATATACAAGCAAAAGTAAAATGTGCATCTCACGCGTATACCGACTCCATTTATAAAACGCGGCATAAAACTGCGAAATCCCACGCCTCGGAATCTTCATGACTGATGCCATACGTGTAGAACCATACCCGTGTGCAATCGCAATTGATGCAGTGATGGATTTGTCGAAAAGTTAGCTCGGCCAAGACAAATCAGATGTCGGAAGTCCGCAATTCAATACCAGCACCAACACCAACGCCAACAACAACCTTTTCTTTTCTTTTTACTGTTAACAACACAATGCCTCCCCAAATTGCCCCCTCACTATCTGCCCTCCGAGCCCTCCGGAGAACACTCACTCCCTACCTAACCCCCCAACTACCCAAGTCCGCCACGCAACCCTTCTCAAACGCCCGAAACGCCCATACACCTTCACGCAACTCATTACCCTCTCCGACGGCAGTGCCTTCACACTGCGCACAACAAATCCCCAACCAGTATACAAGAGCGCAAAAGACATTCGCAATGCGCCGCTATGGAACCCGAGTTCGCAGAAGCTGTTGAATGTGGAAGAGGATGAGGCGGGCAAGTTGGCCGCTTTTAGGGCAAAGTTTGGGAGGGGGTGGGATGTGGAAAGCGAGGGGGATCAGGTATGTTGTGTATTTGTTGGTTTTTGCAGGAATGGGGTGGGGTGACTAACCGTGGTTGCAGGCGCAGACAGGTGGGGATCATCTTATGGATTTGATTAGTGGGCAGGGGAAGGGGACAGGCAAGGTTAATGAGAAGAAGAAAACGGCGCCTAAGGTTGAAGAAGAGAAGAAAAAGAAGAAATAAAAGGCCTGGATGTGGTGGTGTAATGGTGCAATGGGGAGTAGATGTTGTGGTGATGTGATGTATAATATGTTTACATTATGGAAGAGCTAGCTACTTATGCCACCCCAATGCAATCCGAACATCCAGAACAACAATATTAGCCCCTGCCCGCCCGTTTCTCCATATTCTCCCTCCAAATCTCCTTCATATTCCTCGTAAAATACCCCTTCATCACCTTCTCCTCCACATGCTTCTGCCTTCCTCTTATCACATCAACCATTTTCCAAACAACAATAAAAGCAATCGACCCAACAAGCACCGACATGACACCTATGACCGAAAACAAGATCTTCTTCCTCGGAAATGTAGTGGCCTCTATAGCCGTGATAGGAGGACAGGTAGCTCGGGCACTGACATCTCTGACCGTGACAGTTTTGGGGGACGCAGCGGCCGAAGCGACATGGTTTTCATAGAAAGCGGCAAGTTGTTGTTGATTTACAGCCCATAGTTCCTCGCGCATGGCGGTGATCAGTGAGTCTTTGAAGGCGGCAAGGGAGAGCGTTGTATTGGATACGATGCTGGGTTGAGCGACAATGGTAGTGGCAAGGAGAATGTGGAGTAGCCTGAGTTCCATTGTGGGTTGGGAACTGACGTTTGGAGAGAAGAGTTATGGGTGTGTAAAGCGGTATGGGAAGAAAGGAAAAGTGAGAGGAAGATTTTATGGAGTCATGTGGTTTAGGGGAAGGAGTGATGATTAGGATCTTAATAAGGGGAATGGTAAGATCTGTGTAGGAAAGGGCAGGGACGTCTGTGAAGGCGAGGCAGCACTCACCAATAATTTCACAAAAAACTTTATATATCTCATGTGTTTTTAGATTATGATGGAATCACAGACTACAACACACAGAACTCACAGGCAGATATCCACTCCTCAACCCTATTCCATTACATTTTAATCCTCAACCCCATCGCCCTCTCCGATCCCGGCCCCCTACCCATGCTGTCTCTATCTGAATCCTCATCACTCTCTTCAAAACTGTCCTCGTTGTCATCCTCAATCCCTAACCCCACTGCTCCTGCTTTGAAAACACCCGTACACCAGTCCCCAAATACGTCTGGATCCCAGACACCGTCCTCTCGCCCTTTCCCTTTCATGCTCCGCCCTGCACCATTCGCGCCAGATATAGATGGTGTGTACGATGTATCGAACCAATCTTCATATGTTTGGGTGACAGATTCCATCACGGCTGCCACAAGCATTTCTCGTGTGCGATAATCAGAAATGTACTCTTGTAATTTAGTGCGCAAAAACGGTGTTTCTTGTTCGATGTTTTGTCGAATTTTCGCTGTGCGAGCGGGGACTTCTTGGGCTGGAACCTTCTTGTTGTTTTTCGTGTCGATGGGTGCCATCATTCTGTTCACAAATTGTGCTGTGAAATCGTTGATAGCTTGACGGAGACGAGCATCCACTTCGGCTTTGGCGTCGAGCATATTTTCAACTACTTTGGGGATGAGCAGACCAACAAGATTGCGAGGATTGAAGAGACCGCCGCGGGATCGTAGTTCCCAAAATGTATTTGTGATGCTAGATATGTCGTAGTGGACATCTGTTTCGGGAGTAACGAATTCAATGTCGAAAGCTACAATTTGCTGCTTAAGCAGAAGGAGATGCGATACCAGGAAAAGCATAGCGTCAGTTGGAGATGATGACTTTGACAAGAGAGTACTGGCTTGGGTAAGGGAGAGAGTAGTACTATGCACAATGCGATGTGCTAAGTCGTCGAATACGGAAGACTGGAACAAAGTCAGCTTCCAAATCGGCTTGTTAGTCGCAGCTACTTACGTGCACAAGACGATAGATCTTGCTAAGTAGCCATATCGCTTTTCGAAGGGTGGGGTACCAGTCTTTAAATGCTGCCTCGGTGTTGAAATTCCAACGAGCATCAGGATCATCTTCTTCAACAACAATAGGAGTTTTCGGCAATAGCGGTGTTGGCGGTACCTCTGACTTTGGTTGTCGCTTGCCGGACAGTGCAGGCTGATTCGACTTTCCTCCAGATGCTGCAAGCTTTTTATTTTTGGCTGGATAATCAAGATCTTCTGGCTTCGGTTTGTACCGTTCGATATCATCGCGTAGGATGGTTAGTGAGAGAAAGACAAGACGGCTTTGCGCATCTTCTAGAGCAGTGTGAACCAGTATTGAGAAGTCTAGTTTGTTTACATCCACAGGGGAGTCCTCATCCTCGTCTTCTTCCATGTATCGTGTTTGTATTAGAGTGCAAAGCTCACATAGTTTGAGGATTTGGGTTTCATGGATGGTCCGTGGTCTGAGGTAGTCATAAAGTGGCTCGCTCATGGCCTCCAGAAAGTCATATAGCCCACCATCGCCATCAAACCACTCACGCCAGAGCTGGTATTCGTCGAAGCATATGCCACGAATGTAACTTATGCTGCTCCGAGCGAAAGACACAAGGTCCTTTGAGGTACTCGGTGCTTGTGCAATTTCGGCGATCTTCTTGGACACGATGGGAAGAATGAGGCGCCCGCGCGTGGCTGAGTAGCTCTGGTAGAGCTCGTTCATCAGGCTCTGATACTCTGGCTCGGCACCTGGTGCTGCTCCTTTTGGTAGCACTGCCCGCTTCTGGATCTCCAACCCAATGGCTTTGAGTTCCGGGGCGCCAACGCGGAATTTGGCATAGAGCAGTGCAGACATTGTAGTGTCGTTCAACTGCCGGTCGGCGATTCTTTTGGACACGTCGGCCACAATTTCTCGCAGAGCTTCAGTGAAGTGAACGCGAATAAGGGTGAGAGCACGTGTGAGAAGTAAGCGATATCTCGACCGGTATGTCTCGGCCTCAGTGTGCTTAGAGTGCGCTTGCATGTACTCAAGACAGCTATCCAGGTTGGCCAGCATCTCTGTAAACTCCTTACCACGCACGAGCTTACCGGCTCCGGGTGCATTTAGCCGTTTGGTGGTGGGTTCGAGGTATATGTAATACCGGAGATTCTGCTCCATATCGTCTGCAAGCTTAGTGATGCGCTTCTGGTCATTGATCAGGCCTTCGCACTGAGTGCGAAATGCCGTCGTCTGAGCTTCGACGGCTTTGAAGGACGAAGAGAGAGAAGAGAGGATATGGAGAGTGACGGTAGTATCGGAGACGATGTTATCAAGGTGATTGTGCGTCATCTGTAGCTGATTCTGATACAGTCTGTATTCGTCGTGGCTTGCTTCGAGCAGCTCCTCGTTGACGCTGCCATACCAACTGGCAAACTCGAGCTCGCTAGTCAGATTCTGGTAAGACTTCTTCCTCTCCAAGTCTCTCTCCAGGCCTCTCTCCCTCCTTAAATGGGCGCGTACGACAGTATAAAAGTCGCTGTAGGATTTGGCGCGTCGGGCCACGGTGGCAGGTGGTGGGCCATTGAGCTTTCCCGGTGTCTCTTCTGATGTCTCTACAATGGCTTCTGCACGCTCGACGTCAGCCTGGCTCTCCTGCAGCAACAAAGATCAATAATGGTCCACGTACCCATACAGCGGAATTCAGGCTTACGTTGGGCAGTTTGAGTAGAGACTCGCGCCGCCGGTGTTTTGGCTTCTCAGGCGCCTTTGCAGTGCGTGGCACGAAGGCATTGTACCACGAGTCTCCCTCATACATGGTGGCCGTGTAGACGAGTAACACAATGGGATGGAAGGGCAATTGGTTGGGAATCACGAATCACAAATAACCAAACTCGACACCTCTCAGAAACATGGCGGGCCATAGGTATCATGTGGGGTACATGTCCAAACAATATGGCACGCTAGGCCCAATTGTGAAATAGTCAGCAAGATGGCCGCATTGCTATCATGACGTTCTGGATCTGGAACTCGACAACCGCGAAGCTACCCAGAGCCTGTAATCTTTGATAAAGGCCAATTACCGTGCCGCTGTCAGGTGAATTGACATATTACCAATGTTAATGCTCTGATTCCCCGCATTGTACTTTTATGGTTCTACAGGTGGCGGCTGCTTTTCAACTCACTCACTCCACTTCAGTTCAATATGCTCGCCACCAGATGTCTCCCACGCGCAACATTACGAGCTCCACACATCCCGCCTTCGTGGAAAAACATTTCAAATAGGTCGCGACGGCCCCAGGTACGAACAGCGACACATCCGTATGCTCAGCGACGGCAGCAGCATTTTGTTCGATCAGTCGTCACAGTTACAGCACTATGGGCCGCCGCCACCGCCTTCCAATGGGCCAGCGGAGAGTCCATTATTCGTGAGGCGCATGCCGAAGAGCCAGTGAAAGAGGAAGAGGTGGAACTGAAGTTTGAGGCGGCGCGGCGGCAGGCCGACTCGGCAGACGACAATCGAAACATCATCAGCTCGCAGCACCTTCAAGTACAGAAGAGCTGGGAGAATCCGGGGGTATATGCATGGGGTTCAAATGTTGGTAAGACAGTCGCACCAGACTCAAACGAAAAGTACATCAAGACACCACGACGGATACAGTACTTTGATGGAAAACTGCTACGAGACATTAAGCTAGACCAAGACTTTGGCGCTGCAATCGATGAGAAGGGAGATTTACTGCAATGGGGAACGGCCTACTCAAGCAATGTCATAGAGCCTACCAAGACACTGACTGGTCACAACCTGAAATCACTGGCCATCTCGCGCGACCGCATCATTGCTCTCTCCTCAGGTGGCGCTGTATACTCAATACCCGTGTCACAAAAAGACCAGCTTGAAGGTCCAAAACCGGCGGAAACCTCATGGATACCTTTCTGGGGTGTCTCCGAAACCAATATTTCATATCGCATCCGCACTCCAGAAAACCTTGGTTGGGGCGAGCGGATTACCTGTGTTTCCTCAGGCCTCGAGCACGCCCTCCTGCTTACATCTAGCGGTCGCGTCTTTTCCCTCGCATCAGGCACCCAGGATTTCCCTAGTAAAGGCCAACTGGGCATCCCTGGCCTCTCATGGGAAACACGTCCAACCGGCGCATATGATATTCCTCATGAGATCACAACTCTCAAAGGTTTCGGCATCAAGAGAATCGCGACAGGCGACTACCACAGTTTAATCTCCGATTCCGAAGGCCACGCTTTTTCATTCGGCGACAACACATACGGCCAGCTCGGTTTCCCCCTGAATAGTGAGGCCACAAGTATCGACGCCCCATCCCTCCTCCCCACCCAGCGCCTCTACGCCAGCGGCACTCAACAAACCAAAGTCACCAACGTCTTCGCCGGCGGCAACACCTCTTTTATCACCATGGAATCCAAAAGGCCAAACGACGCCCGTATCACAGCCGACACCTGGTCCTTCGGCTTTGGCCAAACAGGCCAACTCGCCACCGGTCGCTGGATCCATACTTCCTCCGACCCTATCAAAGTTCCCGCCTTCTCCTCTCTCTTCGAATACGATGAGGCCAAAAATAAAGTCATTCCAATCCGCCTCCTCTCCATATCCGTCGGCTCCACCCACGCTGCCGCCACAATGGACAACGTCACCAGCGTCTCCGTCTCCCCAAGATCCTCCAAACTCCCACCCAACGATACTAATTGGGGCCGCGACATCCTATTCTGGGGAAATAATGAGTTCTACCAAATTGGGTCGGGGAAACGCGCGAATGTTGCGACGCCGTCGTATATTCAGCCGTTGGATCAAGAAGCGGAGAGTGAGCGGGCGATGAGTGCGAGGGGAGGGAGAGAGGGAGAACAGCATCGTTTTCAAATTACGCCTAGGCAGAGGGTTAGGGTTGGGGGGAGGGCGGTGGATGTTGAGCAGAAGGTTGAGTGTGGGAGGGGGTGTACAGTGGTGTATTCGGCTGTGTAAAATTTCAACCTATTAGGCGAAACTGGAGGTACCAAGGCGCGTTACCAGGTGAGATGGGACTTGATGGTTACGACTTCATTGTGTATATTTTGAAATGAGACTAGGAATCATAACGAGTGTGTTGTATTATTTATAATCCAGGAGTTTTTGGGCCTCTCCCCCATATGCTGAAATGAAGAAATGTCTAACGAATAATATGTTGCTCATAAATGGCTTGCTTTGTCAATTTGGTTGTTTTCAATTTAGACCAATTGGTACTTACAAAGTCTATGACGTGCTTTTTGGACTATGGTCATAATCTCTCACCAAGTGGATGAAAGAGTTAAGCCAAGAGTATATTTTGCCTCACCGGCGACTTCTAGTACACATCTTTGCACAGGAAACAATTCGAGTCATGGCACCTTGTAGATGCGGGAGGTGCTGGAGGCTGGAGAAGGATACTCCAGTTTAGACTTGCGAAAGCAAAGTAACAAACAGTAACCTATGATTGAAAGACTGCAATGTTGAAAATTTTGACATGTTCAAACTACTAATAATCTCGGCGCTATGAGAATGACGAATATATGCCAGTTTACCTACCATGCATTTTGTTTGTATCTGGGCAGCTTGGATGTATTGGACGATCAACCATTCGGTGATCCAGCCTTTTTGTTTTCTATTGAATCGTCTCCTTCCCTCTCTTTCCTACGCTGTGCAACGTCCCAATTGTATACTCGTGCGAATGCGACTTCGAGTGTCTGTAGTATGTCAGCAAAGCCTGTCGACCAAAAAATTGCAACGAATCTCGTACGGTAATTTGCTCTCTCAAAAAGTCCAAATCCTCTTCACACATCGACAAACTCTGTTTAGCTGTCAACAGCTTTCCAGACAAAAGTTCTTCGGCCTCGGGAATTGGGTATGCGAGCATGACATTGGCACCCAGCCATAGATAGATTTCATCTGTGAGGGGGACTTCTGCTTTCGCAAAGAGTGTGTCGTTGAGCTCAAATGTGGTCTCCAATGGCTCTGAGTCGTCTGTTCTAGATTTGAGGAACCGAACTGTTTCCAATGTTTTCTGGATATCGGGGATTTTATCGCGAAGGCCAGCGGCGCGCCGTTGAGTATTTTGTTGCATGAATTGGTATTTTCTGTGGTATGCTATGAGCTCCCATCTTTGTTTTTGAGTACAGGGTATATTGTAGCATACGATATCATCTCCTTAAAGTTATTAATCGTGCTTTCCACCTGCGAGCGGTCGGTGACATAGTCCTCGACGCGGTCGACGAAGGGCGCGACGGGTATACCGCGGGGGTTGGTGGGTGCATCTTTGCTGCCCTACGTTAGCATTAGTAGATGTAAGTATGAAATTACTGACCTCACAGCTTTTTTTTCGCTGGCCATTGTATTCTCGCCTACTGCGCACCAGTTGATAATTTCGTGTAGTTTGATATTCGAGTTTGACGCGTTTGCATGATCCTCGGAATCAACTGCCCCGCATCCCGTTATCTTGGCATGATGACTAACCAGCTCCACCCCGCCTCTGGCTCCGTGTACATCACGTGACTCTTATCTTCCAGCCGCTGGGTGCTGCGCTAGCTTTTGCATCCACTTCCAACAATGACTTCATGACAGCCATGAAACCTCACCTCACTTTTTCAGCTCCCTCATGATTACGGCTATGCAGTCTTTTTGATTAAAGTTCATCGGATGAATTTGCATCCGACAAGCCCTATCTCAACACTTCAACAACCTGGTGAAGATGAAAGACCTGCAGAATCAATGTGCATTGTGGCTGTCAACTCATCGACCGTTCATGTCCTGCCGCCATGCTGGTACATGGGAGGGCGCCACCCACCTCCGCATGCACCTTCAACCATCGGCTTGTGATACTTTGTCATATCTCCGATCGTTCCACCCACCCGCAGATATGGATCGTTGACGTAACACTATGGAAGACCGGCATTCATGCATAATCCAACGCGGGCGGGGATGGTATAGCATCTTTTAAGATATGCAATGCTGATCTTCTCTAGCCGAGCCAATTGACTCCTCACTATCAAATTGTGTTGCTGTGACAGCAGTCTGTATTGACACGTGAGGCGTTTTTTTTAATCATCCGAAATATAAATGAAAAGTATGTAATCTTTAACAGCCCTGAATGGCGCCTAGGTTATGAGCCACCTGCGAGCCCTGCCATGCACCTGCCCGGAACCCCCGCAGTATTCTCCGAACGTATCATCATCGTTCGCCTGCTCGCCGACCAAGACAATCTGCCAACGCGTATCAAGGTCTAGCTTGCCATTCATAGCCTGTACGTATTTCATAGTTTCTCTATTCTTATTGATCGACAAGTAGATGCAGTGTATTCAAGTGAAGCAAATCGAACCTTTCATTGTTCCGGTGTGAGATAAGTCTGATTGAGAGGAGTGAGACCTAAAAAAAAATGCGGCAGATGTTGACAGCAGAGTACAATTGTACACCGATCTTCAGCATGTCAAGGTTTGCATTTCGTACTGTGCAGGCACATCCCAACACCTTTGCCCCCAGCTTCATGCAGGTCAGCCTCTGCAGACAGTATACGGTACATGCCTTTCAAAATAGGGCCGCTTGAAAGGTCTCTAGCCAGCCACTTGAAGGCCACCGTGGCGATTTTCCCAACCTGCTACCACTTTGATAATAGCCGATCGTCAGGATGTGGATTTAGAGGGCTGCGGCATGAAGTGTAGAAAGGGGCTGCATTATGAATCCGATTGATCAAACTCTCAAGCCACCCTTATCTCCGCGTTGTACGATAGGCATTTCCTTGAAGGTACTAAAGCTCGCCGGCAACACTTTACAAATTGGGCCATCAGGTCAACTTTGGGCTCTATATAGGTGGTGGCTACGTCAGCCAAGCCACATCTTTCGTATCTGCAACGCGAAATACGGCCTGCGCGTTGCTAACGCAAGGAGGGCCTTTCGAAGGGTAGCCTCGATATGAAAACAGCAGCTGACTGCTGTCGGTTCTTTGTTCATGAGCATGGCTTTCTTTTTTATCTGTAAGGGTACAGGCATATTTTACCCTCGCTCCAGAGACCATGCTTCCGGAACAGATCGACGAACGCCGTGTACCCATGAATGACAGGGTTGGCAAGGACTCTTGAGGTCGATGGCGATCGGACCCAAAATGCAGTCTAGGGGCGACAACCCCATCACGTCATTTTTTTAATGTATGTCTATCACTAAGCTCTGCTGAAACATGTACTTTATCATGTAGTTATAGGTCCTCAAATTTGGGACACAGAGTAGGGAGCTGTGCACTCTAGAAAACCTATTCACTATCGTGACAGACACCGGGCTTTTGGACGCAGTTCGGGGGGTACAGAGAAAGCCTAACTATGGTTGCATCCAATTAATTACCATACTTCAGCACATATGCCAGTAGTAGACCTTTATCTGAATCCCGGTATTCGTTGGCTAAACTTATGTGTAGCTATTTTGCCCAAGCCACTCGAGACTGTCTTGAACAAGATATCAAGCTTGTCCTCGAGCAATATTGATAAATGAAATTGTTACAACAACACGAGTTTGAGCCCCTTTTGCGTAACCTAATTGGGTCAGCGTTAGGGGTAGGCGACTCTACGAAACACCCCCTAATCGGGCCAATGGAGAGTGAACGAGATCATGTTACACATGCCGAACCACACTCAGACACCAGGTTTTACATTCAGTTTCGTTCATTGATTCATACAGGGTTTCCATGATACGGCCCGCCCGTACCTGCCCCGTAACACTGTTTCTTGGGTTCGAAGGACGGATCTGCTACCGTCCCGCACGCCGTCGGCTGTAACTCTGGTAGAGGGACGCCGTAAATCCCGTTCATCCATTGGTTACGCGAGAAGCCGACAAACGGGTCAGCCGTTACCGTGTTGTGTTCGAGTAGACCCAGCAAATGCATGCTTTTTAGCCGTTGAACGGGTCCGGGTATAGGTATATACAGGGCCCAAGGGTACCTGGTATATGGGACACGGGATTTTGCATGGATAAATGCAAAACGGTGAAGTTCATATCCAGCTACGAGGATGCAGGCAGGGGTGTATTCGCGAAGGCCTGCTTGGTGGGACGGGAGATGTGCAAGCATAGACGTTTCAATGCAAGGTAGCTCGAGCTTGTAGCATACTAGATACTGCATAGAACTCTTACGCACACGCTCATGGGTATCTAATCGATTACGCGATACCCCTTGGCGTGATATGAATGCTTCCGACCTTATACGAATAGTACGTGGAGTTCGTACAACCTCAACAAATGCATACCACAGAATCCGGATAGTTTGCTTATCAGAATATCAGAGGGGCATGATTGTGCGCAAGCAAATTTAAATTTGATTGTTCTAGGCCTCTAGTGCTACTTGGAGCTTATCAATAAATAAGCGAAGTGCTTGAAAAGCATGGAGAGGAACAGAGCGAAGGTGAGATTTTGAGGTAGATATGTCTTGTTTTTTGTGAAATTATTGATACTCTGTACATAATATGGAAGACAGAAATCGTGATCTGATGCAACAAAACATCTTTCAGCAACTAACAGAACTGCCCAAAGGCGTGCCAACACAACACGCCCAGAACGCTTCCGATATTGCCCAAAAGGAAAGTTATGAGACTTAATCACTACCAAACATGCCAACACAACATGTTTGCAGCGATTAAGCTCATGTCAAAAGCAGAAGCGGGATATAAGAATAGAGAACGCTGATACCCATATACCACCAAACACCAAAGCAACAAGTGTATACCCATGCCATGT
The DNA here is from genome assembly GCA_021365335.1 of Phaeosphaeriaceae sp. PMI808. Lineage (NCBI taxonomy): Eukaryota > Fungi > Ascomycota > Dothideomycetes > Pleosporales > Phaeosphaeriaceae > Phaeosphaeriaceae sp. PMI808. Next base: position 220,733 of record JAJTIZ010000029.1, read on the forward strand.
CACCTAACGCCAACATCCCTGTGTCAACACTTGAATAAAGGAGATGTATGCAATATTGCAAAATGTTCATTTCATAAGGTGATCGAGTTTATAGCTTCAAACCTTTCTTGATAAGCCTGCCCAGTGTGGCGCCCTGTGGGATATATTAGTATAAATCTTCAAATGTATGTATGACGATATGGAACTTACATGATCACCCTTCATCATCGTAAAATGGTTTCCTCCCATAACGGCGTAGTCAAAATTTTCTTTAGGTAGGAGCTGTGACCAGCCGTTGTCATCAAAAACAGTACGGTTATTCAGCAGCCACTTCATCGGCGCCGGATCCTCTCCTTCGCCAGGTGGCGGACGTGGGTCATCCGGGTTAGGGCATACGCCATCTGTGCACCATATCGCGAGGACTGGCGGCGCAATCTTAGGGTCCATTGGTGTTGGGTCATAGTCTTTGAGATTCTGAATTGCAGACGCGAAGTGAGGTAGTAGCCAAGATGGGGTACCACCAGGCTTGCCAGTACCAAGTAGACCGATCTGGTCAAAGAAAATGTGCAGGCGTGCTGGGAGAGGGGCTAGCGCCACGGGGCAGGGTGCATCAATGAGCACCAGTGATTCGACCTTTTCGCCAGCATTGACAAGTTGCATGGCAACTTCGTAGGCCATAACACCACCTGCAGACCAACCTCCGACCAAGTAAGGTCCTTCTGGTTGGCGTCGCTTGATCTCATTGAGATAAATAGTAGCAACACCTTCGACACCACACGTCCACTTGTCAGGGCATTTCATAAACGGACAGTTAAGTCCGTATACAGCCATGTCAGGTGAGATATTTGGAATTGAAATGTACGAAGTAGCACTGCCTGATCCATCAGGAACAAGGAAGAACTTCTTAGATGCAACTTTGGGGTTGCCCTGAAGTAAGACGGAGTTGGAAGGAGGCATATGTGAAACGTCGATAACTTTGGCTAGTTTCTTGTTCACTTCAGAAAGTTGGGGAGAAACTTTCGTAGAAATCCTCGTCGTGGTCTTGACATGCTCCTTTGGCTTTGGGCGCATACCCAGGGCAGTTTCAATGTCCTTAATCGTTACATTCTCTGTGAGAAAATCGGCAGGGAGATCCCGACCAGTTTGTTCGCGCATGGACCCCAGAATGGTAAGACTCATCAAGGAATCCATACCAATGTCGGTAAGGTCGAGATTGTCAGTGATCTCCGAGACATCAACGCCCATTTCATCAGCGACAAGCTTGCGTGCGAGACTAGCCTCACCATCAAAGGCCTCGCCGGTGATTTTGATTTCAATATCGTTGCCAGACACGCTGGGAGCTGAACTAGCAGGAGTGCTAGCATTGGCATGCTCATAAGGAGTTGAAGGGTCAGATGGCTCTTCGGTCGTATCTGACGAGTTATCGTCATCTACAACGATTGCGCCGCCATCATACTGTGCAAAGTGCTTCTTTAATTCACCAACAGTAGGACAGTCGGTAAATAGGGAAGAAGGTATATCCAAGTCAAGATCCTCCCGGAATCTAGCAGAGATAGTGAGGGAGAGCAGCGAGTCAACACCAAGGTTCTCGAAAGCAGCCTCTTCGACGAGCTCTGACATGTCAACATCAATTTCCTCTGCAACGATCTTCATGACTTTCGCCGTGACGCCAACACTAGCAGGTTTAGCTACCTTGACTTGCTTGGTGGCCTTGCTCACTTTCTTCGTAACTTGAGCTGTAATCGGAGCGGCTTGAAATCTGACGGGAGCAACCGAATGAGCTTTGGGAGCAACCTTAGCGACTGATTTAGCAGGAGCACTAATTCCAGTTTTGGAACCAGAGGGTGGCATCATGATGTTGAGCGCGCGACGGGGGATGTTCTGGAACTTCAGACCCATGACTGTACCGATGATCTCTTCTCCCTCAAGAATGTAGACGTCGCCAATGGAGATGTTTCCGGGAGCGGGCTGCATGCGCACATAAGAGCGGTACTTCTTATCTGGTGAGAGCTGCTTGGAGATCTTAACAGATCCCCAGCCATGGGAGATGTAGACCGAATTTTCAGAATCGAGATGATCAGATGCGTTGACAATAAAGCCCGAGAGATGGGCCAAGCTATCGATCCAATATGGAGAGCACAAGAAATTCCCATCGGCGGCAGTAGTCTGGAATTTGACTGAAGCAGTTGCTTCAGTTTGCTTGCCATCAAGGATGACCTCTTCCATACCACGGTAGTTATCGGCATAAGTGACAAGAGCCTTAAACAGCTTATAGGCCATGCCTCGTAGGACCTTGTGGGCAGCGCCAGTGTCAAGTTTCTGCTTGAGGATATCAATCTGGCTCTGTACCATATATTGGATGCGACCCCATTCTTCTTTCCATACATTGACGTCCTCATACTTCACGACAGTGGCGGCGTGTTCGGTCCAAACTTTGGTGCCGTCTGCAGTGACAGTGCGGAACTTGATCGCGACCTGGTTTAGATCTAGGTCCGCGGTAGCCTCAATTTGCAAGTGCTGGCCACCTGCAGGAGGAGGATATTGCGGAATCAAAGGTTTGGTAACCTCCATAGCGTGAACGTTGAGGCCTGGAGTGGTCATTCCAGGGCGCAACTGCTGGTAAAGATAGTCGGCAACAGTCATGCATTGATCTGCATAAAGTGAGGAAGGAGTAAGGGGTGTTCCGTTGACCTGGTGGCCAGTAATAGTTGCCTTCAATTGAGGATCAGACAGATCGGATTGGACAACAACCGTACCAGAATTCGCGTGCAACTCCTCGCGTACGATTCTGTGACAAGAACTTGTCTTGAGTTTGGACTCAATCTCGACTGGGGCTTGCTCGATAGCTTTTACAGGGGCAGCTTGAGGAGCTTCACCCTTACTGAGTGTCCAATTATGGTGATAGTCTAGCCAATATCTCTTGTTGTCGAACGCATATGTTGGCAACGTGTACATCTCGTGTGCATTGTTGAAGATTCGGTGGTATTCATTAAAGTCAATGTAAACACCAGCCAAAAAGAGAGTGGCAATGGTATTATTTAATGTCTTCCACGGATCCTCATTTCGACGAAGCGATCCAGCAGCTACTGGAGTTCCGCCAAGGGTAGACTTGACCATGCCGCTGCAGACAGGGTGAGCGCCGATTTCGAGCCACGCAGTCTTCGCATCGAAAAGCTTTTCGTCCTGTGCAGTCGAAAGCGCAGTCCAAAAATTGACAGTCTCACGAGCGTGGCGTGCAAGGTAATCGGGGCCAATGATACCGGCTTCGCGAATGACCTGACCAGTGAGGGGCGACATGATTGGTACTTCGGGTTTATTGAACACGACCGCAGTTGCGACGGACTTAAACTTCTCCAGAATAGGCTCAACTTGAGAAGAGTGGAACGCGAATGGGACATTCAGCTTGGTGGCCTTGAACCCCTTCGTAGAGAGCAATTCGCTCGTGGACTGCACGACCTCGACAGTTCCGCAAAGGACGGTGTCCTCCGGGCCGTTCATACAAGCAATCTCAGTCATATTGTCACCAAGAGCAGCTTTGATTGACTCAACACTACCTTTAACAGCAAGCATGCCATGAGTGTTGGCAGTGCATTCCTGCTCGAGAAGCTCAGCGCGACGACCAACTAAAAGAACCATGTCGCTGGCAGAGATGACACCAGCAATGTGTAGCGCGGCATACTCGCCGAGGCTGTGGCCAATGACAGTGGTGGGTGTAATACCCCAAGACGCCCACATGTAAGCAAGGGCAACTTGAATGCACGACATACCAAGCTGGACAACGACTGGGGACAAAGTAGTGACATCAGTACCAGTAATCAAAGGCAAGAAGGATGGCAGGCCATGGAGGCGCGCGGCATTGTCTAGCTGGTCAATGTCGGTCTTGAATGTGTCCAGTTCCTCGTATAGCCTTTGGCCAAGACTAGTGTATTGAGATCCTTGGCCAGTGAATGTGAATGCAGTCTTGGTTGGAACCATGGGAAGGGGACTGTAAGTGTCCTTTAGTTGAGCCTGCAAGGCTTCCTTGACTTTCGAGATATCGGAAACGCAGAAGGCGACACGGTAATTGTGCTGAATGCGTCGAGCAGTGGTGGTGTATGCCAAACTAGGGAGAGTAGTTTCCGGATTCTGGTCCAAGAAATCAATGAGGTTGTTGATATTTTTCTTTAGTGAGGCAATCGACCTGGCAGTGACCGTAATTAAATGCATGGAGCGTGGATCGACAGCCTTTGGCGCCTGAGGGATAGGCGCATCCTCAATTATGAGAGACGTGTTGCCGCCAGCAGCAGAGAAGTTGTTCAAAAAGATCTTGCGTTTCTCACCACCCTTACGGGGCCAAGCAACCTGTTTGGTTGAAATATGGACATTACGCTGTAGAAGATCCTTTGGAAAGGTCTTGTTCATAACACCCTTGATACCGACGTTGGCAGGGATTGCGTCCTTCTTCATCATCATCAAGACCTTGACTAGGGAGTTGATACCAGATGCAGCTTCACCGTGTCCGATGTTTGCTTTGATCGCACCTAAGTGGAGTGTTTGATCCGGGCGGCGCTGACGGTGGCGAGGGGCAAAGGCATTGGTGACCGAGGTCATCTCGATTCCATCACCAGCTTGAGTACCAGTGCCATGCATTTCAACGTAGCTGATATCATGGGCATCAACGCCAGCCTTAGAAAGAACGTTGTTGTACAGGAACTCTTGGGCGCCAGCATGAGGGTGGGTGATAGAGACAGCTTCAGCGCTATGGTTGGTAGCAGCTCCAAGAATGCATCCCAAGATGTTGTCCTTATCAGCAACAGCATCTTCGTAGCGTTTGAGCACAACTGAACCACATCCATCACCACGGCAGTAGCCGTCTGCATCGTTGTCATATGTCTTACAGCCACCAGTTTTTGACAAGAATTGACCTTTGCTCAGACCAGAGAAAATATCCGGATTGGTCAGAACGTTAAGTCCACCTGCACATGCTGTATCACAGTCTCCTGCCCAAAGAGACGTGCAAGCCAGTTGAATAGCAGCGAGAGATGAGGAGCAGGCAGTATCGATACTGAATGATGGGCCAGAAAACTTAAAATAGTAGTTTATCCGACCTGGCGCGAAGGCACGGACACCACCCGTGATGAAGTAGGTGTCAATATTCTCCGCAGCATTGATCTCACGCCAGTCATCTGAAGTTTGGCCATAGAATGTTCCGATACGGTGAAGTTTAGTAGAGGGCGTACGGTTGGGCACGTAGCCAGACATCTCAAGTGCTTCGTAGGCCGTAGTAAGGGCTAGACGACCCATAGGGTCGGTCTGAGCCGCCTCGCGGGGCGACATGTTAAAAAAGCGAGGGTCAAATAGACCTGGTTCGTCGATGAAGCAGCCATATGGTGTGTGGCTCTTGTTTTTTCCCTTGCCAGAAGGATCACAGTGCGCTTGGGCATCAAATCGATCGGCTGGAACCTCACGATGGACATCCAAGCCTTTCTCAAGCAGCTCCCATAACTTATCTGGGCTAGCGGCACCAGGGAAGCGTCCAGACATGCCAACAATCGCAATCTTGTCATTCTGAGTTCGACCGTGGCTATCATCTGTTGCCACACTCCAGACAGACTGGTCGCGGATAGAGATTCCGGTCTGGCCACCTGAATTAAGTGCAGATGCAAGGCTGTTGGCAACATTTGTTATGCCGATGGCGGAGATGGTGCACTCTGCACTGCTAGTTGCAGTTACCTGAGAGACTACCTCTCCGAGGAGCTTTTGCCATTGTACTGGCTCGAGCAAGATCTCGCTTAGAGCAATTCGCACTAAATCGAGGGTGCTAATCGCAGTTTGGCACGAACCGCTATTTGCGGAATGAACAAGCGCCTGTGGACGAAACTGCTGTAGGTGTCGGGTGGCGCTCTTATCCAGTATGCGATCAATATCGGCTTGACTATAAAGGTGGCGAGCGTGATACGGGGCGTAAATGGAAATAGGAACGCGAGTGTTGTTCTTGAACGACTCCACTTCTTCGAAAAGGCGTTTCGTTGTTGATGGTGGACCGCTGATAGTTAGAGCCATAACGCTAACAGCACTAATATAAGCCTGCGCCGAGTTTGGGATCCGTCGCTCCTCGTGAAATGCAGCGAGAGCAGAATTTGCGTCTTTTTCAGAAATAGCAGTCACGATGGTGGACCAGCTCTCCTTGGCATTTGCCGCGTTCTCAAGGGTATCCCTAGCCGTACCAACACAAGAACCTGCACGGAACGCAATTCTGACAGCTTCAGTAGCGAGTGGCAACAACTCGCTGAGTGATCGAGCAGATGCAACAACAGACCCAGCTAGCAAGCCAGTGCAAAGTCCAATAATTCGTGTATTTGCAGGGTTTGGTAACTCTGATGGATTCTCGGCATAAAATCTGCAAAGTTAGTGGAGGTCAAGAGTCGGAATAAGGTAACTCACCCAATGTAATGTGCTAATTGGGCAATGGTAACCATGCAACTTTCCATTTGGGGAACTTTCTGCCCCTTGCTGTAATATGCTTCGACAAGGTCCCATACCGTCAGGAAGTCGGGGATTTGGTCCCGCTGAGTCCGTGGCAACTTTTGAACCTCCTCGCGAATGACCACGCTGATTCTATCCAAGAATGTTGTGAGGGCAGCATTGTTCTTCCATGTGCATGCCTTTCGCAGCAGCGGGTACTGGTCGGCAGTCTGATCCCCAAAAATGAGAATATTCATGACTACGTTTTAAAGGGGTATGTGAAATTAATGAAAGAAGTTTTAAATAGGGTGTGCAGCGTTAACGGTAGGTCAAAAGGGACCCACTGGAAAACACGAGTGATGATGGGTAGGAGTGCCTTGGTAGAACGAGGTATCTAAACTAGCAACGAAGGTGTTGGTCTTCGTTCTAGTAATTGATTATTCTGTAAAAGATAGGTGATGATCAGGTGTGGTAATGAACCAAGGGATTGGAGAAAGAAGTTTGGGTTTGGATGATTCTGGGGATTGGCGGTACCCTTTATTTGTAGGGAAGCAAGAGGCAGTGATTGGCATGCGGGATCAAGATGGTGACTAGGGCTTGGATCGCATGATGACAAGCACTGTGTGTACCGAATCCGTGACAGCCCATGTACTGCGGGACGATGTACTGCAGCGGCATATTGACGTGAGAACAAGAGTGGAGCGCGCGCTATGACTGTTTTTGGAGTGGTGCCGAGGATTGATGGCGTGCAGAGGCGCAGGTGTGTTTCCGAGTAAGCTCTCGTGCTATTGATAGATGACGCATGCTAGGCTGTAGACCAACTGCTAAGGTATCGAACCAATACGTTACAGATGATAACAGAGATGAGACGTGGGAACCTGGATCGTCAGGACGCTGTCTCAAAGTCGGGTTAATTTGACGGATCCCCTCCCACAACCCGGGGTGGATTGGCATAATGTCCGTGTGTTTCGCTGTCATTTACAACAATCGCCAGGCGAGTTGAGGCTTAGATTGAATAGATTATGGTGCAGCTGTTTGGTGATGTTCAGCTCGTTTGGCAGATATCATGTCTGGGTTGTTACACGATGTAGGATACCACGCGTCAATGGGAGCACTTTGATCACCCAAACCCTAACACCAGGTTCCATGTGTTTGAGACTATGCTGTGGATTCGAATTGCCATCACGCAGTCCGTACCTTTTGAATAAAGAACTATTGTAGCAAATAATTGCGCCAGATATGCCACCCATGAGCTGAACCATGAGATAATCCGGACAATTCACCGTTGACGCATTGATCTCAGTCAGCGTTCCACTTTCCAGGCTGTACTCAAAGCCACGGCATCAATGGCGCTGGGCAAGCATCTGGAGACCCCACTCCAAGAAAAATGCTGGCTGTTGAAGCCTAGAATGAGGCATGGTCCATTTTCCGGGGGAATTGAATGCCGTACATTCTTATCAAAACCATATGGATGATCAGCGTAGCTCCAGCATCTCGGGCCGGATACCTTGGAATGATACCAATACGGTGACAACTAACGATCGCCCAGAAATAGTTGCTCATTTGACTGCCCCAAAACCAAACATGATCGACTTGAACACAGTAGCCAAAGGTGCTTCGGATGTGTCAAGACGTTATCCTATTTACGTTGGATTCTCGATCAAACGCTCCGACTGTAGTATTCAAAGGCTGAAAGATCGTCATGTCGAAGGTTCTGATCAACATTGCTCGTATTTCCGGCTTCCCCCATTGTCCGAAGATGTCAGCGCTGCTTCGGATGTATAAGAGCCAGTATCCTGTTTGGGCTCGCTAGGAAGGTTCGATACTATGTTGCAGTATCTCCTCGCGGTCTAGCATGGAGACTACACCAGTCAATGACCATGAGTGGGTAAACATTTGATCTGAAGCTTGGACCACTCTGTTGGCAAGAGTTTGTCGTCTTTGGTGCCCTCGCAAACCTACAAAATAGCCTACGTTCCTGAAAATCACATGCACCGTTCACATAACTTCTTGATCGTCACTTTAGTGGTGTTGTGGCTGTGCGTGTCAATGTCGTCTTAATTGTAGTGATGGGTTGTCGTTCGGCCCCGCAACCCGAAGTTCTAGGATTCCTTAGCACGTGATCAAACATGACCAGATGATGCCCAAATATCTTCGCCACCCCATCTGCGTTGGTTGTTACAGCATGCCAAATGTGTATGCGCCCTGAGACAGCATGACTATCGCTACCTTTAAGCTATACCATATATTCTTTTGCAAAGAAATAGTCTACTGCACTGGGTACAATTGACTATACCGCTGTGTAGGCGGTAGCCTAACTAAGTCATGTCAGCACGAGTCAGATGCAAATTGTTTGAAACATTTAGTTGGACGAGCGAGCCCCTGAAGTAGTTCTTCCAAGGTCGTGGCTCGTCGTTTGGCTATGAACTCTTCGCCGTGATCCAGAAAAAGACCATAGATTCTAATTTTAGTAATTTCAAGCACAGCCATCTTGATGTTTCTATGTGCTTGTGAATCGCCTATCGCCTATCTCTACTCTCGCTCCACAAGTTGTGTGTGTGCATAACTCTCTCGCTTACTCTGACTACTTCGAAGACAGCGAGCATACGTACTCAAATCACAACGCAGATAGTGGACCTTCCTGTGGACTCCTTCAGCCCCGTCTGCATCCGGTACTAAGCTCAGGGTATCATGTTGCATCACGTATTTTGATCTTAGCCCTGATCTTAGGCGAACTGGGTGTACGGCACAACCATGTCACAGCCCACGGCCTTCCCGATCTTCTATTTACTATCCGCCCCCATCCGAAGTGATAGCAGATTCACCGGTGGTAATGGATACCTAACACGTGGAGAACCGATATGGGCACCAATGGCAGCCATATTCTCTTACTCACGTAGGCACTCTCCATCAAGAACGCGACATGTAAGCTCAGCGAAGTATTCCTAGCCTCGGATGTTTATCTCAATACGTTCGAGTGTGCTGTGCAGGTGGGGTTCCGTCAATTGTCCCTTACTTTCCCCCACTTAATATTACAAGATCAGGTAATGAACTGGACTAAAATTGATAGTAACTAATACTTAAAGGCGATTTTAACAAAGCTAATCAGTATGGTTCTAATGGCCTGTTAGTCACATGTCTGTCAAGGCAGCGTTCGCCGTATCGACTTGCAGCGTCTAGACTGCACCTGGCCAGGCCACAATTCGGCCAGAGGAGCGTCCTTGCTTGCATTAGCAACTGCAAACATCCATGGCAACTTCTAGAGTTACCGAAATCGAAATCGGCTTCACAATGGTTCCGGCCGCTTGTTTACTCGGGACGCCCGCACTCTTGCAGCCATCGTGCATCACAGTGCGGTTTCCCCATCCACTTAGACACAGTAGTCGACACTAACCGTCGTTAAAAAAATCTAGCGTGGGCAAAAGTATGAGTGTTTGCATACTTATCGTAATAAGTCATTGCATAAACTAGGTCACTCGGTGCATACAACGATGCTGCGAGGCACTGCTCGATTCTCATTACTACCTAGGTTATATCTGATGCATGTTCCGGGATATCTGCAGTGATCGCTCTGGATAAGTGAGATGCATCGCGGACCCAACGATTGGAAACCGCAAAGCAAATCGTGATGCATGGAAACAATTGTATAGGATCGGCCCTTCACAATGCATCCAGCTCGCTTCACCCAGTCGCCAACACAGAGGGTACTTAGTGCGCGTACTCTGTTCAACATCAGTCCATTTGTACATAGTATGCCCGATCATTTGATCAAGCGCTCCTAGGCTCTCAGCAATCGCTTGATTGTAATGAAACATGATTAGCCTAGGTTTTATACCGTAATGTAGCACCTCAGATGCACCAATGAAAGGCGACACACTTAACAGCCCTTCCTGACAGTTAGCTCATCTCAACTAAGAATCTTCAGTGTACCTAGATAATATCTTACAATTATCACCAGATCAAAATACGAATTGTTACCTCATACGCGAGCAATCTATGATATTTTGAGAGAATTTGTAATTAGCTCTTCGTGGCCTTCTTGAGGTATTTGAGAAATAGGCTAGTTGTGTCCAGGTAGTGATGAGGCTCCTTTTGCTAAACGGGAAACGGTAGCAGCTAAAATGATCGACCCAGGCACGCGGTGGAAACAAAAAAGCCGACTCACAATCTTAGTCTCCTCACGAAAATCACGCAAACACGAAGAAGTTCTCTACCTTTCACCCCTTATAGCATTATTATTTCACGTTTGGAGCTATTTAAAAGTTGATAGAATTTTACCTTACCCTTTTCTCTTTCCTTTTATTTATTTAGATAAAAGTTTTTATTCCTCTATAGTACAAATATACCTGGTCAGAAGTAGTAAGTTTTGAGAATCGGCTTTTTCTTTCCACCGCATGCCTGGACCTGTTTGGCGCCAGATTTGAAACATCGCCTTGGCAAACATTACCAGACAACCTTGGAAACACTAAATTATCCGTGCCGCACCGTGGCTCAACCGTTGCAACACTAGTCTCTGCTCCAAGCGCAAGGTTTGGATCTGATTATATTGAAAAACGCTTATTTGTTTATTGTTTCGTTCATGCCCGGTTCGAAGTGTCGACTGATTGTCCAGAAGGCGTCATCAATACAAACCGATCACGCGACATGGAGTGTCCGAACGCCCTTTGAAATTCTTTCAGGGGCAGTATTGTTTTGAGAAGCCAATTTTGAGACTGCAAGGGGATGTCTGCTACTACGGCGAATGGCTTGCGGGTGTTCCAGCTCAGAGTCGATCTCTCCACTCATGACGTAGACGATACAAATGGAACGGTACCTGTAGAAGCATCGCGCAACTGTTCTACACAAGCTAATAATTTAGATCAACGCATTACCACATTATGGGCACCGTAAAACCCCTTGTGAGTACTGGTCCAGGTGTTTTGGTTGAAGATATATCCAGCCCACGAACTGAATCATGCAAGGAAGCAAGGATGCGTTGTTGGCACATTAGTTGGTTGTTTGAAAAATTTGTTCTATTGATTATGCTTCCAAGTCTCAGACCTTGCGGATGAGAGGAGTGCGTAACGCGTACACCCCAATCACAATGGGAACACAATGGCGACGAAGGGTACATGATCCGCTGCCAAACTCTTCGTCTTCGAAGCCAGAATTTGCGGTCTGCATAGCCTGGCCATGATCCGTACACTCGGAGCCAAATATTTCCATTTCATATCAACCTTGTGAGTGATACCACCTGGTTGGGTGGGTGAGACCCATCAAGAGTCAAAAATTATCAAATCTTGTGACATGCTCGCTTGATACAGAAATGGAGTATTGCTAGAACAATCAGTAGAAAATGGAAAATGGTGAATTGTTCTAGATACTCGCTGGTTAATTTCGTTATCAAATGATTGGGTATTCAGTGCATGTCTGCCCCGACACTGCCACAGCACAGCATTATCGTGAGGCTGGCAGTGATGACGACACCATAAAGCACGTTCACCGCTGCTTTCGTCGCTTGGTAAGATTCATCCATATGCAGCCAATAATTTGTAGCACATCTGATTCCTGTTACAATTAGCGCACATATCTGGAAGCCTCGAGGCATTATCGTACCGTAGCGACCCTGCGTCAAGCGGCTCTCATCTGATCCATACGATCTTGTATGACGCATGCACAACACCTTGCGGATACTAGGTGATGCTTTCAAGATCCTACTTAAGGGAAGAGTATCCCAAAATTCTAAGACACGTGAACCCTGTGTGCGACGCAATGCCACGCGCAGTGACACCAAACCACGTTCAAACGATGCATTCAATCTCGTGGTGCATATCTAGCCTGTAACACGACTCCAATTCGGTAGTCGCACGAGTGTGACTATAGATTCTGACAGCAGCCGGCTGCTATCTCCACCGTATCGAGGATTGTGTTCATCCGCATTTCCACAGGCGAATGCAGGGTCTCTTACATCGACATGTAACTCGAAGGCCACCATCTCCCGGCTAATCTGCAGGCGTGCTCCTTAAGGGATTGGGAGTTGTACATCGCGACTATGTCATGGCTATACCGTGGCCTCTGGATTGGGGTGGGGGCAGGAAATGGACAGACGCAAAGCCCTATTCGCCCATGCGGCAGCTCAACAGTGCTGCAGTGCACCTGAAGTGCTTTCCCTAGCCTAATAAAAGGCTATGGTTTTTGGCATCCTGTTCATGTTCTTCGTGTGACTAGATGACAAAATCAAGCAAGGGTTGCTGCCGTTCGCTAGGATAGTTCGCTTCTGCATCTACCTCGTTCTAACTGGTAGGACAGCATATCTACATGTAAGGTTGGGATTCATATTGTATGCAAGGCTTGCGTTTAGTTGTTATACTTATGGTGCCGCGACATAGAGTGCCCTTCTCAACATTATTAGCGATGCATGTATTATATTCTTTGCCTTGATAAGTAAAACACGACAGGGGTCTGAAAGTAAAAATTACAATATGGGTTATGTCTTCGAAGGTACTCAGGTGATTGTCCGTTCCTCGTCATCAACACACGACGTATGTCAAGATGGGGTGTGTGAGACGGGTGCTTCATTTCGCCCTGACGGCCGCAAAGTTGCTGACAACACTCCACTTGAAGTAGAGTATCCACAGTTGCCAGGGTGGGGGTATGTCTCAGATGATAGATTCGGGGAGTGTTTAAGAAAGCAATCTCTTCGATGTGCATAAAATCCTTACCCAAGTACCTTCAAATGTACAAGTTGGAACTAAAAAACATAATGAAGGCAGCTAGGAGTGGAATTTAGAAACGCGATGTGATCAATCACTTGCGGTTGCAGATCGCGGGTTGCCTTGTCAGCAGCTAGAGTTATGGGCGTAATGTGCACTGTCTACATGTAGACGAAAGGCGAAAGCGCTTTATAGTTGATGACAGAACATTTTTCGTAGTGGGCCTCCATTTTTGGCTTGATGTTATTCTTTGCATCGGATGTTTAAATACTTTGCCTGCGTCGCTTACTAGTAGATGTTGAGGGGCTGGCCCTCAGTTTGCTTACCCCACTCCCCATGCACATGTGCTGGAATTGGTCTAGAAGATGCCTAGAAACGCCACGCTTCAACTAAGCACCCGCTGTCAAGAGCTTTAGTGGGCGCCCAAAAACGGGATGCCCCAGTTCGCCATGATATGACTGGAGCAAATTAGGATTGTCTAAGGTTACAGCGTGCAAGCATGAGCTGATGGCTGGTAGGATTTCTTCATTTGTTTGATGATCCATGACTTGAGGCATTCCGCAGAGTACTTTCCAAGGTAGTACGAGACTAAAAAGGCGATTACACTTCGATGTGCATCAAGTTCTTGGTAGAATCCAGCTCCCTGGAAAGCTAATGGTAAAGAGACCGAGCCGGGCAGAGCCATACTGGTATAACGTTTGAAACAACCTGTGTTCAATCGGAGCATAAATATCTGTCTCGTGTTGCGCAATCCCCATGCTGATTATCGCAGCCAAGACCATCAGCATGAGTGGAGACTTCTAAGCTGCAGGTAAGCATCGCCTGGAGCTTCAAACTGGATGGGCTACCTCGTGGTACAGAATATACCTGCTGGATTTCATGGCTAGTGCATGTTCTGCTGCGCTTGTTGTATACAATCAGTCTTGCCTTGCCTTGCTGGTGATGATGTCCTAAAGAGAGGTACCTACCAGCTGTGCAACCACACCCATTTCTCCACCACTCTGTGCCCTGATGATGCTGACGCCACCCTTCATCACAAAACCTTTCACGAATCACATTCTCAACGTCCTGTTCAGTATTTACTGCCGCTTCTGATGTATGATGATGTAGACCGATGGCAAGGAGGGGACGCAACCTTGGAGCGCTAATCCTAGTTTGCTCTGACTTCATCACCTCCACCTTGGGCGCTCAGCCACCAATATACTCTTACAGTAGCCCTGCATAATCGTCACAACAAACAGCTGCAAAGCCATCACTGCCCTACCAGAGCTCTAGGATGAATTTCGTTGCGATCTTCTTGTCCGGAGGGGAACCGAGCGTCTTGAGATTCTATCTTGAGATTATGCCTGATGAATCCGTACATGGCCCTCCCCGCAGCGGGATCTCTCGGCAGAGAACCAAACACCGGTCTCCGCCCCGCCCAATCGCGGATTGCAGACGATCAAAATCAAAGAGCACTTCGCAATTGACGTCATATCCCGCTGGCCAAGTTTGGTGTTCTGTGTTTCAGATCAAGGGCCTTTGTTGTGTTTCACAGCCTGCTTACGATGGGGTCAATATTGAAAAATTACATGAGACCATACTATCAGTTAACAAAATAATAGTATAGGTTCTGTACAAATCTAAACATGGGAAACACAGATGCAATGTAACCTCGTTGCACGTTGTCGATTGAGCCGTTATGACTTAAATGCTACTACCAACCAAAAAAAAAACAAGCGTTATCGCGGGACACTAACAACTCCTACCACGGTTGAAAACTACTGCCACCTAGACTGCGCGGCTCATATTAGACGTCATCACATATGCGGTATGAGCTGCAGCAGCGTCTATACGGGCGAGCGAGACCGTGTAACTACACCGAGAATATTCCTGTGAATATTCACAGCATCATGATAAATCCATACTGCGAGACCATGACATGTCGGGGGTCGTAATATGCCTAGGTGTCGCTCAGAGCAACAATGTGTATCTTGGGCTTCTTGTACGTGTGGGTACCAACTCGCCTCAGCCTGTCAAACACTATTGAGTTCAGGAGTAACCCGTGTCCTTCATTGGTTTTCATTTGGCTATTCGCGTCGCGGCCCGCCCGTGCAGGGCATGGAGTAATGCTCGGTGAGACACCGGATAACGCCCCGTGAGGGGATGTGTACATTTATGGTAGTAGGCGACAATGACTCCTTACATGTATTCTAGCGGAGTATTGAGGGTGGCCAGGAATGTATTGCAAGAAGGTAATTGATCATAGTCGAAAATTTTACAATCGCTGTTTCGTTGATAGAATTAGCGCAAAATATTTATAATCTGGGTACTTTTGGCGCCACACCAACGATCATGCTGTAATCTTGACTCACCCATATTCACAACAGCAGAGTTCTGTGGGAGCACTGAATATCTTTGTAAGCCAGAAGCAGGCTCGGTTGTCGTTCCAAACCCTGTTAGGTAGCTCGATGCTCCAAGTACCCTACTTCCGTAGAGATCGGCGGCTAGTCCAGGTTTGAAGAACGTGGGGTTTCCCGATTCGGTGTTTGTATGCAGGTTAAAACACTCCAGGCTTCCCAGCAGAAGCCTTGGGCGTCATCCTGTTGGTTGCCATGTGAATTTTGTTTATCTATCGCGACTTCCAGGCAGCCTCTAACTTGTGGCTAACGGACAATTTTCCTAAAGGCCTTGTGGAGTGCTTCCCGTGCCGTTTGTATAACAAAGAAAGTACCTAGGCAGTCGTGGTGTAGATCACACGTTGTGGGCAATCGCATTCTCACCAAGCTTTGGCTTTTCGGCGCCGGCGGCAACGGTTGAAGCACGGTTCATATCGCTCTATAGCGAGCGGCGTTATTTTCGAGGCCCACGATAAGCAGGCCTAGTGTGCATCGCCGACCGCGAGTGATGGTGCATCGACCTAGGTAGTGTGTCTGTCGGAAAACAAAGACAGCTATACGAAAGAAAGCTATAGATAACCACAAACTCAGCTTTCAAAAGCGCCATACAGTATATCTTCATGTCAACACGGTACCACCTATTGATGACGCTGTGATTCGTGATGGTGAAGGTCAGCCGTCGTCAGGTCTCAAAAGTGTGGAGGCCACGTGATTACCCAAGGGGGTAATTGTGCTAAAAAAGCTTAATATTGACCGGCGCTGATCTTCACCTGTGATAATAATAGACGATGCAAGCCCACGCCAGCAACGCCCTAAGCACACCGTTCGAAGCCTACGATGAGGACATGGCTTTTGGGAGTACGAGGTATGACGACGCTATAATCCGTTGAAACTCAAACTTGAAGAGGTACCTCTCGGCTTAATTCAGAGGGTACGTACGATTGTAGCGTAAGCGTGAACTCTACTGGTCGACGATGCAGCAAAAACGACGGCGGTTCTACGAAGGCTATAGAGAGAAGCGCCCTGTGTCAGAACGCGCGATCCGGCGGCCACGTCAAAAAGCTGCGAACATAGTTTTCGCTTTGATAGGTGCTATGTACGGTGTACTCGAGGCAGAGACATCTCCACTTGGATTTCTCCGGTCGGCAGCTGTCTGCCACACACGACTCAGCCGCATGGAGCTGACACCCGCCCGTGCTGCTAGCCGTCGTATCATGGCCAACACAGCCCAGAAGGGCGAGCGATAGCAGCAACATGCGGTCTCGTATCTATCACGATTACGATGGGCTGGTCCTACTCAGAGTCACAGTCACAACTAACTGACAGCTAGCAGCTGCTAGCAGGCAGGCGAAAATAGCATAACGAGACAAATAAACAAAAAAGTACCTACCTAGGTATCTACCTATGTAATGGAATGAAGGATGAACGAATCAAGAATGAAGAAGCAGTCGTTATGTCGACAGTGCGCTGATTTGCGGACTCGCTCGGTTGGGAAATGGGGTGAGGTGATGGACCAGTGTGAATATATTACGGGTGTACGGCTCTGGTCTGTTTTTTTCCAGCCTGGTTCGGTTCCCAGGGTTGAATGGCTTACGTAGCCTTGGCGTTTCGCTCGCTCTAGGGGCGCCTAGTCTCCTAGGCGAGACAAGCACGAACCCGCATCCACATCCACATCCATCCACCAGCCCGTAGTGCAGATCTCAAGATGCACCCTTGTCGATTTGAGTCTTATCATCAACGCCATGCAGCGATCCCCTGGTTGCCTAAAGCAGCTAGCAAGCTAACCGGGTCGAGTTGGCCCGCCCAGGAGTATGGCGCGCTGCAGGTAGCTGCGAGGCACTAGCTCACTCTGCAGCTGCAGCTGGGGGGGAGGGGAGGGGGTTGCTCTTCCGTTGATGAATCTCATTGCTGTTCAGATGCATAATCAGCCCTCCCTGTTGGCCATGGCAAGCCCACTTTGACATCTCATACGCCTACTCCAGCCCGCTCTACGTCGAGATACCTCTCCCCACGCCAATCGCTTTACAGCACTGCTGCTCATCTTCTATCTTCCCTTCTGTTCCACCCCAGTGGGCATGTCTGCGGACAGCACTCGTATTGCTGTATCTACTCTTGGTCTTGTCTCTCCTCCGACCAGCACTGCCATTGAGTAGCGGCCACTGCGGTCAGCTTCACAGCCATCTCTACACATGCTGTTTGTCTTACACCCCAAGCCGACTACATCTTAGACTCAACAACCAGACATTGGCTATTCCACCTTTAGATCCATGACGATATTCCTAGCTGCCCTAGCTTGAGGATTCGTTGAACCAACACATTACTGAACTTCTGTCCGCTTATAACTGATTTTGACCCCGCCCGTCTCGATCAGCGACTTGCATTGCTTGCTCTAGCCACCTTCCCAACAGCTGCCATTTCGCTCGTCAACGGCCTTTCTAACTCTTTGATGCTGTCATAGCCCATGACACTACCATCACCTTTGTTCCACTATCCCAACAGCAGTATTACCACCATCATTGCTCTTCCTTTCCTTGTCGATTTTCGCATTCACTATGGTCTTCTGCACATACTGTGGACAGTCCTTTACTAGGGATGAGCATCTGGAAAGACACATCCTCACTCGTAAGTTTTCCTTCACATTCAAACCCTTGGGTGTCCTACTCCAAGGCTGCCTTTCATACAAGCCATGAATTAATTCATCTGTATGAGCAGATACCAATGTGAAGCCTTTCAAATGCTTCACTTGCCACATGAGTTTTGCTCGACGGTAATTTTTCTTTCTCTTTTCCTCCTTCAACCTGGCTCCCCCTCAAGCACTTTTCCAAAATTTCCCACCATGAAAATGCTAAGCTGACATGGTCTCAGCGATCTTTTGCAACGCCATTATACCGTACACGGTCGCAACCAGAACAATGAAGAAGGTCTCCAACCTCAAGGCATAATACCTAAGTCGGCTGGGCGGACGCCAATTGCCTGTAGCAACTGCGCAAAGACCAAGACGAAGTGCGATAAGAAATTCCCATGCAGTCGATGTGCTCAAAGGAACTTGAAGTGCACCCTACGTCCAACTCGGCGAGCATCGAAGGGTGTACAGAGAGTTGGAGGTCCCTCTCAGGGTGGTGCGGGAAGTGGGAGCTCAAGCGAAGATGGCATTACAGAGGTCTTGAATGCTTCTCGTGGTAACTCTCCATCACACGATGCTCAGCACCAGCAAAAAAATGCGCAACCCTCCCCCAACCAAACTCAACAGCCTCAACAGCTTCCAGTTAGCTTGCCCCCACCCCAACGACAATCTCAGTCACCTTCCTTAACACATTCACGCAATCCGTCTATTTCGCAGTCCGTGCAATCCATCTCAAATCCAACTCCTGAAGAAAAACCGCTCCAGATACCGCTCGCTCATACATCCCCATTCTTTGATCAATCTTCTTCAAATACCTTGTCTCAGGCCCCCACTATGCTAGGATTCGTCACCTCAACACCCATGTCCGGGTATGACGATTTCGTTCGAACTGTACAGGATGCATCCGACAACGGATCCAGCCCGCAATTCTTAATGGACCCCTGGAACACAATGGCTATCAATGCCGACTTCGATCCAATGCGGATAGATCCATCACTCATGATGTCGATGGGCATGGACTTGAGTATGGGGCCAACATCAGATAGTATCCTCGGAATGATCCCTGAAATGTCCCAATCACAAACTTTTGGACCGGTACAAACACCAATTACAACTCCACATATGGACGAGTCTTTCTCGGATCTTCAAATTGGTAGCTCAGCGTCAATGTTTTATCCTTCAAATAGGCACTCATCCATTGCTGATGCCGGTATTCCTGATCTTGGTGCCATTATTGCGGCTCAAGATGGCTGGACTGTTTTTCGATGTACGCCATCAATACCATCAAGCTCTTGCCCACGTACTGCAAGACTTAATCTTGAGCGCTTGGAACACAGCCTCAAGAACCACGAAGGTTGGAGTCAGTGGGCGCCATCGTGGGATGAAGCCGATTTCCAGCAAGCTGGTCAAGTAGAGGTGGCAAAGCTTCACGAATCCACGCGAGATAAACTACTTGCCATTACACAGAGCTTTCTGCATAAAGCTCTGGATATCCATAAAGATGGTAGTAGCCCCTCTAGTAGTGGAGAATCCCCAGGATCGATAGGATCCGGTTCCAACTTCATCCTTCTTCCCCCAGTTCGTGTGCTAGAATATTTTCTCAGATCATACGCCAACTCTTTTGAACGCTACTATCCAACAACTGCGCGTGGGGTTCTAGATACCAATGAACTGATGCAAAACTACAACGACAAGGCATCAAGTTTATTGGTTTTGATGATGATTGCACAGGGCGCAATGAATATCCCTTCGGTCGAGGCGCGATGGTTGACAGGTGGCTTCACAGAAGCTTGTCGCATCTCGTTGTTCGATCTTGTCGAGAAGAACATTATCATGGCAGGCGATCCCATTGTGCTACGTGCTGCTCTTCTTTTTACTGTTCAGGCGGCATGGAGTGGCGACAAGTGGCAGATGGATATTGCCATGGGTCAGCGCGGAATGTATTTTGCAATGCTTCGACATTCAGGAATCTTGGAGCCGCGAACAACAGGTGCGTCATCGCACGGGAATGGAAACATGACAACAGACTCTTTGTGGCGGGACTGGCAACAACATGAGAGTCGAAGTCGGTAAGTAGTGAAAACTTCGTTTAACCTCGGGATTATGAGTAACCGACCTGTCACGTGTGATTCACTAACTCTCTCCAGCCTCATCTACTCTTGGGTTATGGTCGACCAAGATTTATCTTTATTCCACGATACAGCTCCTCTTTTCTCGGTCACTGAGTTTGGTGCTCCCATGCCAGACTCGGATCAACTTTGGCAGGCCCAGTCCGCGCCAGTGTGGTCTGAAATGTTTAACCATGTCCACGAGTTTCATAATGGGTATTCCTCTGTTGGTTCTGGTGCCAGGCCGCCGAGTTTGAGGGAGCTCTTCCGCCATTTCCTTGACGATGAGATCGTTATTCAGGATGTTCAGGAGATACATCTCACTCCCATGCACCTCCGTCTATTGCTTCATCCCCTCCAGACCCTAGTATGTCAGTACTGCCAGTTACTGAGTTGTTTCTCTGATAGTGTAGCTTCGAGGTCGCGCAACAGGGCACTCACAGCAGCCTCGACTCGTGTACGTCTCGAAGAAGTGCAGGCGCTGCTTGGCCGTTGGTTTGATTTAGCACAGCGGTACATGAAGTCTAACCCTATCTGCCTCATGATGCAGGCCAATCTTGTCATGTTTCATCTCATCAGCATGAATGCCGTGACGAACTTCCCTGAGATTGAGCGATTTGCGCGACGAGAGGGTACCGATGGCTCGTATCAGCAAATGCTTTGGATGCACAAGAAGTGTCTTTCTGACGTACAAGAAGCAATTGTACATGCTGGGCAGATCCTTCGTCTCGTGCGAGATATGCCCCGAGGCAGTCGTCCACCCTGGTGGCCTGGTGCCGTCTACCGCGCTGCGCTTGTTATGTGGACTGATTCATTAAACAACAAATCATTGAATCCTAATCAGCAAAGATCTTACCAAACTGCCAACTCTGCCTTCCCAGTGGATCGTCTACCGTCGGATCATCCGACAATTCTCCGGTATATGTCCCGTCGTGAAGGTATTCCCGCGATGACCAAACGAGATGGAACACTAGTACTACTGGACAATGGCTTCTCTGTACTGTCACATTTCATCGACATCATCGATGAAGGTGTTGCGACAAGATTCTCCGATGGGATCCGTAGCAAACTTGAGAAATTGGCCAGAGGCTGAGCCCTCTCACCACTTATTTTCTTTTCTTCCAACCTCTCCATCTTGACCTGGATAACACAGTGTGCGTGGTCAAGTATTTTTGTTTTACAGCGAGACCATTCTTTGATTTCTTTTTCCGTCTTTATGTAGACTTTTCATCAGCATCAGCACGGGATGCTCTGTCAATCCAACATGGAGATGATCTCATCGTACTCTTTTTAATCGGTGTTTGGCGTATTTATTATGGAGGCGTTGAACGGCGGGGTTCCTCCTAATGAAGGGCTTGTGCCTATGAGGCTCTCATCAACCCTGACTGCATTGCAGTCTCTAATGTATAGTACACAGGCGTAATGGTCAAAAGGCACCATCTGGAAGGATGGAATATCAAGACGTACCTTATCAAGATAAGAATGACGAAGAGTGCTGAAGTACTTGGTAATAGTATGGCTGGAGTTGGCGTAAGCGGGTGAATGTGTTCTCGTTCTGCGTAGTTTACCAATGATGAGGAGGGATGGGCGTCGACCTACCGTTCCAGGTAATGGCTTTCACCCAAACCCTTTTGTATCAAAGCCGTCACTGGGAAGTGTGGGTCCCAAAGTATGGCTTGGAAAGGATGACGAATCTCTTATTTTACGGCCGATAACTAGCATATAAATCGTTTATTCGTCCTGAATAGTAGCATGTGGTCATGGTGTATTCCAATAACAAGAATCTTCCTTGATTTTCCCTCGCTGCGCTTGTGTTTCGGCGTGGTTGGTATCGTCCGCAGTCGAAAGGTGATGGCGGGGTTGGTGAAGCAACCGAAGCGATGATGGTGTGCGGCACGTAGGGTAGTCTAGCTATGTACGCTAGTGGATAAGTCGATCCTTGTGGACTTTTGCACACCCTCCCCGAGGTCCTAGTAACATTACAGATTTAAAAACCCGTGGAAAGGGGGTGGGGAAGAGGGGTGGAAGTTTGATTCTAAGTCTTGATTTGCTCCATGTATTTTCTTTTCAAGAGGATATAACATGTAGGAGCAATCGGAAAGTTGAAAGTGAAACAACTCCATACCTAGGTAAGCATCAAGGTAAATAAGGCAACACTTCGCTTTGGTTTGCTGTACGCATCGACACTCCTCTTTCCCCGAACGGCACACAGATACCCTATCATAGGATTCGGACATTGTTGATCCCCAGCTGCACGTACGGAAACCCTAAGTCTTTTGCCGAATTCCCAGGCAATGGGCGCCGTATGGGCAGAGCAGCAACACTGACTTGGTGTGTAAGTCTATGATTAGCGTTATGCCTAGAGAACGCCTTTTCCAATACTAGGCACGCTACCTGCCTACTTACTTATAATCGAAGAGGTCATGGTGGGGCATGCAGTCTTCTCTTTTATCACAGTGATTAAAAGAAATAAACCACGCCCGCTTCCCGCATATATGTTGCATGAAAAGGCTTACGCGTTCCCGTTGGAGTGTCACCACGCCTCGTTGGCCGTTGAAATTACCCCTATCAGAGGGACTAGAGTGAACAGGTGGTGGTGGCTCTTCATATCAATGCCGGCGTGTGGTACAACATAATAAACGGTCACCGCTACACCGTCCTGAAACAATCTAAACGTTCGATTCATGGAGTTTGTTTTCCGGAACTGTATCCACACGGAAATTGCAAAGGCCTACATACATTCCCCGTAGTCGGGTCAGTGTGATTTTCGGGCATGACTGTGGGAATCATCTCTGAGCGTAGTCTGGTATGATGGTGCCTCGTAACCTTGACGCCATGAACGGTGAGTCGGCATACGTTTTCGCCGTTGTTGCCTACCCGTGTGTACAGGGGGTAGAGGCATGGCAAGTTTAAACATGGTTGTGCACTGGTCCGGTATGTTGGAATCATGCAACCTGCAGACCCCCTCTAGTGCCACATAATGTCTATATGCTTAGATCCAACTTCTAGTAAGTGTGTTCATGGCAACCGAGTATCTCTAGAACGGGCTTTTGGCTGCGATCATAATATGCCAAGAGGCATTAGAGCAAGCTTAGTACTTCGATCTAAAAGTTCAGTTTGGTTGGAGGACACACATTTTAGGGTGTGTGGAGCTTCCTAATTTCAATGTAACTAGAGCCGAGCTAGTGATTATGATATTCCTTCAAACTAAAGACGCACGGTTGAGCATGCATAGCCTTCGCAGATTCTAGTTATCTATCAGGGGAAAGCGCCCTGCACACTTGAAAAGGCCACGGCAAGGTCACCTGGTGTCTCTGTGTGATTCCTCCTCATCTCCGTCAGTTTGGGTGAGTTGCTAGAACGGAGAATGCAAGAGGGGAGCAGCGGAGTCCTTTAGGAATAGTGAGAGAGTTGGAATTCTTCCCAGCACAGGGGGCGGCCGAGCTTTCATTGGACCGGTAATTTAAAACGAGATGATTTACATGCCAATTGCTGTTATTGTAGGGGTGCTGACTGCTTCGACACTACCATTCGTGTGGTTGTGAACCTAAGTTTCCCAGACGGCGTCACTTCTCTTGGCTTCGTAAACCAAACTTTTGAGTACGATCATTTGAGTTTTGCAACCACCATCGTTCATCTCCGAGAACTGGGTGGTCATAGCTGTGAGCAAAATGCGGTAAATTGGCTAGCTATTTAGTACGAAGTACGAAACATTAAAATCCCATCCTAGTTTATATTTTATCTTGATGGATTTTTAGGCGGTGGTTCTTCCAGATCTCATACCACTGCATGGGAGCTACGGGTCCTTCCAATACCGCCACGCGATGTCATATCAGTATCAAGGGCTCTCCCGTCAGTTGGATGATCCAACGTGGATTTGCTGTGAGCTTCTGATTGACTTTCATGTCGGATTTCATCATATTGATAAGATCTAGCACGTTCAGCGACGCTAACAGGGCGCTCCCGCCCGAACCCCTGGTAGGTAGTTAGCCGCACTTGTACAGAAAAGCAATAGTCATCTGCAGGAGCGAGGTCCTGATTTCTTTGTTTGTTGCACAGGCGAAAAATCCGAACTGCCGTTACAGCACCAAATAGCTCGTCTTTGACGATATGCTATCTCAATTCAGGGAATAACTGCAAATCCTTACATATGTAAAGCTAAATCCTGCCTGCATTTAGAGTTTTGGTTTTTTGTCCTACCCTTGCATAAGGGATTGGGACGAAGTGAGGTTGAAAGACGCACAGACCTTCAGTCGCGGGGAGCCGAAGAAACAATCGTTGATTGCGACACCTATTCTTACTCGGGTTTGAAAGGACACTTACCGGTCCATGCCGGGATCCGCAGTACTCAGAGTACGTAGAAATATCAAACGGAGTACCAAGACTGGAGATGGGGAGCCATTGATCGCGTTGCGCTCATACCCACATAGCCTCCCCCTTGCTGAAGCAGGGGTTGGCCGGGAGAAGGCAGCATCTTTATCCCATCACAAGTTTTACGTTCCAGACGCTTAGAAGGCGCCATGATTCTTCCACGTGTATTATCTGCTGAAGGGGGCCCCTGGGCTTCGACGTCTGTCTTGGCTTATTTTGTGATGTCTGACCAGTTTCGATACTTGATATTTCGGGTGACTTATGTTTCTATTCCACATGCTGGTATCGAGCTACACGTTGGATAAACCCTATTCTGCTCGCAGTAGTATAAAAAAATGGTAGTTTTGGTGAAACAAACGGGTGCTTCACGAACAAATGTTTGGTGTTGTTCGCCTCGCACTATTTTTGCACTAAACCATCCAATCAGCGTCGATTTCTTAGTTCATCGGCCCCTCTTTCCGATCACTCTCCCTGAGCAATAGAGCGCTATGCAAACACTCTGGCTCTCCTACCGGGCCTTTCCCACGGAATAATGTGCGGTTCAGGTACGCTGTTTCAGCCCCAGGGGCCTCAAGATTGTCGGAAACGATGCTATGGCCCGAAGCGGAGGCGATCAGTCGCGGGAATTATGTGGATGTTGAGGACCGGCGGTAGTTTGGCAGAAGAAGTACACATTTGATAGAGATTACTCGCCGCTGGAGTACCGAGTATTGAAAGGGTATATATGTCGTAGGATCTACCTCTTCAAAAATTCCATCATCATCACTGCTTCACCATCATCACAAAGGCCTTGAAGACTTCTTACATCTACACCTTCTCAACAATCATAAAAATCGCATACTAAACACAATGGCTGCCATCGAACAAACCTGGAGTTTGGAGGGAAAGGTCGCCGTCGTCACTGGCTCAGGTTCGTGAATCATGCGAAAGCTACCAACAAAAATTAGAGTTCGCCAACTAACATTATTACAGGCCGTGGCATTGGCAAGGCGATGGCTATTGAGCTTGCCAAGCGAGGCGCCAAAGTTGCTGTCAACTACGCCAACACTGTTGAAGGTGCTGAGGCAGTAGTAAAAGAGATCAAGGCATTGGGCAACGGCTCCGACGCGCACGCATTCAAGGCCAACGTCGGTAATGTCGGGGAGACCTCAAAACTCATGGACGACGTTGTTGCTCATTTCGGCAAACTTGATATCTGCTGCTCCAACTCTGGCGTAGTCTCCTTTGGTCACTTCGCAGAGGTTGAGCCAGAAGAGTTCGACCGTGTCTTTACTATCAACACCCGTGGCCAGTTCTTCGTCGCTAAGGAGGCATACAAGAGAATGGAAGTTGGTGGCAGAATCATCCTTATGGGATCCATCACTGGTCAGGCAAAGGGTGTGCCAAAGCACGCCGTCTACTCTGGCTCTAAGGGTGCCATTGAGACCTTCACTAGGTGCATGGCTATCGGTACGTCAAGATACTCGGTTCAAAGCAGAATAATAGTCTAACTCGGAAACAGATGCTGGAGAGAAGAAGGTTACTGTCAACTGTGTCGCTCCCGGTGGCATCAAGACTGATATGTACCATGCTGTCTGCCGCGAGTATATTCCCGGAGGTGACAAGCTCAGTGACGACCAGGTTGACGAGTTCGCTTGCACTTGGTCGCCACACGACCGTGTTGGCCAGCCAGTGGACATTGCCCGCGTTGTTTGTTTCCTTGCCTCCAAGGATGGTGATTGGGTAAACGGAAAGGTCATTGGCATCGATGGCGCTGCTTGCATGTAGAAACATCAACAGAAGCGGTACGGGATTTCTTGGGGGTTTTTGGGCGATTATTAGCTATGGGGCAATACCGATGCATGTATTGGCGTTCTTCTCCGTAGAGTGAAAAGGAATATTAAGTTGACAACGTGTGTGCATTGCTTAGGTGGAATATTACTTGAACTACGAGCGCTAGGTTTAACTAGGCACGTTCTGACTGATGCCAATAGCATGATGCTAATATTTGCGCATGTACACACGAAATTACACCACTAAAGCAGAACACTGGAAAACACAATGCGGTACCCATTAGGATAGATATATTGATTGATTGATTCATTAACTTGCACTCAGGCGTGGTATCTCATAAAGCAGTCGGTCGGATCATTACTTCGCCCCGCCGCATCTGTCATCTTCATATCGTAGTGAAAAGAGAGCATCTAGTGCTTATCCAATCCAAAGGCATGCTTGGTCTTGTCCATAAAGCCCTCCTTTGAGCCACCGTGGACAGTCTCGTCCTTGCTGCGACCGAACTTGTCGGAGACCTCTTGTGTGGTCGACTTGCTGTGGTCGGGCTCAGCTCCGCGAGCAACTTTGTCTGCTCCGCCGGTGAGCGACTCCTTGGTCTTGTCAAGGGTGGACTTGGAAGAGTCGGGAGTCTATGAGCATTAGTTGGTACGTTGTGGTAGGATTGTAGGCAGCGGATAGCTTACCATCTTCTCCTCGGCCTTGGTGGAGAAATCTTTGCGGAATGCCTCAGACATGTTGATGAAACTTGTAGTGTGTTTGGTATGTTTGGGTAGTTGAGTGTAGGTAGATTGTTGTAGGTATTGAAAAGTGTTTGAATGGAGGTTGGAGGAGAAGCAGCAAGGTGTTTATATGTTGTGGATAAATGGGAAGCTACGTCATATCAACAACTGACACATGTTGTGGATTCAAAGTGTTGATTGACACCTGGGGAAGCCGCAGGTATGGGTTTCGTCATATGTCTGAGAATGGGGATCTGGACTCATGGTTGCGATTCATCCAAGAAGTTCCTATTGGATTACACGCGTGTTTGCCTTGATTCGGATCTTACGAGAGGCGAATCAAACGGCTCGATCAAAGGCAAATGATTGACATCTGAGGCAATCTTGAAATATGAGGTAGTTTGTCGATCGAAAATGACGTTATGTTGACCTACCAGGCTCAAGGATTTGAAGCTATCCATCACGACAAACCTCAACACTCTCGATTGAATCGTAAGCATATCCGAACTGGGCTGGGTGTTGTTTTGGACCTTGATAGGTGGGGTGGCGGGCCCCTGCATTCTCTGAGGAAGCGACCCACACGCACAATGACATCATGGTTCCTATCGTCATCTTGACCCATACCAGTATTTTCTTCTATTTGCCACGAACCTCCGTCTGCTGATATGTGACGTAAATTAGACATCATAACAAACAAAGTGTGGATGGAATGCTGGATGGGCGAGTATCCTAGTAAAGCTTGCAAACCTATGTTTATGACTTAATTCAACCTCCTATTAAGGGTTAAACGGGATTGAATTTCCAATATCGTGCTACTCTCGATGCTCGGTCAGCAAAGTACTTGACTAAATAGCCCCTTGATGCGTTGAGCAAGTCAGGAGCAAGATGATGGACCATCAGTAATCTTGACAAATATTGCAATGAGCGCTCTATCCGGCCGCGTGAAATCCATATCTGGCTGCGTGATCCTAAGTCGAAATATATATAGGCAGACTAACGCTATAATTCTAAAGTACATAGATAGCATAGTAGGTATCAAATACACACCTAAGTATTATCTAGGCGTTACTGGCTATGTTAGATATATAATTGTAGCTACCTAGGTATCGTACATGCGCTCCTTACTAGATGGCAGTACTTAGCAAATTATTCTCAATATACGCTGTGTTCTTTTCTCTTGGAAACAAGTACGACATAGAGTTATAATCATCCATACAACGATTAACATCTCCACCATACCCCTTAATCACACACGACGATATCTTCCCTTCCCCTTCCCCTTCCCCTTCCTCTCACCACCCCCACCCCTCCGATACCACCTCAACCCCCCAATCTCCCAATACGCCTCCTCAAACACCTCCGGATTCTCCCTAACATACTCCTCACACGTCTCCACCCCCGTCTTCGCCCTACACCCCCCTTTCTCCCACTCTCTCCCCGCCCACTCCCCACAAAACCCCGTATTGAAAATAACCCTGAGATGCGAAAACCGCTGCGCAAAATCACACCCGTTGCCGGAGAACCGCGCAATCGGCGTGCCCCAGAGCGCTGGATCAGGCGACGACGACGACGATGACCATGTGCCATTTGCGGAAAAGTATGTGGCGTAGAGGTCGGAATCGCGAGGCACGAACCAAACGGATATAAACGTAGATGTCCATTCCATGGCATATACACCTCCTCCCCCCTGATTAAACAATGTCCCATACGATCCCAGCTTCTCTCCACGAAGCGATTCCGGCGCGTGGATCGAGCATCCTGCGTTTCGGTCTTGGTGTGCGGCCGCGACGTCGCAGTCGCTTGTTCGCATGGTTCCCGAGAAGGGAAGGGTAGACGATGATGATGATGATGATGAAGTTGTTTGATTGGATATCGTACATCCCTTCGATGTGTGCAAGGTAACGGAATTATCCTCATAGTCGTTGACGCCTTCTAGAATGTCGATTTCGCCCGCGTTTGGCCATGGTGCTTTCCCATCGGGCCCAGTGCCTAGGAGCCAGAATGCGGGCCAGACGCCGCATTCTGAAGAGGGCATATGCATGATATCTGCGATGAGAAGACCTTGGTTCCAGGTTGCTTTGCTCTCGAGACGGGTGCTGGCGCGCCCGTTGGGATCTTTCGTTGTGTAGTCTACGCCGAGGGAGACGGAGCGTGTGGAGGGGAGGTAGCCGACGAGGTTTTGGGCTATTGCTGAGGTGGCGTTTTGGTATTGGACGAAGCCGTTGGTGGGGTCAGGGGCGTGGAAGAAGTCGAAGGCGGAGAAAAAGTTGTTGTAGGATAGGTCGTTGGTGAGGGTATAGTGACCATGATTTGTATCGTTATGGGCACCGGCGATGGGAAGGTGAGGGAGGATGGTGGCCAGCACCGTGATAAGGGAAGCATATGGACGCATAATGGTGTATTTATATGTTGAAAGTAAATACTGGCCTATTGATTTGGCAGTGCTGAAAGTAAATATTTTCTTGGGTTAAAGGAAAGAAAATACGTGAACCTTCAAACATGAGTAGACACTGTAAGGAATTACAGTGAGCTATAACAGCGTCTATTGTTGTGTATGTACAATATCTAACCTGCTTGACAATTTGGACATGGCTATTGTGATATTAGGGCTATAGAAAATCTATCGATGGTGCGTGCGCTGTGAGTTGGCGGCATGGTCAAAGTGAATGTAGGGTCCATCTGACCCCAGTGTTACGCGCTTGAATAAGGTGAGTGCGACACTGTGATCGAGATTGTAAAACTAGCGAGTGAAGTAAAAGTGAGGTGTCTGTCTTAGTGAGCTCAAAAAAGTCACCAACATACCTGACGTACGTATTTGGGAGCAACACAAATCAGACACAACAGGGCATGTCCTTGAAGCAGCAAACAGATTGATTATTCCGCGACTCACTTGCGCAACCCTTCTACCCTAACGTAGCGTACACTCAAGGTGGACAGATCTGAATAATAAAGAAATAGGTGGTCAAAAATCCTGCCATGTGTACGGCGCACAACATCCAAATGGGGCCATAATGCACAAAGCCATAATATCGTATGCACCCCAGACCTGACGGATAGGAAGTGTCCGTTCCAGCTGGGTTCTTGTCACTCTTCCCTCATAGATCTATAGTATGAGTCGTAAATGTTTCAAAAAAATCTGAAACAATCATGGCTAGCTGCGAATCTATCGTAGCTTACCACCATCCTTCGCTTCTCTAACTTGTTCGAAGACCTGGTACAAAGTGTTAGTGAGATTTGTGAGCACCAATTAAGACACGTACCTTCAGCATCTTCCTGCGCGCGCCAAGAGCGTTCACGCCACGTTTCTCAAGACCCTCATCGTCGAGCTCAACCAGCTCTTGCCACTTCAGGTCTTTGAGATTGTCGGTGTACTTGTGTAGACGGAGACTGCGGAGCCAGTTGGGAATGTCTTGCAAGAGGCCAGGGTCGGTAGGATCTTCCGGAGGCTTCGAGCTGCCACGACGACCACGAGGTGAGCGACCGCGATCCATCTGAGAAAGATCGTTGACGAAGTTACCATCATGAGGAACACCAATTGCGAACTGGCTAAGACTGAGTGCGCCCATGCCGTTGTTCATAGCAGCATAGTCGGCAGACAAGAAGCCATTGGCCTGGGGGGAGGCAAAGTTACCCATGGAACCCATGCCTTGGGCTTGCATGGCAAGACCAGGGGAGGTAGGACGGGAGCGACGACCACTCATGGCAGCCAACTGCTGTGCCTGGAGGGCGGCAGCTTGCTGAGGGCTCAAGACATGTCCCATCTCGTTGGTCATGAGTATGTTGGTATTGCCCATATGGGGTAGTCCCGGGGACAGCGGACCATTTCCAGCCCCATGTGCCTCGGAAGAACGAGCTCGGCGATATTTGCGTACATCGTCCAATTGGATACGGTTGTTGACGGTAGACAGGGCGGCCAACTTCATGGCGGTAGCGTTAGCAACCATGTCAGCCTGGTTATGGGGCTGATTGAAGTTGGCGACCATGGGGGTGCTGAGCTGGGAGGCCCAGCTTCCACCAGGAGCATAGGCAGGAGAGAGCATGGGCATGTTGACCGAGTTTGCCTCGAGGGCATTCAGTGTCGTGGTCTGCGCATTGTTGTTCTCATTTTGGAGGGGAAGGCGGGGAGAGCGCAGTCCAGCAGATGGTGGGGGCTGGGTGAACTGACCCATAGGCTGGTGTTGGTGTTGCTGTTGCTGTTGACCAGATGACTTGGGACGGTTAGCGCCTTCATTCCATGGCGAGGCTGGAGGGGCACTGTTCTCGCGCTTGTTACCCT
Organism: Phaeosphaeriaceae sp. PMI808; assembly: GCA_021365335.1. Lineage (NCBI taxonomy): Eukaryota > Fungi > Ascomycota > Dothideomycetes > Pleosporales > Phaeosphaeriaceae > Phaeosphaeriaceae sp. PMI808. Next base: position 252,096 of record JAJTIZ010000029.1, read on the forward strand.
CCTCAGGTCCAGAGATGGTAGGCGCGACCATTGAGCTCCGGTCTCCCACAGTGCTGTTACGGTTTGAGGCAGGCGCGATGCCTGTGATGTCCGTGAACTCGGCCCTTTGCTTGGCAATGGCAGCGGCAGCATCAGGGAACATGCGGTTGATGGTTGATGTGTCCAATTGCGAATTGCGCTTTCCAGCCCCAGGCGATGGTGGAGGACGACCAAGGCCTATCGAATGGCGGTTCTCACCGGCGCTGAGCTTGCTCATGGCATCGCTCAGCTTCTGTGTCATGGGATCTAGCCAATGTCAGCATCTAGACCAGAAAAAAAACAAGAAAAAAAAACACAAACAAACCTTTTTCTCCAAAGTTGGCAGGTGAAAGCACACCAGACATGGGAAGGCTCTTGGACATTTGCTGCAGAACCTGGATGAAGAAGCGAATCTGCACCTGGGTGGTTTGCTGCAGGAGAGCATAGAGGGCGGCAGTTCGTTCTGCCTCGCTCAGCACACGGAACCACTGCTCGATGGCACTCAGCTCGTCCTTGAAGTCCTGGTCGAGCGTGGCCGTGGCCATTTCCTCCAATGTCGTCTCATACTGGTCAATGTCGGCCAGCCACTGTTGGGCCGCCCGTTCCATCTCGTCTGGGTTGCCTGACTGCGTGTTGCTGCGGCCAAAGTAGACCTCCGAGGCTGGACGGATGCCTCGGTTGGCGAGAGGGGAGGAGAAGCCGCCCATGTCAGCAGAGGCGCGAAGATGGTGGCCTGCGCCGAGTGAGGAGCGGGCACCTGGTGGCCGAAGTGAGCTGGAGCCCTCGGGGGTGCTGTTTCTGTTTGCAGCAATGTTGGACATGGTGATGGTGGTGTTGGTCGTGGTAGTAGTAGTGATGGTGATGAAAGTTGCGTGTTAAATTCTGGGCAAACTGTCAGCCCATGTTTTACAGCCTATTTTTAGGAGGGAACAGTACACTTGTTCTCTAAATACTGTGCCTACTCAATCTCCTGCAGTCCGGCTGGCCTCAAAGGAGTCGAGTCGAGGGTTTGCGATGGGTCAGGAGACGGATGGTGGTTGCAGAGCTGATGCAGGGAAGCGTTGCGTACCTAGGTAGGTAGTAGCTCGTTGGTAGTGGTGGGTGTGTACGAGCTAAGGAAGGGTCCCGCGGCGCAACAGGAAGAGAGCGGGAGAGAGAACAGCAAACAATACTAGGCGACAATCAAGGAAAAGAAGGTGAAGAGAGAGAGAGAGGGAGAGAGAGGGAGAGAGGGAAGAGGAACAGGTGAAGGGGGAAGATGTGTGAAGAAGAAGGACATGAAAACGTCTCACTTCTGGCTGGCTATTGGTTATCTGGGCTAGCGTGCAGCCGTCCGTGGTTGGTCTGGTTGGGTGGTCTGGTCGGTCTGGTTGGTCTGGTTGGTCGGTTTGGTTGGACTAGGTAGTCGCTTCGTCTCGTGTGCAGCAGTCTACCTATCCTACCTATCCTACCTACCCTACCCACCCTACCCAGGTACCTAGCTAGTGAATGGCATTCTAATTCTAATTATTAGCTACCTCCAAAAAAATATTGCCATTTCCTCTTGAATTCACTTTCCATTCTACAACAGTCCATCAAACTTCAACCGTTTCGTGCAAGCAACCACCCTGCATCCACCTAAACAACTCTCGCGCCCGTTTGGCTACTTTTTATTATCTACCCGGCCCGTGTCCATCTCTAACGGTTTCACAAAGAAACAAAGAAAGGATTGGCTCCCACTTGATTTTTGATGCATTGCAGGACTGCCCACTGCACATGCTCAGGCACCATGTGGCAACTCACGTGACACCACTCTTGTTCTATAATAAGAAATACTCCTAGGAAAGACAATACTACCATACTACCTAGACACGTATACTGGACCCTGGTACTTGCACATTCTTGGACTATCTCCTATATCAATATGCACTCAAAGCCTACCTAGTAACCACATGCTAACTACCTATTCACCTGCGGCTATTGGTGGCTGTGCGGCTATCCTCCCGTTCCGAATGCGCCGACGCTCGGGACCTAATCACAAGTCTGCGTCAGAACAAACCAACCCTCAACACAACACTTGACTACAACCCTTTTCCTTTCCCGTTTATACTTCCTTTTTTTTCCTTCCACCAAATAGGACATGGGTGCATACCCTCCACCACCATGATACCCATTGTTTGCGTCCAGGCTCGCCAACAGGGCTTCCGGCGCACTGCAACTCTTCAACCTCGGAACCGCATTTCCGGCAACACTCCAGCTTTCCAATCCACACGTTCGCGCACCTCGCCACCGCACCTGTCTCGCCGCCATAATGCCTCAGGCCCTTCTGCCGCGCCAAAAACGACAGAGACGGCAAACACTATTCCTGGCCCAAACTGGCTCTGGCTTGAACCCATCTACCAACCTTTCCGCGCATATGGTCGCGTCCAACAAAGAAAGCCATACATGACCCAGTTTATATCTTCGCTGGTTATCTACTTTGTTGGCGACCTAGTTGCTCAGAGCATTGCCGGCCCTGCCACTAGTGAAGTCGCAACAGAAGACGCTGAAGAAGCTGAAGATCAGGGTTGGGTTCAACAATGGATCGAGAACCGTGACTGGCACCGTACTGGTCGCTCCTTGATAATTGGAGGCTTAAGTAGCATTCCAGCATACAAGTGGTTCCTATGGCTCGGCAACAACTTCAATTACGGCTCCAAGATTCTATCCCTGACAACAAAGGTACACCCCCTTTTTCTCATCCCACCTCACTACAGTAGTGCCCAGTGCTAACAAACCCCAGGTCCTTGTCAATCAGGCCTTTTTTACACCTATTTTCAATTCCTACTTCTTCGGCATGCAGTCGCTCCTCTCCGGCGCATCCTTCTCCGAGATCATCGAGCGCATAAAAAACACGGTGCCCACAAGCTGGATCAACAGCTGCAAAGTGTGGCCCGCAATCACGGCATTCAGTTTTCAATATATACCCATACAGTACAGGAGCATTTTTGGTGGCGTTATTGCGATTGGGTGGCAGACTTACTTGAGTTTACTGAACCAGAGAGCTGCTGCACTAGAAGAGGCCGAGCAGGATGTAGAGCATGATCTTGTGCAGATGGCGATAATTGAGCAGCGTGGCCAGGCGCTTGGACGCGAGGAAGAGAAGCAGAAATGTGCCGTTTAATTTCTTGCTTATACATATTTGGCGCCAGGCTCCATTTCAAACTTTGGCGAGGAGAAGAAGATGGGGAGAACACATGGTAGAAGCGATAGAGCGTGGTACGAGGCACGCAGGTGGCTGGACCCTTATTTAGACTCACTATGCCAGTCCCTTTAGATCGGTTTCCTTTGTACTCTAGACTTTCGCATATACCCAACATAGACACATGGTTATTACTTCAATACTATTTCATAACTGCACATGAAATCTTCAATAACCACATTTTCTTTTGCAAAACCAACCGTGAACAAATCATGTCATATTACAGTATTTCATATCATATCATATCATATCATATCATAAAATTATCTTCACACGTCAAATACCCACCCAAACACCCCCTATCCCCACCAATACACCCATCCACAACCCAACTCCAACCTCAACTCTTATCCCACCACTCGTAGGCTTCACAGCTCCCCCAGTTACAACCCCATTCTCACTTCTACTCCCACTTCCAGTCCTACTCACACTTGCACTTCCACTCCCACTCTCATTCTCCGCCGTAACCCCCCCAACAACAACCCCAACCCCCTTCCCCCCATCCGAAACAACCGTCCCATCAACAACAACCCCTCGCCCCCCAGCACTCACCGTAACCCCCAATTCAGGAATCACAACACTGCCCCCCGCAGACGTAGCAGTATACACCCTCCCCCCAATCGTAACCAGCACCTCAGGCGCAAACGTCCGCTGCAACGCAACGACATTCCGCACTGCAGTGTCTGCTGCTGCTGCTGCTGCTGCTGGTGCGGCAGAAAATGCAATCGTGCTAGCGACGCCGTTGGAAGGATTGAACATGACGACGCCAACGCCATTTGGTGCGGCGCTTAGGACGATACCGTTGGCGAGAGTGAGCGGAGGACCGTTTGCGGAGAAGGGGGTGCCGGAAAGAGTTGCGGCGCCGGGGGTGCCTGCGGTAGCAGTGACGACGGAACCGTCTGGTAAGGTGATGATGGCGATAGGGGAAGGGGGAGGAGGGTTAGGTTGGGGGATGGTGAGTGTTAAGGGTGCGGCGGCGCCGGGTGTGGAGATGATGAGGTGAGTGGGATCTTGCATGGAGACGGTAGTGCCTGGACCGAGGGTTATGGCTGGTGCGCCGGGGGTGAGAATGCTTGGGCCGATGGCGATTTGGGATGGGTTGGAAGGGTTGATGATTATGGGGGTGGAACCAATGTTGCCGATTGTTGTGGGTTCTGGTGCTGGCGGTGCGGCAGTGACGCCTGGTCGAGGGGGTTGGGGTTATTTGGTGCTGGATTCTGTCCTTGAACTGGATTCTGTCCTTGAACTGGATTCTGTCCTTGCACTGGACTCTGTCCTGGTGCTGGATTTTGTCCAGGGACGGGCTTGGGGTTTCCAGGGCTTCCATTGGAGTTTCCGGGGACTGATGGGACAGAGGGTGGTAAAGCAGGGTTGCTTTGCCATGGCAGAGGCGCACCTGGTACAATAGGCACATTTGTAGGTTGGTTCTGTTGTGGCGGTGACTGGCCCGGCGTTGGTTGCGGGCCTGGGTTGGAAGGTGTGGTTGTCGTTGCGAACAGGTTTCCTACGCTTTGGAGCGCAATTGGTGGATCATAAAGACCGTGCAATGCCAGATCACAGGTTGCCCATCGAGGATCCATTCTACGGATAGCTTCTGGTACGGCGATTCTCGGGTTGTAATTGCCACTCATAGTCGAACATTTGAATGCCACACAGGAATCCATGCCCGCCCACGCACTCCAAGGATATGGTGACACTAGGTCATCGAGGTTGAAGCTATATGCATTCTCATTGAATACAACCAAATTAGAGCGTTCGCCCAAGTTCGTGAGAGTTCCGCGCATCGAGTAAAGTTCCGAGGGTGCCATCGTCAAAACGCTGCCACGATAAGTTGAACCCACTTCAACAGACGTACTACTCCAGTCACAATAGCCGTGTATTTCTTTGAACGAGACATAAACGTTGCCGGAAAACCAAGTTGTGTTGCCAGGAAGAACAGCGTAAGGGCCAGTAGAGATAGGAGCCCAAGTAACTGGTTACGGAGCAGTTAGTAAATGTATCGTAAAAACATGAATAAAATGAAATGGGACAGATCAACCCTATCTCAGAAGCTTATTGAAAAGCACTCAGAGCATACTTACTATAGATCAGTTAGCCAAGTGCTCTGATGAGTCGGGGAATTTGTGGGAGCTTACCAGTTTGTAGGTGGTCGTGATGTAATTGGGCCTGGTGCAGCGGTTGCGCACATGTCTCGTGTAGCGTTGGTCTGGGGAGGGAACCAGTAAATTTCGACAGCATCGCCACCGATCTCACATTTCTGGTTTGCTGTGCAGGTTGGCTTCTCCGTTCGGCATGAGGGTGTATATGGTGTTTGTGTAAAGTCGATTGTGTTCCGAATGGTCACCGGCGGACCACCGGCTGTCATAATGTGACCACAGTGACAGATGATACCACCAGGCGGAGGCGTGGTTCTAATGATGTATTGTCCTTTCTTGTAGTATGTCTTAATTTCCTCAGTTCCCAGCGAAATTATGTCTGGTGAAGCTGTTGGGAATGTGGTAGTGACACCATTGACAACCCAGTATTTTGCTCCAGAACCCAGCTGCACGATAGTGTTGGCTTTTTCGAATGAGATCTGATTGTAGACACTTGAGGCAGAGCCATATTGAGACCATAGGCCTTTGCAGTCGTCCCAATTGACCGTGCAGTTCGGGTCTGGTAAATTCTTCCAACCAATCCGCTGTTCAAGGTAAGTCGTGGTGGAAGGCCCCCATGTCGTTGTCAAGGTGGCAGTGGGAGCTGAGGTTATGACTCGTGGGTGCCCATCGCAGAGCGTGTAATATTTTGTTTCGTAGTACGTGCTAAGGGCTGTTAATTTGGGGTCATTTCCAGGTCCTGTGGGTTAGCTTACTGGACTTCATACACAGTGGTACTTCTTATTATTTTAGTGGCAAAGACATTAGTGGCGCTAACTTTGGGATAATCTTGGTTGTTGGATGTAAAACTAAACCACGCGTTTTGACATTGGAGAGCATACGCGCTACCTGTAAACACATTAGATACGCTTCGTCGTCAAACAGGCAAAGCTTACCAGTTCCGTGCTGAGATACTGGACTTGAGAAATTTCCAGCCCATGGATTGATGTATGCAGTAGGTTTTGGAGATGGCGATGCGCTAACAGTCGTGTTTAGAGACGCTGATAATGTAGCAAATATGCTTTGCGAACTGGATATGGTGGAAGTGCTCGATGTAGAAACGCTAACTTTCAACGAGGTAGAAACACTACTCGAAGCATTGCGGGTGCTACTCCAACTCAACGAAGAGCTCGAGCTGGATTGAGAGCTGCTAAGCCGAGTGTCTGAGACTAGGGTCGCTAATTTTCTTTCAGTAGTGGACCTAGGATCTGCATGTTTCAATTATCTTACGAGACTGGGCGGCGACGACTGATAATCCAGTCAGGACCAAAACGAGCTTCATGCTTGTGAACACTGTTGAGTACAAGTGGTTCACCTACGACAATTTCGACGAGTATCGCAGCGACTATTGACAAGGGCATGTCCAGCTTTTCAGCCCTGCAGTTGCTGGTCCGTGAACTAAAAGTAGAGGACGACCCATACATACTCAGTGGCTTGGAGACGCAAGCTACATTAGACTCATGGGCGAAGGATGCCTGCCCTGAACGATAATAGAGGTACTAACCAATTCAGGAAACTACAATTCAGGAAAGCTCAAGGAGTAGTGAGCCTTACCCTCAGTTTGCATATTTTAGTGCAGGGGTGCTGACCCACTGTAATATAGCCAGCAAATAGAAATGTCGCACGCCAAAGAGAAGCCCGAAAAATCTGACCCGGGCTCCAAACTGTTCCGTCCATGCAGTAACGAACAGCGCATTATTATACTTTCTCGTTATTCCCAGTAGTTTTTCGGCCCGTCGTTAAAGATGGCCGTTTATATTTAGGATTTAAACATAGGTGACGTTTGGTTTGGGTGTAACGCTACCCAGCTACCCGTGGACCAGTCAAGGTTGTTGTGGATAGCGCACGAATATGACTAGGGTACCTAGTCAAGCAAGCATCTGCTAAAAGGAGTACACTGCTGCAAGGCATAATCGAAATACCGTATAAATCTGCCACATTGGCCGAACGCTAGCAGGGGTCCTGCAGATGGGGCGACAAGCTTAAATCAGCTGCGATGAGCCGTAATATGAGACTTACTAACAAAAATACATCGTTTTAATTCTTGAGTGTCTATCGTAACGCTTGCAGCAGTACGTGCAGCGATTTTGAAGCCCAATTTTGGCATATACACGTCAAATTTTAGAGTTTTTTGAAGTTTTGATGTTCTTGGGCGGCCACTAGCGCGGCGGCCCATTAGCGATGAGCTGCTTGATGGGTGGCCAGAGATGGAGCTCCAAGATTCAATTTATATGGGAAAGCCATACAAATTGAATCTTGGAGCTCCATCTCCGCTGCTGCCTATAGCGACGTTCTGCAAAGAGCTCGCTCGCACTAGTTTAGCGCCGTGAGGAGTGAACTTATCAAAATTTCAACTCAGCCCATCTCCATCTCGCCCATCAACTCTATCAACTCCACCTTATCTACCCAATAAACCCTCAAACTCGCCGTTCTCTTTACGCCTCTGCACCTCCGCCGCTACGGCGTGCCTCGAATGAGAGATCTCCCAAGACTAGCGCTCTGCAGAATTCAGTAGAGGAGCGTCATCTGGATCCTCTGGCAGCATAATCGCTGCAGCCGCAGAGGTGCCCGGTTCGTTTTGAATGAGCCACTCAATAAGACGTACTTTACTCCAACTCTTACACCGCGTTTTGCCTCGAGCAGAAGCTAACTCTACTAGGTTGAGCCGGCTTATGCCCATAAACTGGAGCGTTTTGCGGCTCATATCGTCCTCTTCATCGTCAGGCAAGCTCCATCCAAAGCCATCGTCAGTTTCTTCTACCTTGAGCTCAACACCATCAAAATCGTGCTCTTCAGCGCGCTCCCATCCGGTGAAGTCAACTTGGCCAGCAAAATCTTTGATCGAGATCTTACTATCGTCGGCACCAGTGGGGTTGATAGCGATGCCTGTATGGACGAAACTTTGCTGTACAAGCTCATATTTTTGTCTGCAGAGATCATCCCAAGCATCTCCAACTGCCCTTGTTACAGCAATACGACGTTTGGATATTGCGGACCTCACATTCACCTCACCACTGCCAGCAGCCATCTTAGCCTCCATCTCAGCCTCCAACACCACCTCCATCATGTCCCTCAATAATGCCTTGAAAGGCTTATTGACTGCTACATCTAGTGGCTGGAGTAGCCCTATACATCCTGGAGGGACGACGGCAAGGACTACAAGGTTCTCTCTAAGTAAGCTCTTTACACGCTCGGTCTTATGGAAAGTAGCGCTATCCACCATAAGTAAGCCCTCACCGCTATTAAAGCTTGGCACTAACTTAGTGTTAATCCATCTAATCAATAGCTCTTCGTTATTATAAGCAGTAGCTGACAGTTCAACAGACACACGCTGGTCCCAAAGCTTATGCTCTACCTCATAAACTCGACCTCCCTTAGTCCTATGAAAGATCAGTTTAGGCTTTATACGAGGCTCTCCGTCGGCGTAGATGGATAGTACGAGAGTGGCTTGGCGCTTGATCCAGCTAGAGTTGCTCACGTGGCCTGATACTGTATGGTCTCCCTTGAGATGGTAAGTATACCCATCAAAAAACTCAAATGGAATTGGGACTTCGTCTATATTCATAATCCTTGATAGTGGAAAGCGCCAAAATAGGCAAAAAGTGGTCGCTATGATTGAATTCCAGCGAATAAACTGCAAGAAGCTATTCACCAGCTTATTATAATGAGGTGGGAGGTGCTGCCCAGCGTGAGTAAGTCGTCTCCAAGTTATATCCTATCTCCGGTAGAAGTTTTTGAACCACCCATTTGAGAACTTGAACTCTCCCTATCTCTCAAAGTCAGTATTTATATAAGCATCTCCATACAAGAGCTGACCTCTCTAGACTCGTTCAGTTTACTGCTATACATTGTATGGTATATAAGCTTTGCTCGCCGCTGGAACCAAAACCGCGAGACCTTTCGTCCAAACTGCCTCCACTCAATAAACTGTTTAAAGAGCTTATCTTCAAGCTTAGGGTGCCTCTCTAACCTTGCTGTCGATGAAGACTGTAAGCAGGTCCTGCTTTGCTTCATTACTAGGTACCTGGCTTCCCATATATTTCTACATGTACGCTCAGGTACCTTGAAGTGTACGCTAGCCTCTTCAGCTGTTGGAGGTCTCCAGCAGCCATCCCACTCCAGGCCAGCTAGGCAGCGTTGCTTCTGCTTTAGGCCTTGTGCGACTTCTGGCTCCTCGATACGGTGGCGGAGGAAGTACTCAATAATCTCTCTCTTCCTCCGGGTTGATAAAACAACTTTGATACGTTTTCGTGGAGGATTCAGTTTGTATGGGCAGCTCGTATCAAACGAATCCTCTATTGATCGTTTTTTACGCCCAGTTTGGACGTTAAGAGAACGCTGAGAGTTTATATTACTCGGCGTTAACTGCGCAAGGGGCGTTCGAACCATGCTGAGATGGGAAGGGAGGTAGTACAGATTGAGCTGGAAAACTGCGGTAGTGCCAAGGACGCGCGAGGACACGGTTTGCAGAGATTTCTCATATCAGAGTGTCTCATTACGTCAGCGCTTAACCAGGTTTATCATTGGATCGCGTATTTTCGATCCACCGCCATTTTTAAAGCCCCTGCTAGCGTTCGGCCAATGTGGCAGATTTATACGGTACTTGAGCATTTGGCGGATATACGGCATGTCTGATTATCGAACCTAGGCCTCTATTCTGACCTGGGTGGCAGATATTCACTTTACATTAGTACGGTGTGAAATGGTGACCCATTACTGTGGGTCACGAGTCATACTAAAACAGTACGAAGTAAGGAAATATGACGGAATAGAATGGAGTAAGGAAAATAAGATTCAATAGAAGGAGCGCCCTATTCGGCCGCGTGATCTTGACCAGAGACATACCTAGCTTAGTTAGCAGTGCAAGTACGATACCCAAGTAGCTACAACTATATACACAGCCTACTTAGTAGCACATATATAATACCTAGGTAGCTATAGCTATAGAAACCAACTCCTCCAATTAGGCCAAGTGTGTCTCGGGTTAGAATTACGCGGCCAATAAGAGCGCTCCTAATAGAATGATAGCAAGTGCTACTCAATTCGAGATCCAAGGTGGTTTTGTTATGGAAAAACTGCCACCACCTGACAGCAACCTCACCCACAACTACGACCCGAACTCGTTTTCAGATAACGATCCAGAATACTTCAACAGTACTACATCATACAAAAGACTAACCTTCCTCGAGAGTCATGATAGCCGGACACGAGAAAGTTGCAACAGCCGCAGATGGGTCTAACTGCAATTGGCTGTGGTGGCTGCAAAATGGCTTGATACGTTTTACAGCCTTGCGAACCCCTATCGCATGTCTTCCGTTTCATTCTGACGGAAATCTCCCATTATCGCTGCCGAAGGAACACAACGCAAATGTCGGGCCTGGAACTTGTTGCGAGCATTGCCGGTGTAGCAGCGGCGGCAATCAGGGTATCAGTGAGCATGAACGATCTTGCCGAGGAGCTTGGGTCAGCAGGACGTGATGTGCGATATATCAGCAATGATATGGCAGGCTTCTCGCAAGTACGTGTTTTTACCTTATCAAGCGCCTCGGTTGGTGTAGGCTGACTAGACACAGGTCTTGCGATTGGTGCAATCAAGTTTAGAAGAGAGCATCAAAAGCACAGGATCCAATGTTATTCAATCAGTTTTCGAAACCTTGCCTCAACTGGTTGAGCAGTGTAGTATGGTGTACGATGAGGCAAATGGGCTCATGGTTGCACTCAAACCCGATGAAGACGCATCACTTTCGTTCTTCAAGCGCATGAAATTTGTCTTTTACAAAGGCAGAATAACTATTTTGAGGAGCCTCTTAGATTCTTCCAAGTCTACGCTGAACTTGCTACTTGTTACGTTGAATATCGAGATGGCGAAAAGCAAAAGACCAGACAAGGCATTGATGTATGTTGATGTATGTGCGTGTAACAACAAGTGAACTCCTGCTGACCATTTGAAGGGAGCAGCTCCAAAATGAACGCAGGGCCTTCATACGCGTTGTTTACTCGCAGAACAAGGCCCTCGACGAGGCGACAAAGGAAATTGAAAAGGCCAAGAAGGAGGCTGTCAAATTCAAAACTAAGCGTGACAAGGAGAAGGAGAAGGAGAAAGAAGAAAATAGGGCATCGGATGAGACGTCGGATGAATATGTGGCCAACCAACCTGAGCGACAGAGTACACCATACTCCTACAGGCCACCACCGCCATATACGCTCCATTCAGCGCCATCTGTCTCGCAGCTCGTCTATCAACCGCCCTCACTTGATAGGATCAACAGCGTCAGAAAGTCCTCCAACGCTGTCAGGAGTCTTGCTATAAGCCTCGAGCCTCCAAGTCCAGGTAATTGTGGCATGCCAACACCCCCATCATCACCCCCAGATGGTAAGCTGTACGAATCATTTTTTCCCTCCACTACGGATGTTCCTCACCCACAACCTCCGCCACCAGCGACAGGTCCCTGGGAGTCGGCCAGGGCGTCAGAAACACCCCCGCAACAATCTGGAAAACGTGTCTTTTCCGACCCAGGACCTGGACAACCAAGATCATCTCCAACCGAGCATCTTGGCCCTGGCAATATACCGCGGGAGAGATCAAGATCACCATATGGCTTCTCCAGGGTGCCACAAGATCAAGCTCCAAAGGTAGAACGAAAAAGACCGTTCTTTAGCGATTCACCCCAAAGCTCAAATACAGCAAACTCGACACACCAGCCATCGTAACTTTTCCACGCCAGCCTACGGAAGCAGTAAGATGGGAAGTGTGCCAGAAGAGCCAGAAACCACACCAGCAAATACAAGCAAGCCAACCCCAGCAACAGAAGGGCGAAAGCCATCGTTCACATACCAAGCGCCCCCTCCACCACCACCACCTACCTTCTCACAGACCACGAGCGCAAATACACAACAACCATACGTACCTCCAAGCCCACCTTTTGAAACAAACAAAAAACCTGTTCGAAAACCTTTACCTCGCCACAACACAACCTACATGGCCCTAACCCCATACCTCTCCCACGAAGTCGGCCACCTCTCCCTCGTCCCCTTCGACACCCTCGTCGACGCCTACCCCTACACCCCGGACACATCCGACCTCCCCTACCCAACAACCACCTTTGACACGCACTCTCCGCCCAAACAGCACTACTGGCAAGCCTCTCTCGGCGATCGAAGGGGTCCGCGGGGGCTAGTTCCACAGGACGCCGTGTGTCCCATTGACGATGTCAAGGTCACGCAGTTGCTGTATGAGAATTGGTTTGCGGAACGGAGCGTGGGGATGATTGCGGATGGGAAGGGGAGGGTGTGGGTTGGGCCTGGGTGGGAGTGGAAAGAGCCGTTGCGGAGGCGGAGTAAGTGGTGGGCTGGGGAGTTTTAGGGGGTGGGTGGAGATGTGTGTAAGTGGTGGTAGATTAGTGTTGCAAATTTTAGTCCTGGAGGAGTTGAACTATTCTTATTTAACAGTAAATAATCAACTCAAGATTCTGCAGGGGTTAGGGTATGAATTCTAAAAGGAAAATACCTGATTTGGTTATCAAGAAGACTTACTCCTTTACAAGTATCTGCAGTAAACCCTAGATCTATCAACACTACCCCAACAACAACAACACATACACCTCCCAACAATTTCCATCCAGGCGAATCACAAAGCCACATGATATCACTACTCATCGTCTCTCACTTCATCTCACCATACCACACTACACCACATACACAACACCCAAATCTCAGCCAAACAAGTGATATTTCACCAACCCATGCTCAAAACGTTAAGAGCGCTACAATATACACGCCACCAAAGGAAGAAGATTTGGTGTAATATGTGCTAAGGGGGTGGGGGGATTTTAATTCCAAAATGAATCCCAAATCCCCAATCCCAATTCTGATTCCCGATGCTAAGATAAAAAAACGCCTTCCATGCCCTTGAATAGGTCCAAGCGAGAGGTAAAAAAAAGGGGTCGTAGTGACACAGACACACAGAGGAACACACACACCATGATATAAAACACCCATTGTCCAATCCAATCCAATCCAATCCAATCCGATACAGCTTCAAATCCAAAAGTGTATGATAATTCCAAGAAGAAAATGTATAGAAATGTATGTGTATGGAGAAATTTAATTTTGCTACACAGCAAACCATGAGTACAAAAAACTTATACGCTTCTTTCCGGGGATTCACCCTCTGCGACTACGGCGACGCCTAGGCCTCGATCTGGAGATTGGAGGACAAGTTGCTCGTGCCGCCGTGCGCGGATGAAGTCTGATACGCTCTTAATCAAAATGAACCAGCCTACAATCATGAGGCCGTACGCTATCCAGTCGCTTCCAGTTACTGCGCTAGCGGTAGGGGTCAGGTCTGTGCCTCCAGTGGTGGGGCTGGCAACAGTTTCCGGGTCGAAATCGTGCGCGTTGGGGTCGCTTGGTACGCTGCCGTCGAAGCCTGTACTGGGAGTGTCGTTGCTGGGACCGCCTGGGTTTAGAACAGCGGAGCGGAAGCCGAAACCAAATTGGACCAGGGTGATACCAAGACCGGCGCGAGAACCATTCTTTGCGGCGTGGGTTGTGTGTAGGAGGTAGGTGAGGAGGAAGCCGACGAGCTGGAAGGACATGGAGATCATGGCGTTCCATATAAAGCTGAAGAGTGAACCAACAGGGAGACCTTCAACAAAGACTTCATCGCCATAGGTGCCGGGGGCAAGAATAGTGGTTTCCCAGTAGGGCGGTGTTGCATCGGCAGCGGCTTGTTCGTATGTCTAGACAGTGTTAGTGGTTGTCATGTGAGAATAACAAGTCGAGTCGCATGTGTATGCGCATACGTACTGGAGGCTTCTCCTCGGAATCCTCGCCCCTCGTTGGCTTTGCGCTCAGGTTGGCCCATACACCGCCGTTGCCTCCACCATAGACGCGGCCGGTGGCTGGTGTCTGTGTGTTGAAGACTGGTGTCTCTGTTGTTCGCCTCTGAATGCCTGGTGGGGGCGGTGTCTCGTCTGTGGAAGGGTTTCCCCGCATCAAGCGCTGCCGGTCATCGCGTCCATCGGCATCCTCTTCGTCGTCAGAATCGGAGTCGAAAGTGTCGGCCAGTGTGCGGTCTTCATCGTTGGTGAGCGGATCATCGGAGAGAAGCCGTTGTGTTGCGCCGGCATTGGGTGAGTTTGCCCGAGAACGGAATGAAGGGGGTGGTGAGGCAGGTGGCCACTGTTGTGTGTTGTCTCGTGGAGTCACAGGAGAGTTGTCTTGGTCGTCGCCGGCTACCTAAGCGGTCTGTCAGTATATGTGTGCGGTGTGCGGTGTGCAGTGTGTATATCCAAAACCATCATCAGGGGGCCGTGTGCGACGCATGACGGAACGGATAAGCTGAGGAAACGTACCCGTTCGTAGCCTTGGCTAGGCATCTTTGGGTCAAGAGGTGAGGTTGTATGGCGGGGTCGGAATGTGCAGAGAAAGCGAGGAGAGGAGGGCAGAGGGTGAAGGCGGATGGTGGGCGGTGGATGGGAATGGTGATGGTGATGGTTATGGTGATGGTGATGGCGAGGGTGTTGATGTGTAGGCGGCATGCTGAGACGCCGCGCGCCTGTCCTTTGCCGTCTGTTCCCTCTCCTTCCGTCCTGCGGGTACAGCACAGCCACAATTCGTCCAGTCCACGCCATCATCGACTTCAACTTTTTTTGGTCCATACATACTCACATACATACATACATACATACATACATACATACATACATACATACATAGCCATGTCAAAAACTCTGGTACGTGCCCAATTCGCACCCACGCATTTTCATTCCAGCCACACTCACTGTATCTCCAAAGATAACAAAACATTACACTCGCCTGCTCGCCCTCTGGCCAAAAGACGCGCTTCGTCCAAACCTGCCCTTCACACGTACAATTGAGCACCGCGCTCTACCCTACGGCCGCCTAAACTCAGAACCACGCCCTGAAGATGCACAGTCCAAGCCCACCTCTACACCACCCCTCACCCCACCAAATCCTCAGTTCCATCACGCTCAAATAAACGCCCTCTACTCATTACTCGAAGATCGATACACCACAAAACACCAATTATCTCCCGCTGTACTCAAACCCGCCTCGTCCCCAGACCATTACGACAGATTGATGGCTGAGATCGAACGTGCCCCAAAGAAAACTTGGTGGCAGGCTAAAATAGACGAGTGGAAGATGAAGGTTCGCTTCTCATAATAGCCGTGGTGATTGGTGATTGATGATTGTATGTCTTTGTATTATATGTAATTCTACATGTTCAAAACCTGGAAATATCCACAAACCTCCACAATGTACCTTGTTTGCTGCAACCCCTAAAGTCCAGGACCATCATATGAGTCAAACACCAATCCTATTTGATAAATCGGTTACCATATGCGTTGGATCGACGAACAGGCCGCCTCTTTGTTGCGACTCCTCCATTTTGTTGTAGAGAGACCATGGCCGGCGCCCTAGATGCCTTCTTTGGCGTTTTAATCACCTTCTGCGCAACACCACGCCTTCCTATCTGGCTTTTACATGGGCTCTCAGCTACAATAGGGTCATTTACTACGCGTTTAGTTTCGGTTTTGGGTTTCTTGATGGTCTTCAATACGTTAGACGTGATTATTAGCCTTCATTGACTTTGAAGCTTACCTTGTTGTCGAGTTCTTGCTCTGAGAGATCAGACGGGTAATCTGATAATGGTGAAGACGACAGCTTCGAAAGCTCCGTTCTCGGCTTCTCAGCTGAGATTGGCCATCTCGCATTTCCCGTAAATACCTTCGCATCATAAGATACGCCGCAAGATTTGTAGCATTCTGCTAGACTAAGCTCCGTGTCTGCTCGACGACTCGCAGTCAGCATTTTCTGCGCTTTACTAATAAGTCGCTCCCTATCCTTGTGGCCATGGAAGAGGTCATCTTTGGAGACTGTGACCACATCCCCATCGGCAGAATCTGAGGCGAATGTAAGCTTAGTGAGACTGTCTGAAAGCCTTTTGACTCTCGATATGTTGGCCCTTGATTCTTTCACTGAGCTGCTTGGTGAGAATGAGGGAGAATCAGCCGTGGTAATGCGATAGTCGGCGTATGGAAACTCAGCGTCCTTGCTCTGACACTCATCGATAATATCATCAGGAAACATGGGTGGTAGAGGTGTTGGTGCGCGAGCTGCTTCATCGCTGCAATCAAAGTCACGATACACTGTCTTGTGTTAGTCTTGCGACCATGTTTGATCCTTGGCAGTGCACACTTGCCTCCACTATCATCCGTGAATCCAAGCCCATTTTTCGATATTGAGAAAGTGCCGTCATAGAATTTGCGCGACCGCTCGGAAATACAAGGGGGCCTAGGTAAATGCATTGGTGCAGGAGGTGTCGTAGTGTTGATAATAAGTACCCGTTGAAGATGCTATGCAAAGCGTGCAATATACGGACAGTGGCTTGCAATTATTTGCAAAGCCGTTCTGCTGTATGTTAGAGCCGTGGAATAGTGACACTGGCATGCAATACAATAGCAGTAGCTTGCAAGACTATGGCAGTGAAATGTAGGATAATAGTATGGGTCGCAGGGTACTGACGGTGGGTTGCAGGATACCTGTAATGGGCGATAGTACCTGCAGTGGGCTGCCCAGTACTGGCAGTGAGTTGCCCGTTACTAACAGGAGTTGCCTATTACTAGCAGTAGGTTGCCTGCTCCTGACAGTGAGCTGCCCGATACTGGCAATGAGTTGAAATTACTTGCAGGGCTTTTTCTGCTGTATGTGAGAAACTGCATAAGCTGGGGTAAGAATTTAAGACTAGTTAATGCCTTGTGGTAGGATGCAACTGCCATGGGCAACGGTGATACTTAGGGAAAGAACGGTGGACCTTCAGTGAAAGTGGCTATCTCCGTCCCCTCAAAAGATCACCACAGAGGACAAAAACAAGAAACGAGAATCTTGGGTCCATTATACTCCAAGTCAGCCCCAATATTCACGTTCTACTCGTCTCGTTGGATAATAAGTAGTATTGTTGGCCTTCGTCTCGAGGAATGAGAGTAAAAGTGGTCTAATCGAGCAACGCCAGTACTGAAGTTGGTATCCTCTTGCGAGTAGCAGGATGGCTAAGCGCATAAAGCAAACGCATACCAAACGCTTATATCGTGAACCTAAACCTCGGACTGTCATCTCCCATCTCTGCAACATCCTCTTCACTCATCCCTGCAATCAAATACTCTTCCTCGCCTCTTTCACGCCTCTTGTTAACCTTATCACACGCGAACCATAGAACGGTGAAGCAAGCAATAGCAAACGTCACCATACCCATGGTAATAGCATGGCCCTTGATGAAGCGAGGACGCTCTGCAGATGGGTAAATCTTCACTTCTGTTAGAAAACATGTTAAAACGAATATCAAATAAGGGAAAACTTACAAAGGCGGACATGATGCCTGCACAATTGCCAATTGACAACTGCAGCCCTGTCGCAGATGTTCGCTTTCCATAACGTGGGAGATTCGTAGGTAGCCAGGCTAGTGGAAGTCCGACACAGACGTACAGTCCCATGGCGACTAAAAAGCAGCCAGCATAGTGCGTTGCAGAGCTAGATTTGCTGATGAGCATTGCATAGCCGATGATGCTGATTACACCTAGTATGATACTGTATAGTGCACGCTTCTGTTGCTTGTCTGAGAAATGCGCAACGACGAGGTATGTAATAGCACCCAGCGCATAACATGGAATTGTAAGAACCTGCACCATCGCATTACTCGCTTTCGGCATGATGCCACGGATGATGGTTGGCAGAAAAGTGGAAAACCCGTAGAGCATAGTGTCCGATCCAAACTGTGCAAAGCAAAATGTCCAAACCTTCCAGTCTTTGAAGCATTTCCTTACATCGTCCCAATGGAATTCTTGGGCTCTCTTCGTGTATCCAGTCTGGCGTTTGAGACGAGCTGCTGCGAGGTTTTTTTCATCGGGAGTAAGAAAGTAGGCACTTTCAGGATTGTCGGGCAAGATCCACCAGGTCGCGATACCAAGGATAAAGGTTGGAATGCCCTCGAGAATCATGATCCACCGCCATCCACTTTGACCCGCCAATCCGTCCATATGTCCAATCGCATAGGCAAGCAGACCGCCAAATGCCCCTGCGAGCGCTGCAGAAACGAATAGATATCCAATACGGAGCGCAAGCTCACGCTTTGTGTAAAAGAAAGTGAGATAGACGGCCATGCCTGGGAACAGACCTCCTTCGACAGCTCCAAGTAGCAGTCGACATGCGATCAGGCCTCCATAGCTTTGCACAATACCAGTTAGGGTTGCGATGATGCCCCATGCTACGGTGATGAATGAGATCCAGCGTGATGGTCGAAGTTTCTTCAGCACCAAGTTTGAAGGGAGTTCGGACAGAATGTATGTGACAAAGAGAATGGAAACTGCAGTTTGGAATTGAGTTGAGTTCATGCCGAGATCTCTTTCTAGGCCGTACAGACGAGCATTACCGATATTTACTCTACCGCGAAATTAGTAGCTACCATGATAGTTTTTAGAGTTTGTATGGTGGTAGGTCTTGAGTGCCATCCTATTCCGACCACAATTACATTTTTAGAAGGAGATTATAACATACCGATCCAAGAAGCTAAGCAAGTACAACAACATTACCACAGGGATAATGTGTAGATCAAGCTTTCGGACCAGTTTAGCTTCCAACACAGGGTCCACCTCTCCCAATTGCCTCTCAACTTGATCGCTTTCGAGCGAACCAGCAACATTGGGCCCTGGAGTCTCATGCGTCTTTTCAATATCGCTCATTTTGCCGTAAGATTTAGAAAATTTGGTTGCTTCGAGTTGATTACAATTCCACACCAGATGCAAGATTTGCAACGCTTGGTTCGTGTGGCAAGGCTCGCGTAATTATGAAGCTATTGGTGGAAGGTGTCGGATTTTCATACAAACATCTTGTAGCCACAATTGGGAACTGTGTCACTGTCACATATTCTGGTCGCCACGAGATGGGATTTCAAAGCTTTTGAACCCTCGGAGCAAAATATCTGACATACAGGACCCACACGAGACCTGCAAATCAATCGCGGGGCTGGACCAATTAAGCAAGGGGCTAGCCATCTTCAGTGCGATATTCATGCTAGACCACTTTGAGTTATGTGGCCTATCAGTCCTGTAAATAACAACCTAGCTGCACTTGTTCTTGTTTACTATTTCTTGAGGTTGGGGGAGCTTAAGACGAGAAATGGGGGCGCTTGAGGATACACGAGGCTTCGCTCTCTTCATAGCTCGATGTACCACGTCATCATTACTACCAAGACGCAATAACCTGCTTGGTAATCGTAGATTTGACATCCAATTGATCGACAACCGCATCCGATTAATTTGAACCTTAAACCACGTGGAGAAAGTGGGCATTGCGATCATCAAAGATAGCAACCCCAAACGTATGAGTTGTTGTCTTGCCAATATCCAATTTACAAAACGAATCAAAAGTGGAGTGCACCCTCGACTTAGTCTCACAAAACGCCCTGGTCTCTCAAGCACCTCTACCAGGCGTATCCTCATTAAGTAACCAACAGCGCACGGTCAATTTAGAGTCGAAGAACTCGAAGAAGAATAAGTAAACCCTATAGAATTCCAATCAACCGGTAGCATGAGTCCCGAGTATATATCAATTTGCGCCGACGGGTTGACAGGCCAGATCAACTCATCGCGTGGAAAATCAATCTCAGCCGTAGGTTCCGATTCCGTGACCACGGTACTCTGATCGTTCGATAGTTGCCTGCGGGCAATGTGGCGGACTTCCTTTGCCATTAGGCGTCCCAGCGACCAGAACGAGCCCATTGCGTTGAGGAAGCCAATACTCAGACGGACACGATCACGGGCGATAGAGAGGGCACGATCCTCGAGTAGATTGGCACAAGCTGAGATTTGTGCAGCTGCCATTTGGGCACAGATGCACATTGTGAAAACATTGTGTCGCTCAATTGTACACGGAATGGCCAGGAGTTTCGTTTGCATATCGATGGCTCTGAGGGTGCGTGCAGTGTGTGCCCCTCGCCCTTCTTTTGGCGGTACGACAAATGGCGTTGGTGAGACGAACGCTTGCGTTATCATTTCCTCGGGACTCAGGGATAAGGATGAGAATGGACGGTGCATGGAACTGATTGTTATGGCCCCAATCATGTGTGCTGTAAACATGACTTCATCAATGCGACCATCCCTTCGCAATGGGTCTCTCTTGTTTGCAGGAAGTAGCGAAGTCCAAATAGCAACCTTAGTGTCGCAGCTTTCAATCATCGCCTCTCCAAAGATGCCAGTCTTGATGACTAGAGGACGGTACAAAAGTCAGCATATGTCTCGTTGCATTTTATACCTAAAGGATACGTACACATTTCCATGACACTTGCGACGACCCTAACCATGTCGTAGAGGTAAACAATGGAAGAATAAATGATCTCAATCTCGGCAAATTCGCGATTTTCGTAGTCTTGCCAAGTTACCACAGGAGGTATATGACCTGATTCGTAGTATTCATCATCGCAAGGCAGATCGACATTGTTCGGAACATTCGCGAGAGTGTACATGGGCGAATTCGAGACGATAGCGAAGTGCTGATCAGCCACATGCAGCATATAATAGGTCCGCCTCCAGGACTCCTCAAGCACTGGATCGGATTCGCCATAGGCTTGAGCAAAGCCTTTTTGGTTCATGCGTAGTTCTATGGCGATAGTTATTGCTAAATTCAGTCGAGCCCGGCCCTCGTTTTTGAAGTTTGAGTGATATTGTGCAATCGCAAAGAGCATCAGCGCCTGTATATTGAAGGGTGTATGCGCCAGAGTTGGTGAGTCTAGAGACTGTGATGCTTCCTTCAAGTAGGGTTCTGATGGCGTCCAAGGAGCATATATCGAGCCTATATACTTCAGAACAAGTACGAGCTCATTAAGGCCATGGTTTTCATTCAATCGTCTCTGCTGTAGGTAATGAAATGGTAGAACAATAGGAAAGGCTGGCGAGAAGTTTTCAAAGTAAAGCTCCAACAGTCGATCAATGCTTACTTTGAAAGCAGGGCTTTGATCGGAGAACTGTGCCTCAGGGATATGAATGGCATCGATCACAGGAATTTCGACGGGGCTTTCAAATACTGGTTGACTCTGTATTGGAGAAGATCCTGTCGATGGCTGATAGGCATACTCAAGGGTAGGATGTTGAGCAATTTGGACCTGCGTTTGAACCGTTTCCTGCTGTGAGGACCCTGACTCTTGCTGTAACCGTAATCGACGTCGTGCCAGAGCAGCTTTGTCCAATCCTCCTCGTCTCGATTTTTGATAGTTGCATTCTTTGCCGTCGCGCCCACACCTATTACAAATTGGTAGAGTGGCATCACATTTGACATGCCGACTTCGACATTGGACACAAGCGAGTACCACTCGTTCGATGCGTTTTGGTTCTGCTTCTGGAGTTGCATTCATGATGGGCCAGTCGATAAAAGGGCTACTCAGTGCGATAGTACGAGCTAGGCGACGTGCCGTCAATCTCCAAAAGGTTTTTTTTGGGGCTATGCCCCCCCGAGAAGATTTGCTATATTTAAACCTGCGTTTGATAGATTACTGTGTGGCAGAATAGTCAAAAAGATGAAGGCTGACTCTGAACCAGGCTGCGGCTGAACCTTGGACCCACTCTTCAGCTCGGCAGAAGTCGGAAATGGCAACGGCAACTAAGAAATGCTGTCCCGACCTTACAAATTATACTGCAAGAGAACAACGTATTCGAATACGGTGAGATAGTGTGATCTGCTGTGTGGTACCTATTACTAGTCTTGAAGTTTTTTTTGGCTCTAAATTGTTAAAATCTCCTATTTTGCCTTTGGTACAATCTTGAGAGAGAAGTCTACATGCGGCACACCTTGATGTATGCTGCTTGTGCTCACGATGTCAATGTCTCCACATACATATTTCTCCACGTTGTGTTCAGTGAGACCACCACTCACCTCTACCAAGAAAGCCTTTCTATCGCCAGTGCCTCGCCCCCATTTTTCCTTGAGCTGAGCCGCAGCAACCTTGACACCATCTGGTGTAAAATTGTCCAACATGACAATATCAGCGCCAGCCGCAATCGCTTCGTCTGCCTCTTCAAAGCTTTGACATTCAACTTCGATTTTAGTGGCAAAGCCACCTGCTGACTTTGCGGCACGCACGGCATTCGTGATACTTCCGGCGGCTACGATGTGATTGTCTTTCAACATGGTCATATGAGATAGGTCGACTCGGTGTGCGTCAACCCCACCAACAAGCATACCATACTTTTCAACCAGCCTAAAGCCTGGTGTGGTCTTCCGGGTGCCCGCAAGGATGTTAGGGTACCCAGCCTTTCGTAGCAGCGCAAGTAACCGACTCGACTTTGTCGCGATCCCAGAGCATCGAGCTAGAGTGTTGAGAGCCACACGCTCACCGAGAAGCAGTTTGCGGACTGGGCCTCGCACAGTTGCGCAGTGTGTGATTGGTTGAAAGGACGAGCCTTCTTTGACATGCCATTCCACTCTGTATCAGGGTTTAGTATATATAGCAGAATACCTTTTGATCTACTCACGTGCAATCTAACTGCCGGAAGACTTCATCAAAGAACGGGACACCCGCCACCATGCCCTAATGTAATTTAGCAATATTCAAGTTTCTGCATATCAGATCCCATACTTCGCTCTTTCCTAGCAGTTTGGCCTCGGAAACTTCCTCACCCACCACAAATCCACCGTAATCGAAGCTGGGAGCGTCCTCCTCAAGCCATTCCGATATGTACCGCTTGTATGTCTGAGGCAAGAGGTGGGCGACAGCGCCGTGTGCGGACGCCCTTTCTACGTTTGACATTCTGTTATTAAATTGCAGTGCTTTGAACAAAGAAAATGTTGAATAGAACACGATAGGTATGTTCACGATTTAAAATGCAATCGGCTGTGGGGTAGTGAACGTATCCGGTCGGAATCGGGAGTGAGAGTTATCGATAGCGTTAGGAGTAGCCGGTATTAAGCGACGCCGCATCGGAACCTCATTCATTCATATGTCCCTGTTGATGTAATTACTGGGTCATATTTCAAATTCTAATTTCTTTCGTATGACAGGCCGCATCGTGTTTTCTGGCTGTTTACTACCTAACAACAGTGACTGAACTCGTCGAAGTGGCACAGGGGCGTCTACTTTCTGGAACTAGTTTCCTCCCACTGCACGCCTACCCACTCCTCCATATACCCTACTTCTCCCTCTGATACGTCGCTAGGCTTGCAATCTTGACTGCATACACCTAAGATAATTGTCCCCCACTCCATCCCATCTATGCTTAACTCATCGGCTTCCAGTTCCGTGATGGCATGGGGTGTCAACTGAATCTCAAACACTCTCTCGGCACCGCAATTTTGACACCGAGGTAAGCCTGCTCCGCCTCTTGAGCTTGTTGTTGTGACTTTGGCATTTGTAGATGACGCATTTTCTGAATGGTACGCGAGAAGTTTGCCGATAGTATCAGAGTCGCTGTAGAGCAGTGGTTTGCCTTTGAACTCGTAGCGAAGCACTTGCTCGGGGTTTTCTGCAAGGCGATCTGCAAACTTCTGGAACGCTTTATCAATAGAGCTTTCATAGACTTCCTTGTCTTCTTTACCACCGCTACCTCGACTGCTCTCGGTGTCTATGTCCATTCGCACGTTCGCTGGTATTTCTAGTGTCGACGGTGCATCAAGTGTCTCGTACTCGGCATCTAGATGGTAGCGTGGATATGCTTCGGGGAAGGACGATTCTGCTGGCCATGGTTCATGCGGTCGAAGAGGCTGATTTGCAGCCGGTGGTGATGATATACGGACTTTGGAGGCGAATGTGTCAGACAGTGTGGTAGAAGCACGATTTCCATCCCCTTCAGAAGTAACTTGAACCGTTGGTGGCGATACTATGGCTTGGCTAGTGTTTGGTGATGCCGACGAGAACGGGTTTGCAGGAAACGCTTTACTGGCCGGGTTGGAAGAGAAAGGGTTAGAGAAAGGGTTCGCTGGTGGTGTAGCGCTCGCTCCGTTTCTGACTCCAAACAGCGACTCCCCAATCTTGGGCTGTGGCTTCTCCTCTTGCTTTACTTCCTTTGCGCTCGGCTTTGGTTGTGATTTGTTGCTTAAACCTTTCGCTATACGTACACCCCTTAGGCTTCTCACACTTCCCTCCTTCCTCCTACATGTTTTTCTTCGGCAGCCCCAGATGTATAATCGCCGATCGTGTCCTGGGAAATGTTCAGGAAGGTCGCCGTTGAGTTCAAGGAGTAGATTGAGGAGGCCATTGCAGACTTTGCACTTGGCTAATACGCCCGATGGGGCAGTCTTTTCGTCTAACCAAGTCTACATTATTGTCAGTGTACATGTGTGGTAGATGGAAGTTCGCAAAAGCCGTACAGGTGCCCCTCCAAGATGCGACACAGTATCGTTGGTGCTATCTTTGGTCGCATAGCCAAGTAAGACATTTGTTTCGGTGTATCCCTCACCCTCATCCGAGGAATCACTATCATAGGGAGCCATTTTATTGTTGTGAATTTGGAGATGTAAATCTTGGTCAAGGAAAAAGTTATGGTGGGGCGCAGATGTGGCTGAAAAAAATGTGGCTGAGTTGGCTGTGGCTCGTTGGTTCGTTCGTTCCTGATCCCCCGCCCACTGTGCGCAGTCAAATTGGCATCCACAGAACCTTCATCACTAGACTCCTGTTGCGCCAACACAACCACAATATGGGCCCGGCATACGACTTCGCGCCTGAGCGGCCGGATCACATACAACAGATCCTCGATGGCCTCGATCGATACAATCCAGAGACGACGGGCGTCTTCCAGGACTATGTCATGCAGCAGTGTGAGAGTCAAACCTATGACTGCTACTCCAATCTTGCCCTCCTAAAGCTGTACGTCGTCACCCGCCTACCCCTTTTCTTTAATATATTGCATTCGCATGATGAACAACGATCACAACGTTTCCTATTACCCGAGGGATTGGGGCTTGAATCACTCCGCCCACTGAAGTTTCATTATTAGCTCTATCTGAAAGCGTGCCTCTGTCATCATTCCAACTACGCCTGCGTCTCTTGACCATCTTGTATTAACCAAGTATGTCGCAGATACCAATTTAACCCCCATCTCTCCCGCGACGAGACCGTCACCAACATCCTCGTCAAGGCGCTCACCGTCTTTCCCAGCCCCGACTTCTCTCTTGGCCTCTCTCTCCTACCCAGCCACGTCCTAGCACCTCTCAACTCTTCAGCACACAACCCAGCCGCCGGTGATGCCCCATTATCGGAAGCTGTACAGAAACTGAATGAACTAAGGAATTTGCTGGAGGGTGCCGACTATGCAACCTTTTGGTCCACATTGAACTCGGATGATCTCTATGATGATCTCATTGCCGATGTGTCCGGCTTCGAGGAGCTGATGCGCGTGAGAATCGCAGCAACCGTTAGCCAGGCAGTACGAGAGGTGGATCGGAGCATCTTGGAGTCATGGCTGAACCAGGATGGAAGCGACTTCGAGCACTTTGTGGGCAGTGTGTGTGGTTGGACCATTGACGGCGCTAAGATCACGGTGCCCATCAACAAAGACAACGAAGCTAAGGGCACCGTTGTAAGAGAAAACGTCAAGTTCGATCGTAAGTTTCACTAACACCAACGGCTTGGAGTCCAGAACTGACAAAGTCTTAGAATTCTCACGGGTAATCAAGAGGGCATACGAGCAGCCTGCATGAGTGATGTATATGTGCATGTCATGTTGTGAAATAATGCTTCATGAATCCGCAAGAGGCAAAAGTGGCTATCGGCGTTGGAAGGACACGGCATCCGGAGCGACACGCAATCACAGTGTCAGCGGTCCATGGACAGCAATGAGAGATGAGCTTACCACGCTCACAGTATACCCCAGCTGTATAGCGATAATCATGCTGAGATGCCTCCCCTGAGTCGACACAAGCAAGAATAGAGGTGCGTTGTTGCACGCCCAACTAGACACCATCTTCTTCTAAGCTAGAATCAATTAGATTCATGTCTTACTTGCTTTCTTCGCCGATTTCATCATCTCTCTCACTGTGTATTGTCCCAATTAGGCATGTTCACTAACCCTTTAAAGTCATGCCCGATAAGGGCAAATGTTGTGATAATAATGGGCGATTATTTTGCGTTAATGCAGCAAGGAACCAATCCTAAGTGCCTGGGCACTCTGAATCCCGGCACGTATGCAGGAAACCCCCCGCTCACCGTATTAAACCTAAACCGCCGCCTATAACTAAAAGATGTCTAGTAAACATCTCGGTTATACTAGACCTCCGAACATAAATCTTGACCTTCCATTTCCGCCACTTCTAAAAGCTTGGCCTACCATGCACAAGTTCGGCCCTTTGCGCCCATTACGGTAGAAAGCGCTTCATTGTGCTTTTCCACACCACTAACCAGCAGGTCGGTAAGTTTTTCCTGCCATTCAACCTTGACTTCCCGATAGCTGCTTCGTCTGTTGGAGATTTAGGAAACTCCTTTTGAGAACAGTTAAATGGCCAAGTCTGGGCTAGTAGGAGGGACAGGGTAGGGGATTGGTCAAGCAGGGTGCAACGAGGTATTTTCATATGCGATAAGTAGGCATACGTACCACATAGACTTGGCCAGGAAGATCTATGATGATTTTGTAGCCTTTGCTCGGGGATACTAATCGGGACTCGATGGCACTGACATGTTAGACAAGGGATGAGCGGTGTACTTAAGCTGTCTAGAGTTCTCATTGTAAACGTGCTAAGGAGGAGTGACTCACATGTTCCATGCGTAACATAGCCATCATGGGCCCTTACTCCACTGTCATTCTTGCACTCGGGGTATTGGCACCAAGTGTCTTTGCCGAACCATGCGCAACCATTGCGCCAGTACAAGTTCCTACCTTCGCCTCCGGCTACTCAGGCCGCGTTGTGATCAACGGCCTGAAATCACCACGTAGCATCATATTTGACAATCAAGGCAACTTGCTGGCCACTGAGGATGGCGGATACGGCGTTCGATATATTCAACTAAACGACAATGGCGGTACCGACATTTGTGCCAAGTCAAACAAACTACTCATTGACGACGGCACCATCAATCATGGTATCGCACTATCTGCTGATGGCAAGAAATTGTACGTATCAAGCGCAGTGTACGCTTGGAGCTGGGATTACGATGGTACTACAGGTACTGTGAGCAATAAAAAGACCGTCATTACGGGAATGAATCAAACCAGCCATGCAAGTAGGACACTGGTGATTCCAAAACAAAGACCCGATTTGCTTCTTGTACAGAGAGGAAGCCAAGGTAACATCGATACCGGCGCCGCTACAGTTGAAGCAGCAAGAAGTCAGATCCGTGCATTCAAGATTGCAGACATCGACCAGGCACCGGCAGCATATTCCTCAGGAGAAGTATTCGCATGGGGCATTAGGAACAACGTCGCCATTGGCGAACATCCTAATGGAGGAATTGTGCGTTACCCATACTCTGAAAATCCACCCATTTATCTTCTCAAGCTAACGCGTCATCATAGTGGAGTGTCAACAACGGCATGGACAATATGGTTCGCAACGGAGTAGACGTCCACAACACCAACCCATGCGAAGAACTCAACTTCCACAGCATTGTCAACGCATCCTACGAAACCCCCCCTGTCGACCAAACAAACTTTGGATACCCCGTATGCCACGCTGTCTGGGACCCAACTGTTTTCCCCGCTCCTCTAAATACGCAGCTCAAGATTGGTGACATTATTGCTGATGACACGGCCGATACGGCTACTGTGTGCGCAAAACGCGTCAGGCCTAGGTTGTGCTTCCCATCGCATACGGCGCCGCTTGATATCAAGTTCAATCAGAATGGCACCGCGGCGTACATTGCGTTCCACGGTTCGTGGAACCGGAAACCCGCGGATGGATATAGATTATCACGTGTCGTCTTTGATCCAACGACAGGAGAGCCTGTGGTACGTACCTCTTGTTTACTTACTTTTACCTCTCTTGCAATGATGGAGTATGTGGCTTGTGTGTGCTTTTTACTGTTGGATGTGCGCACGAGAGAAATATCCTTGCTGATAAGTGAGTAGGAACCTGTGACGAGCAATACGGCTGCACAGAATATCATGTTCAATGCGAATAACACAGCTTGTCCAAATAGCTGTTTCCGACCTGTCGGGTTGGCTTGGGATGGCGAGGGAAGACTGTTCATGACGAGCGACACCACCAATGAGATTTGGGTTGTTGGTGGCGCAGTCTAAGCATGAAGCGACAGCACTATGCATTCATTGACATAAACGGACCGATCGGGAAATGTCAGGGTATGGATCATATAGTGAAGAACAGCAAGCAATTTAACTGATTTTTTTGAATGCAATTCGTGCCCTCTTGGTCACTTTATAGCTATATATTTTACATAGGCATATTCGCCATAGACTACAGTTCATTGTCCACCACGTATACTACCTCTCATGTGGCTGTGCATTACTTGGCCTCCGCCCATAGCGTCGGGGCCAGTATTTACATCTACTGTCGTGGTAACCAAGACTTCCATCTTCTTATCCTCACCGACACTATCTTCACTGTCTTCACTCAACCGGTGAAATCTCCCCTGACTAGAGTCATGGAGCTGCTGTAGATGGATGTCGGCTTGTGTTTGGGATGTTGATTTCTTGACCCAATGCGACTTGCTCGGCTTGAGTGTCGACTTGGTGTTTGAAGTGAAAGCGTGGAGATGTAGCGCCTTCGAGCACATGCTGAAAAGTGGCTTAAAAGAAAGCGCACAGGCACTGAGTAGGTAGATTCCCGGTTCAATCGTGGTCCAGTTCACGAGTGCGACGTGATTGTCTATTGGTAATGTCAGCGGTAAGCTTCTCGTAGACCAAATGTTATGACTAACAGGTGCTATCCACAAGCGGGCCGGCTTCGGCGAGCGTTTTCGCAAAGATTGCTGTGCGAATTATAGATGCAATGATGCCACTATAATAGTTAGTCGGTATTCACAACTGCTCGTTGAAGGAAAAGGATCTTACACGCTCCCTATCATGAAGATTAGCAATAAACCCATGCGTCGCCCAGTGCTGATCTTCAATGCCCACACTGTTCTGAGAGGCAGCATAATGACCGCAAGATCCGTAAAGATGTTCGGTATGCTAGAGCTGTTCCAGTACGCTTCGATGTTAAAGCACCTTCCGTTTCCAACTGTCTTGTTCCAGTTGAATTCAAACGGGGTGCATTGGAATATGGCAGCAACTGTAAAGGCTAACCAGGTTGCTGATACCAGGACGACAACTGCCTTTGCAGCTATGCGCTCGTATTTGGTTGTCAAGATTTGCAAATAGAGAAGGACGACGATGAGCTTAGGAAAGGCAACCGCTGCAGGATGCAAAAGCTCCATTACCATGATCCCTTTGAAGTGTTCAGTGATTCTATCTGGACCAATGGTGACAATAAATGCTTGGTGCCGACCCGTGCTGGCATCCCTAACCATCACTACACGATGTCAGTAATTGTGAGATTGGTATGGAAGAGTATATCCTACAGAGACCATTGATGCATAAGCCGATCTCAGCGAGCCACGCGAATGGTACGATGACATCCGGAACGCTGAATGGTTGATTGGTATGGTACCGCGCAAAGTATCTCAGGCCTACAAAAATGGTGCTCAAAACAATCATTGTCCATGATGTAGCAAGAAGAGAAGGACCTCTGTCAGCAGCCATAAAGGCTGCCAGGTCCATGGTTGGTGACTGTGCCATAGTAAACGTCAATTAAGGCTGCCAGAGCCAGCTACCAGAGCCATAAAGAAGCGAATGGTAGAAGGTAAAGAACAAAGGGCTGGCGGCCTTTGCGGCACATACCGGCTGGACGGCTGGTCAAATACTGTGGTAGCCTGGGGGGCGAGGGTCTAACAGTCGTGAGGCAGAGCAGTGGAGCAGCCTTGTAAACTAACAACGGGTGTGCCGCCACTGCAGCATGTCGGGGACAAAAACGCCCAAATCGTCTAAAAACGGATGCGACCATGCAATCTAACATGTGCAGGGCATGGCAGCTAGCACTATCCCCGGTGAACCATGACGACTTAGGTAGGAACAGGACGATTTCATACATGATATGACTGCCAAACGTACATGCCCAGCCCCTACACTGCATTTAATGCATGAAGATCTTATCGAGAAAGTATTTCTGACGTAGGTGATTTGTTGGACGTAGTATTGTATTGTTCCGTGAGGGGTCGTCAACGTGGTGCCCCTGAACAATATGAAGATCTTTGATTCAGTTTGATCCTAGATCCTGATTCATCACACGAAACGTGGCCACGTTTGATGGTCCCCGATTACGACGAACTGGTAGAGGCCTGCAATGCGACGAAAAGCTCATATTCAGATCAAGAGATACACGTCGCATAGACTCTTCGATTTCCAACGTTCTCTGATCGGCACCATCAAGCGGCAAAGTTATTGTAGAAAAGTGCAATGATGGAAAAACTTTACAGGAAGTAGTGAAGCAAGGGACGGGCTGACAACGATTCAGTTGCTTGGCTCGAAACGTGGACTCCCGCATGAAGATAAAGGCGGAAAACTTGCTTGCTAGGAGCGATGGTCTGAGGCGCGAATCGTTATTTGGCCCCACAAGGCTCGAAAGGGGAGATAACAAGGAGAGGGTGTCAAAGACATGGCGCACCGCAGACTGAACACTAAGTGTCTTCAAACCCGGACCGAAGTGATGTCGCAGGTTGCCAATGTGGTACAAATCTGGCAGGCTATTCACATATTCAGGAGCGTGGAGGTCGAATATGAGACAGACAAGGTCGGGAGGTCCGACCGTGCGTTAATGCCAAGAAAAAGCATGTGACGAAGGTCACGGGTACCTTACACTTGCTAAACCCCCATCACTGCTAAAGACACTGCCCAGCTCCCTACTTTGTAGACTTCTATCATCTATCTCATTGGAGCGGAGCATGCCTCAACAAACCTCGTCGTCTCTCCAATCGGGGTGCTACAAGCTAGCAGCTGTCTCCTCAGGTTTCTAGTGTCTTTTCCAGCTCAACCCATCTAACATCTCTCACTGGTGCCAAGCTGATCACCAACCGGCCCCGCGAATTTCGCTTGTTTGCCTTTCTCTGGACGTGCACCCTTACCAACCTTTTTCTCCCAACCTTCACAACCAACGGACATCATGAGGCGCAAAACCAACTGCGTTGCCTTGGTGTAGGTACAGAGATACATTGTTTGTGGCGTGCGTGCACAGTTACCATAGAGGCGAATTGTCTCGGTCATCTTACCTCGATCGAATCTAGTCTTTCACTGGCGAGCTGGATCCCTCGATATGAGGACTTGGCCGTATTATAGAGCGTGCACTGTTATGTTGTGCGATGGCTGATGAAAGGAGGTTGAGATATATGTGCTCCTTTGTTTTTCAATCGCCTTCTCTTATGTGACCTTGTGCCATCAATTCGTTTCACTGCTGTCGTACTGGGACATTGAACAACACCAAACAACCAGAGACCCTCTGACGCGACCTCCCCCCCAAATCTTTACGAAGACTTTTCGTCGCTCGTGCTTCATTAACTGAATAAACCTTGTTGGTCGGCAATCATCAGTTCTAAGCAGGTGATAGTTTCACTATCACGCGCACTTTCTACAGTTAGGTGTTGGAAAACAAAATCTACCGGCTCCCAGCACTGGAACCTATCTCACGGTTTTCATATAATTTTCCAACCACTCCTTACCTAGGCTTCCTTTATTTATTCAACAGCAATCAAATCCGAACATACACCCCATCCAGTCAATATGTTCGCCACATTATTTTGGCTACTAGCCTCGCTACCCTTCCTCAATGCTATACCAACTGACCAACTGCCCCATGTGGCTGGTCTCCAAAAGCGTTGCACAAATGCCCTCCAAAACCCCTCTTTTGAGTCCGGCATCTCTCCATGGCTTGAAATGGGCTTTGGCTCATGGTCTCAACGCGGCATCTTCACATCCGCCGAAGGTGGCCACGACGGTCGAAACTTTTATTTCGGAATGTCCAACGCCACGGTCGCAGATTGCACACTGACATTGTCACAATCAAATCTTTCAATTCCCTCTGGAACTATAATTGACTGTTCGGCATGGGTTGCGAGCAATCGGCCAGGAAATGTGGGGAGCACTAGAGTCGAGGTATTCGTGGATCAGGTGACCTGTGGAAGTGCTGTCTATCTGGGAACTACTGGGTGGGTCAAGGTCGGCGGAAAAGTGACTGTTAAGGGCGATAGTCATACATTGACAATTGTCGTGGTTAGCGATGAGTCTGGGCCCGCGGGCGCCCAAGTGTGGGTGGACGACGCGACAGTGGGTATAGGGTGTTGAGAATATATCAAGAGAATCCATCCCTAAACTGGTGTATAGAAATGGGACGGTGTCACTTTAAGCCTCGCGGACCAATATCACGTGGAAAGGAATGAGAGAATAGATCGATGACATAGAGCTTATTCATATATCCTGCCGCAGGTCTATATTATCGGTGTCAGAGTATGAAGCATAATCATAATCCATTTACAAAGCATTTCAAAAACTCCATAACAATGTTCGCGAAAACTCCTGAAATGCACATGCCAATCAAGTTTTCGCAATAATCTTCACTCTCCAATTGTCTACCCTTCGAATACTTTGGCCTTCTGGGCCATATCATGCCTGACCACTGTTCTCGTCGAGTTCTTTCCAGCAGCACTAATCATGCTAGGCGTAATCCCCCTGACTGGCACTGTACCTGAACCATACTTGACTTGATCGAACAAGCCATCATACTGACCCTGGGTGACTGAATCTTTCCTTGAAGAAGACTTCACTGGCTTAATAGTACTGGCATCACTAGGTTCAGACACAACAGTCGTGCGGTGACGGCGGCGAGATTTTTTGCTTTCAGTAGAGTGCTGAGAAGCATTATCATCGTCATCGTCGGAGTCAGCGTGAGATCGTGACTTGTATGAGCGATGCGAACGTTGGGAGTGCTTTGATGTAGAACTGTGTTTGCTGACAACAGAGCCATCGGAGTGCTTCTTCTTTCTGTGGATGCGTCGCGAGTGGGATGAGCCTATTTGGGAGATGCTGTCGCTGGGGACCACGGTATCCAAGTCATCCTCCGTCACCTCTTCAATGTCCAAGTCATCGATGAAACTATCATTCTTGCTAGCGCTAGACTTTGTATCACGGCCCAATATACTACTGACGATTGAAGCGGCCCTTGATGGTGCTTTGGAGGGTGCCTTTGATGCTGGAGGGGGTGATGGTGATGATTCAATGGCTTCTGAGTGGTGGCTTCGACTGTGTTTTGAGGATGAGCTTTGCTTTGAAGCGGACGTGTGCGATGACTTCGCCTTAGATCTACTCGACTGATGCGAAACAACACTGCCTTCGCTAACCCGCCGTTCTACATGATCAGGTACAAAAGACGAAATGAGTGTGCTGGGTGCAACGCTATGCGCAACACTTTGAGTTCTTGACATAGAATATACACTTTGCGGTTTCGCAGATGCTGCGATACTACGTGCCTTGTCAACTGTTAGAAGTTCAGGGCTCGTGACCGACCGCGCAACACTGTATCTTGAGCGCGCTTGTGATGGCGCAACGGAAGCTGGTGCATACTCGATTGCTAGAGGTCCTGAAGCCTGGCTCCTGGAAACATTCGATGCTGAATAATAAGTAGGAGGCGCGGCCTCGATTTGTTGGGGAGCATACACGCTACGAGGTTGTGGCGGTGTGGACGAGTGGTAAGATTGAGCATCAATGTTGCGGTGTGCTAACTCTGGAGCTGGGGCCACAGACTGAGCGACGGGTTGTGGGTCTGGCAAGGATGACTTGGGTTGGGATGAGGCCTGGGCGAGGTGGCCAGTCGCAGCCTTGACGATGTTCTTAGCTTCCATGAAGGCGCTGAAGTCTGACTCTTTCTTAGAGCTGTCTTGCTCGCTCCTGACCATAGCGTAGGCGACGGCTGCACCGGCTGCAGCACCGAGAAGTGTTCCAATGATGGTTTTGGCTACCCCATCGCCGGTAGCTGGCGTCGACGTGGTCTGTGTAACAGTCGGCTCAGAGACACTCCTGGCTATACTTGGTGCTTTCGAGACGACGGTGGGAGCTTTTGGTGCAACCACGGTCGGTGCAGCCTTTGACGCGGATGTACGTGAGCTGATAACACTTCTGTTGTCTCCGTAACTCTCGTAGGTTTCGTGTACACTCCTTTGCCATGTAATAACCCTGCTGTGTTCAATCACCGTGCCATCATCTCTGATATCGGGCCCATTTTTAAACACAACCTCAATGCTGTTTCCATCAAGATCGAGAACTGCTGCGTTGAAGTGGCCATCGTCGTCAGACCTGGAAGCAGGGGCCCCGTTGGGACGGCCTCCAGCGGTCAGGGCTGCAGTATAAAAATCTCGAACAGCTGTTCGACTTTGAGCGGTGAATGCGATGTGGGCGGCGCCAGCTTTTACGCTATGTTCGTTGTTAGTTGCGGTGTACGTCAACTTTCATGGATATGTGCTTACCCAGGCGTCTCTTGACAGAGAAAGAAATCCGCCTCTCGAATACCAAAGCCAACTTGGTTTCCCGATTGACCAATATATCGATAGCCGAGAGGTTGAAGAACAGAGAGAAAGAATGACGTTGAAGTTGGAAGATGGGATACCGTGAGTCCGATGTGAGAGACAGGCATTCTGTGCACAGCAGTGAGGGGTAATTGAAACGAGAGTAGAAATATATGCAGATAAGTAATGAGGGATTAGGCAAAGGTAGATTGTGTCTCAAGTCCAAGGGTGTAGTCGGCTTAGGAGGTCACACAATGGATGGTGCAAAGGAGGTAGTGTCGAGGGAGTGGTACCATATTGAGGTTTATATCTGGGCACCAACTGGCTGGACCATCTCGATGCATCTTTGGAGGAAGAGCAGGGCGTCCGATACCGTTACAGGAAATTCATCGCTAGCACGCCCCACCGTTGTTGTTGGCTAACAAGGAGGCCGATGTCATGTTGTTCCCTTGGGCTGCCACATGTCCTGCGTATGCAGCTAAGGGAAGGTTGGTTTTAGCGAGTAAGAAGTGAGGCTCATTGGATATGGCTCTCGGCCCGCGCCCGCAAAGGATTGAAGGCATACATTGCACAACTCAATAGAACGCACCTCGCCCTCATATGCTGCTCTTTCAGCCGCGCACGGCTAGTATTTTCATGCGGTCTGGGAGTGCCGCCTATCGCCGCACTGCACGATGAGATGGTGTGACGTCTAAAATGACGGTGCATCAATTGAGAATGTCAAGTGACTTCGAAGTGAGGCCAGCACTGTGGGTCACCTCTCTCAAGCTTTCTTTCGGTCTCCACGGAATCGCGGGATTTGATATATGTTTGTTTTAGTGTTGTTCTTCACATTTCCGAGAGATCTGCGGCGGTTTCATCCGCACCGGCACTCTCCCGCCGCACGCGCAACACGCGACAAATCCTTACACCTTACTCTGTGAGGCATAGTAAGACGTGCAGTACCAGGAAGATACTTGTTGAGACTATCATGGGAATTGAAAGGGTTGTGATGACGAGGGATGCATATTACTCTTCGTCCAAACGTTGTCACCGTCAGCGCCAAGCTTCCACTCAACCAACCTGACAATTAAACCAAAGCCGCAACTACCTACAGAGCTAACTGGTGACGAAAGAAACGACCAGACTCGAGCGATGGCCAACGCAAGACTTGTGTCTTTCAGCCAGTAAGGCAAGGACACCTACACATTCTGCGTAGGTGGCACGCGCTACAAAATACGAGGATAAGGAAACACAAAGGTGTGCAGGGCAGGTTGAA
This sequence comes from Phaeosphaeriaceae sp. PMI808, assembly GCA_021365335.1. Lineage (NCBI taxonomy): Eukaryota > Fungi > Ascomycota > Dothideomycetes > Pleosporales > Phaeosphaeriaceae > Phaeosphaeriaceae sp. PMI808. The sequence continues at coordinate 288,266 of JAJTIZ010000029.1, forward strand.
ATGCCCCACAAGTTCTTCAATGAAGATTAATGTTTGGGCGTTGAGCCAGAGTGTTGTTTTGTTGGAAAAGAAACTCAAGCAGACGCTCAAATCTAAAGCAGTAGCGCACCGGCTGTCGATGTTGTGATCTCGGCCAAATGCGGTTCCTGTAGCCTATCATGTATCCTGTTTCTCTTTTTTTTTTGTGTTTTCTATCGAAGAAAACACGCCGGGCCAATAGTTGCATTGAGACTAAGAGGCGTACCCAATATCTGTCTGTTGGGCTGAGTGTCGATCGGTCCTTCACCTAGAAGATACCCCATACGTCCTCGGCTGCATGGCAGAACTTACTGCATGCAACGCTGGCACTGAGATTGAACTGGCTAATGGCGATACTGTCGTCTTTTAGATGATCAGCAAAGTCATCATTACCTTTTGCCATGGCTCCAACAAAGACAGCTATGCTCTCGTTTTGATTGAGGCCTGAGATGTAATCGCTTACACGCACGACCTCTGAATCAAAGCTAAGTGTGACTTTGCGACAATTGGGAGGTAGATGGTCGGTGATTGGATTTTTGATGACCTCGATAAGCTTCTCTTGAGATGAGGTTGAGCGAATCTGGTGTCGGTGAAGTAGCTGTACCATCAAACCAGCAAACCGCTTGAAAGTTCGGGGGATGCGGACAGTTGGGCTGACTCTGATAAGAACATTCTTTGACGTCTGGATGTAGATCTGGAGCCGGCCTGCTTTGTTAATCGGCGAGTCGAGGAGAGTGAGAAGGCACTGAAACGTTACATTAGCTGATTCGATTCGATTCCAGCATGTGGAGTTGGCTCATAGACGCACCTGATGGGTAATGTCTGGCCGTGCCTCGCTGATGTCGCGGCCCATTTTTCTCATAACACCGATGTGGTCGTCGCTATTGAGGAGATTGTACTTGTCCTCGCGAGCCCCAGGACCTCGGCCAGAGCCATGTGAGGCTTTGTATGTCTCGAGAGTGGCATTGCACAGCACGACAATGAGTCGTTGGGTGTCTTTGTCATTTGTAGGGAGAGGTGTGTGCTGTTCAGCGACCAGTTTTGGTAGTTCAGGTGGCGGCATAGATTGTGTTCCTGTTGATAAATGGCCATATTAGCGCTATCTTCCGAGCATGGTACGAGGTCTAGAGGTGGGTAGTGTAACAGTAAGCCTGACAAACTATCGATAGACGTACTTGCGCGCTTCTTTCCGCGTTCTGGCGAGTCTCGCGATGATGGTCTCTCCGTAGGCGACTGTGGTTTGAGCGGTCCAGCCATAACTGGTTGGTGTGGGGTAGGTAATGGTATGTTCTCGCAATTGACACCTACAAGACAAATGTTTGTAAAGCGTTGTAATACACACCAATATAAACAGGAACTCTATGTATCGTCAATAGCACAAGGGTGGTTGCTACTCTGGAGAAGGATGGGGAACGTACAAATGTGTTCTATGAGTCGGTGAACCATGAAAGGAATTTTGCAGCCAACCGGAGTGTCGGCAATTTTCTATTCGGCTGACGTGAGCCGGTCTCCGAACATAATCTCTCGGAATTCCGTCACGGACGGCACAAGGCATAAGACATTGGACGGTATTTACTTACGTAGTCTATTCACCACGCCGATGCACTAAATTCCGAATCCTGCCAGTCATTCTGTAGATATGCAAATAGGAATATGAGCCTGTAGTTTGTATACGTCACGCAACAATATGTCCATTGTCGACCTTCGTAGAGCCTGTCTCATGCCCTCCCCTGTGCCGCAGCAACTTCGAAACATGCCCTGCGTAGCATTGGTTATTGCGGATCACGGGGTTTCTTCATTCTCGTGAATGGTCCGCCGGAGAAAACATCATGCTATTCATCAAAAATCAGCCCATCCCGAAACAGCTATGGTTTTGCCGACGCGCTCCTGTTCAGCGGCTGGAACACCAAATCTTGAAGAAGCCCCCTGCCACCTTCCTACCCAATTCTTTGCGACACTAACTTTCTCGTCTATTTCTCTCGTTTCTCTTGCTTCGACAGCCTTCAATTAACTCTTCGTACTCGCGACAGCCGGCTGTCTTTCTCTTCTCTCATTAATTGCTTCTGATTTGACTGCACTCCCTCTCATCTGCGTCTACCCCTAACTTAATTCCGAGCTACCGAAACTACAATCATCAACGACCATGGCCTTCGAGTGGCTTGCGCCGATCCTTACGCCAACTGCGCTTCGCTCAGTTCAAGCAGATGGCCGCCCAGTTATAACGTTATTCCTTGTCATCTTCGGCCTCATTCTATTTGGTGTTCTTTGCTGGTATATTAATTTCGAAACTGGCAAAGCATATCCGAAGAAGCCCAACCCGAACGCAAAGAAGGCAACCGGTATCAAACGATTCCTCCCAAAATAAACAGGGGGAGGGGAAAAACGCCTACGCCGTAGAAATTCGTCAACATACAAGACGATCATCGCAAACAAAAACCCGTTGTGAATGGCGAGAAAACAGGCAACATCCAGGAATGCAGCCTTACGGAACCTCTCCTCAGCCTCGCATCACACGAGGGTTCTTGATGCCAAAGCAAACACCTGGAATACAGGGTTAAGATGGCTTTTTTATTTCTATGATATCTACTTCTTTTGTATTCTTCAGCGAGCATTTTCTGTAATCACCATAGGCTGTCGGACACGAAGGGGGCCTTGCTTTGTTAGGTTTCTTTATATATACCATCAATTAAACAGTTATGCGTTCTTTTCAGCGCGAATTTTCGTCAAGTGGCACCTCTCGAAGCAGTACCGTGACATATAAAGGAAGTTTGTTTAATCCCAAACAAATAATCTTATTATATTGCGATACAGACAAACATCCCATTTGCTTGCATGCCCTCTAATCACTGGGGTTGTGATAGGGCATCTTCAATCTTAGAGTCATATAACTCGGTAGTAAATTTTACTCACCGCTAACCTATCAAACTTAGTTTACCACATACGCATGCACCATGGTATCTCAATTCAACTCAACAGGACTCACTGTGCAACAACGTGGCAATACTAACGGGCGCTTCATGATGCATTGGGGCTGGCGTAGCGTCAGGGCTAGCAAAGGTGCCAAGTCACTTCTACAAATCTTCTTATCAGCGGTGCAACCCGCGAAGCCTTCCAAGGGGAAGATCGATATTCCCATAAATAATGTTGGAGTCCTATTTAGCAAGCTGATTACAGAGACATCGGTAGACGACTACGCGGCCATTTTTTATGTCAATGTACGCGCACCACTTCCTATTACTAAAGCGTGGTGTCTCACCTCCAAGCTACGACCAAGCTTAACAATATGCGATGAGGTAGTGCAAGGTTTGGACTGCCCCAGTTGGCGGTGTGTGCAGCTTCCAAGAGAGCGATAGGAGGTTTGACACGAAGCTTAGCCCAAGAACTCGGGAATGTAGGGCATGCAGGAAACGCCGTCGCACCCGGCTTAATGGACCCAGAGATGCTGGATGATGTGCCGAGAGACGTAATAGATAAGCAGCTCAAGACGACTGCTGTGGGGCATCGTGTGGGTACTGTGGATGATGCCGCTCGAATTGTGGTGTGGCTAGCGATAGGTTTCGGGTCAGACGACGTCTGTATCTGGCGGTTTCCTGATGCTTTGAAGGTGTGGCTTTTCCGGCTGGTGGGGTTTGTTGGTGTTGTTGGTTGGACGCTGGGACTTGAGATGTTTCCACAGAAATAGGTGGATGATATCAGTTGGAGGGTTGAAACAATGTGCAACTGGAGCTCAGATGACTTTGCCGTTTTTCCCTAGCGCTCAGAATTTGGCGACGTGAGATTCGATCAGGCATTGTCATCAATAACCGCCTGGGGCTTAGGTACAGTGGTCGCTCAGTTCAAGAGTCGGTCTCACATGCAGGGGTGAGGCAGGGAGGATTCGGTTATGCAACCTACACAGTACACAGTAGGCAGTTAACTACCCAGTAAATACTATGGTGACTATGAGGCTTAAAGACTGCCAATGATGCCAATAACAATCGGATCTTGCCGGAGGATATACCGTGAACCATCGGTAGTTATTTGCAGTGATTAGGCGAGAAAAGGCCGATTGAGAGATTGTCAGGTTGTCGAGGAGGAAGAGGGAGGCGTGGACCTTTTGGGTTAGCGCCACAGACCTTAAACCCTTGGCAGTTTGAGACGTCCTCTTGCTACACCCCTGAAACGCCGCCGTTGATGAAATTGCATAGTAAATGCAGAATGCCATGGCCAGTCAAGTTTCAGACAGTCTTGTTCACTATTATTCAGCCTCCACGGCTCCCTACAGGGCTACACCTGGCTTCTCATTCGCTGATCGGAGACGCCCTAGCCTAGACGATACGCGCTCGTCCCGTTCTGTCACAGGCTCGAGAACGAACTAAGAAAGGTGGTTCGATTTCTGCTACCGTTTCGCTGTCTTCGTCCAGGCTTGCTACTTTTCACCACGCGTCCTAAGTCCACAGTCACCTGGCGCTGATTGATATCCTGACAGCCACTCCCTACTCACCCTCTTTCCTAGCCCGCGCGCCGCGTTACATGTGCTTATAGACTTTGTTTCCCTCTTTAGTCCAAGGCGTCTTGTCCGATTTCATGCCGGTGCTTCCTTAGCCGGGTGACTGAGAGCTACTCTCTTCTGTACTCTTCTGTACCTTCTCTTCTTCTGTGCGGGCACCTTTTCGTCAGTCTCCCTTATTCAACAATCATCGCAGGCCATGGCCCTGATCCTTTCCTTAATCCAGCACTAATTAGCTCCAGGCCTCTAGACATTCTTTTATTATATCGAACACTTCGGCCATTCTCAGCAGGTCTGAAAATTTACGGCACATAGTTTACTGCTGTGATACTACTCTCTACCTTCAATCATGTCCTTCACCTCTAGTTTAACAGGTCGAGAACGGTCAAGATGGCCACCACTAACGCGCATGCTCATGGCTGGTGAGATGTCCGACCAACGACCTCGGGAGTTGACTCGAAAAGAAAAATTCGATATCTGGATGGTCAACGAGGGTTACCGCAGATTGTAAGTTCAGTTTCAACTGTATCATGAGCCATGGCTAACATATTGCAGCTTCGTATTCACCTTCATAATATTGCACATCATGGTCTTTACATTCGGCATGATGCACTACGGGTTTAAGGTACATCAATGATCCATGAACTACGAAATCGCACAGTTATTCACATCTCATAGGACAGCTCTATTGGATCAAGAAACCAGTTCGGCTTCACGTTTCCCATCGCGCGTTCGGCAGCCTTGGTCCTACACGTGGACATCTCTCTCATTCTATTTCCGGTCTGCAGGAATCTTATCTCTATGGCTCGTAGGACTCCATTAAACGACATTATTCCCTTCGATAAGAACATCACCTTCCACAAATTGGTCGCCTGGTCAATTGTGTTCTTCTCATGGGTGCACACAATTGCGCATTGGAACAATCTCGGTAGATTTGCAGCCGGCAACAACCTTGGATTCATGGGCTTCATTCTGGCCAATCTTGCAACTGGCCCTGGTTGGAGTGGATATGTCATGCTGTTTGCACTCATGGCAATTGCCCTAACAGCTGCAGAAAAGGCCCGAAGAGCAAACTTTGAACGCTTTTGGTATACTCACCATCTCTTTATCGTCTTCTTCATCTTCTGGTCTATTCATGGAGCCTTCTGTATGATCAAGCCGGACTTCGCGCCCTTCTGTGATGGCATCGGCGTCTTCTGGGAGTACTGGATGTATGGCGGTTTTGCGTACCTTGCTGAGCGTATTGCGCGTGAAGTCCGTGGACGACACAAGACCTACATTTCGAAAGTCATTCAGCATCCAAGCAATGTCTGTGAAATTCAAATAAAAAAGGAGCATACAAAAACCCGGGCTGGTCAGGTAAGCATCACTATGCAAGCTACATATCTCGAAGCGCTAATGTGATTAGTACATCTTCATGTGTTGCCCGGAAGTGTCCATTTGGCAATATCACCCCTTCACACTCACAAGTGCGCCTGAGGAAGATTACATTTCCATCCACATGCGCATGGTCGGTGACTTTACTCGTTCCGTTGGCAAAGCACTTGGTTGCAATCTGGACAAGAAACCAGGCGGTGAAAAGGGGGAAAAGGGAAGTGGTGAAGAGATTGCTCTACGTCAACTTTTGCCCCGAGTCTACATTGACGGACCTTTTGGCTCTGCCTCCGAAGACGTATTCAAATTCGAAGTCGCCGTCTTGGTCGGTGCTGGTATTGGTGTTACTCCTTTTGCCTCCATTTTGAAGAGTATCTGGTACCGAATGAACTACCCTCAAGGACGAACCCGACTGAGGAAAGTGTACTTCTTCTGGATTTGCAGAGACTTCGGGTCATTTGAGTGGTTCAGGTCCTTGCTCTTGGCTATTGAAGCCCAAGACGTCGACGATCACATCGAGATTCATACCGTAGGTTTCTGTGTAATATATCTGAGAGGGGCTACCACTAATAACGTGTTTAGTATCTTACCGCCAAGATCAAAGCAGATGACGCGACAAACATCATGATCAACGACGCCAATGCGGAACAAGATGCTATTACCGGTCTACGCGCACCTACAAACTTTGGCCGCCCCAATTGGGACATGATTTTCAAATCTATCCGCAAAATCCACTCCCCAGCAGAAGCTGGTGTCTTCTTCTGTGGACCCAAAGGACTTGGTTCAACGCTGCACGTCAAGTGTAATATGTACTCAGAGCCTGGGTTCAGTTTCGTATGGGGTAAAGAGAACTTCTAGTTTGTGGGATCTTTGGCAAAAAAGGCTCTATACGAGTGTCATAAACGTAAGCTTTGCATCTAGCGTAAACTCGACTATTACTACTTTTGTATATAATTCCCCGTCTCATCGTTTTTTGTCTTCAAAAGAGTAGATTAGGTAATAGTCACGACCGCACTGTGTGCGTCTAGCAAGAGGATTCTGCATATCATGATACCAGCATTTCAACGTACATCAAAATGAAGGAACATATTTTCAAACTGTGCCTGAGGTTGCCAAGCAGAAAATGGCCTGATGTTCTAGACCAACATGCCTCAAGGAAATATAGGCTAATTTCTCTTAAGTAATCGGCCGTAGTCGCGCCATTCATATTCATGCATTGAAGGAAATCAAAACAGGTACCGTTGCCACAGTATGCGAGACAATCTCCGCCTCATCTCCAGCCTTCCGAAGTTTTCGGAGAGTCGGCCTTTTGCACATGTTATAGAACTACTACCCTTTGATCATTATCCCAAAATATCTAGTCGAAAGAATTACTAATAGTGTACAACTACCGTCTCACGCGTGGTGGGCCACAAAATATGGGTCGCGGAAGGTCAAGCTTTTAACGTCGCGAAAGCCAAGCCACGACAAGATATTTGTGTTGCTGCTATCTATGTTATGCATATGGAACCAGTTCAATGTGCTGCATGAGACAGTAGTGCAAAGTTTATATAGATAGAATAGAATTACCTTGGTGAAATTCGCGAACGCTGGCGAATATTTGCGCAGTCACACCAGTGACCAACGTCACGAGACGATGGTGTAGTGATGAAAGGACCATTTTTAGGGCAGCCGCATGGCCCTCCTTGCTTACGTATCGGCGTGTAATGCCGACTTCCACCCATTGGCAAGCCAGTCGTCAACTTCCACCAAGCCTTCCATGATCTTCTTGCCTGGTTGGATGCTCTCGCCAATGCTGAAGTCATGTGCAGCAATTACCCATATGTTTTCTTGCAGAGCACATTCCCTTGTTCTCCGAATTGTGTCAACTGCTACTTCAGGATCTGAATGCATGCTCTCTTTCGAATATGGAGGACGTGCGGTACGCCATGGATCCTGGAGGATTAAGGGATGGTGGAAACAATCACCAGCCAGTAGGATGAAAGTACTGTCTTCCGAAGAAGAGGACGTGGTGCGTATTAGCATCATCTGATGTCCCGCTGAATGGCCCGGTGCATCAATGAGATACGCAGACCCGTCATTAAAAAGATCAAAACCTCGACTGAAAGAACTGAGCTTTATCTAATCCGCTTTCTTCAAATCTATGCCATTGTATGACCCTTTTTTTATCCCTTGCATGACCTGCCCCGCTCTTTTATCGCCCACGTCGCGCAAAATCTCATCAGGTATATATGCCTCAATAATATTTTTGCTTCCATCTGTCGGCAGAGTTTCAGTTAGTGTGGGTGCTCGTGCTTCAGACGGAAAACCTGGACGAGCATAGGTGCAACAGGTAGGCCCAATCCACATTTCTGCTTTTTCGAATCCAGCTTTCGCGCCATCACCTACATGATCGAAGTGCATGTGTGAGAAGATCACTGCTTTGATGTGCTCTGGTTGTTGCTGTTGTGAGTCATGTTGCTTGAGAATCTCCGCTGCTGACTGAGGTTCGCATTTAAATTGTGGTAATACGCTCTCCTTGATCAGTGGTGGTAAACTTTCCAAGTCTGGCCGCATGCCAAGATCAAATATATATTTGTTTCCAGTTTCCATGTGCTCGATAAGGAAGACATAGTCTGGAGCGTAGAACGACTTCGGTTCGATAGGTTCGGCCTCCGAATTTCCGGAATCATTTGGCTTGTCTGGAGAAGGCAACAGTGTCATTTTTGTGGGGATATAAAGGCCTCCTGCTTGGATTAGATGAACTTTACATGTTGCTGTTGATGGTGGAATTGAATGCCAGGGCATGTTGAGCAATGGATGCGCCATAATGGCAATAAAACACTTGCAATGAGGTATTTTTAGAAAAAGGTAGTATGTAAGGGGAATGGAGAACGTAGAATAAAAAATGTGGCTAGAGAATAGGTAACGAATTTACAGGGAAGACATGGGAAGTAATACAGGTCCGAAGTCTTTTTGGTCAAATTTGAAGTGTCGATGACGTCACTGACACTCTAGTTAAAGTTGAGATAGTCGGTATTAAACCCTGCCCAGTAAGTGCATTTTACTAGTTATTCAATTCCAGTTTATTGAGTTTGTATGCGCCCTTGGCGCCGATTCTAATTTGCAGCGCTGACAACATGACCAGGTTTATATATGGTTCCGAGAATGTAATATAAAACAAAATGTTTCCAATTATCGTAGCAGCTAGTGGAACGTTTGATGATACTGTTCACTTAACAAGAACTGGAGCTACCTTGCCAGCCTTTTGCGCAGCGATGTCTGCAAGTTTCTGTAGCTTATCGGCGCGAACTTGCCGGAGATATCGGAAGAGTAGGATGAAGGAGAGCTCAATTCTGTTTTGAAGTCAGTGAAATATTTTCATAAAAGGGAATCTTGACAGTACCTCTCCTTGGTCATCATTAAAAATCCTTGGACCAGTAAGCCCTTCAAGATCTGTGGTCCAATACCCTTGAAGAGTGCAGCTGGACCTTCATGATGGATAATGTATTGCATGACCTCAGTAAAGGTTTTAAATGGCTTGCCATTTCTCGATGGCGGTGGCTTCGATTGAAGGCCAACTTTAGCTACGATAAGTGGTTGAGTAGCAATGGTGGCAAGCATCTTTGACAGAGATCCAAGGACTGAAAGTGTTAGTTTCGACGTCATCAAATTAGGCGTGCTGTGCTTACTGAAGGTTTCCCATGGCTTCAAAGTCTTTTTTCCGGGGTATAGGCTTTCCCGTAGTCGTTGGTAAGCGCCATATGTGATGGAGGGATTTATCACAAGTACCAAACTCGCCCTCAATCCTCGCCACAGACCGGTCCAGCCGTCCTCACTATTGATAACATCCATAGCGGTCGCTGCCATGCCCTTCCTCTCATGTTTGCTCATAGTTTGTTGTCGTGTTGTAACCACAGCTACTGGAATGGTGAATAATTGTGCTAGCGCACCAGCTACGGCACCCAACGAGAGCTCGACAGCTGTACCGGGCGATGTTTGGAGGGACCGTCGAGACATATATATGCTTCTGACAATAGTATACCAGTAGAAGTAGGCAAAATTGGTCGAAGCTACGCCAAGCAGAGAGCCAGCCATGCCAGCATACAGCCCAGAAACACCTTCTTGTGCGACAACTTTCCTAATGGCGTCAAGCGCGCCATCGTAATGCTCGTCGTCTGCGGGATTCGGATTGTTGGAAGTTGGAGAGCGCTTCACTTGTACTTGTAGCCGTGTTTTGATCCTATAGGGGCATTAGCATATGGCTGCGAAAGGGTGACACTCAATCCTACAAGTCTAGCGGGTATACAAGCGTGTTGGCGATGACGGCACCAGCAGCACCGGCGACTGCACTACCCCATGGTGGTAACGACTCAAGTTTGGATTGCCCAGCCATTTTGAAGATATCGTACGGATGCGCGTAGGGACAGCACAGTAACAGGAGAAATAATGAAGTAAGATGATGCACCCAAATACCGCGTATCTAGTTTTTTTTCTTCCGTAAAGCCAATCTGTTTCACGGCCTCATGCTTTCTGAACGCAAATGAAGATGAACAAAAAGGTATTAGAAACAAGACAAATGATGGAGAAGGGCAGGTATCTGGTTGAAAGCGGGCAGCAAGCTTTCATCATGTTGCGCCGTCTAGATAGACACTTACCCGCTCCCTGTTAGCCGAGGCACATGCCCCGAGGTTGAAAGGTCGGAGGCGCTGCACTGGTCCGGCGATTTCAAAATCGCGGTTTCCCGTGCTTATGAGCTTCATTTGCCGTGAGATGGCCTTGCTATTTTCAATGGTAAGAGAACCACAGTAAACATTTGAAGTCGCAAACCCGGCATTCACTGCCAGTACCTGCACGTCATACACTTTGCCTGAAGGCACGTGCTCTGGCGCTACGTAGGTGAGCTGCATCGCCACATCTTCATCGTGAGACACCACCTCGCCGCGGCAGAGAGTTCTTTGGTTGAACACACTTCGACGGACTTGTTTCAATGGCGGATACGACGGCCCAGCTTCAAGAATGCAGAGCTGCAGCTAATGTATGTTGCGTTACTAATGAAAACTATATTATGCCATTATATCATCTACATGCTCTCGACTCACGTTCATGCAGACATATCGTTCGCAACTGCAGGCCGCAACATCTAAGGATGAAGCGCTCACGCTGGCAATCAGCGCAGCCGAGACCTTGATGAAAGCGCTCAGGCTATCTACAGATGCTAGCGAGAAGACGCAGTTAAAGGCACAGTGCGGAGATATGATGAACGTTGCGGCACGCATCAAGAGCGATACGAATTGGAAACCAACAATTGGACCTAATCAAGCAGTAAACAAGAACGATCAGATAGGGAAATGGGCTGCAGATGTTATTTCCGCCCAATCATCTGACACTGGCTTGAATGATACTTCAAAATCTAGTCTCTTGCATTACGAGTTGTCTCAGACGACGAATGCACTTGCGAATAGCACCAAGATGTACTCAGGTAATACCTCAACTCCTTTCTTATCACTTAATAGTCGTAGCAAATAGAGCTCAAGGGTGTGGCTTGTTTAACGGGACTAACTGCAGCGTTTCTACAATGCCTATTCCTGTTCCAGACGACGCTTTTTCTACTTGATCCGATAGGGACTTAGGTGCACTTGCTAATATTCATTACGAAGACAGTCCCGAAGTTAAGTATAAGTCTAAAATACACACATCCCTGCTTCCAACGCCCCCGATACCTCACAGACGTGGAAGTGTAACACAGAAAGACGAGGACTCTACCACGCTTTCGTCTACCTCGTACTCACGCATTCGACGATTAGTAGAGCCTTTGTCTACCCGAAAGCGATCTAGGAGGGAGGACATCATCCTGCTGAAAGCCTCAATGGTCAATGGGTTCAAGTGTCCGCCTTGGGCCAAGAACCCACCCCCTAGTGAGTTCGTACCATCACAAGATGTGAAGGTGTTCATGTAAGCCACCTTATTAACATAAACTGCATAGAACTAACAAAATTAGTGACACGCACGGCTTGAGTCTATCTTCGTATCAACAGCAATTCTTCCATGGCTGGGTCCGCGCTACCGATGCAGTTCCTCCTCCTCACATGGTTCCTATCGATGGTAGTCGAACAGGACCACTCATGTCTAACTCTCGTACGATTGACCTCGTACAAGATGCAGCATCGGATTGCTCAGTGGTAACCAGTCTATGTGCAGCCATTGCTCGAGGTGAACGCGGTCATGATCAGGTCGGTGATTTTTTCCCCAACGTCCCTATTTTGCTAACTTATTTAGATGCTCACAAATAAACTCTACCCATTTGATGTAAATCTCGGTGCCCCTGTCACATCATCGAACGGAAAGTACATCGTAAGGCTCAACTTTAACGGATGCTGGAGAAAGGTGACGATTGATGATCGCTTGCCTGTATCCAATACGCACCGACTGCTTCATGTTGTCGATCGGCGTAATCCAGCATTGTTGTGGCCTGCATTACTTGAAAAAGCGTATCTCAAGGTCCGCGGAGGTTACGATTTTCCGGGTAGCAACTCTTGTAGTGATCTCTGGACCCTCACCGGCTGGATACCTGAGCAAGTATTTTTGCAAGAGTGAGTTGAACCTCAATTTTGTCAAATAATACCAGCAGGCTAACCACACTCAGGACAGACACGGTACCTGACCAATTGTGGAATCGTATCTACAAAGCGTTTTTGTATGGTGACGTTCTTGTCACAGCAGGTACTGGTAGAATGTCAAGCCGACAAGAACGCGAGCTTGGTCTAGAAGGGCAACATAGTTACGTGGTGCTCGACATGAAAGAGGTTTCCCGCGAGCGTCTTTTACTAGTCAAGAATCCTTGGGTGGAAGGTAAAGGCTGGAAAGGAACTCGCCCAGCAGCTATTGCTGCACTTGATTCTTCACCTTCGAGTGACAGCTTTAAGAAAAGCCTAGAAATGTACCACCGCGATAGCGTCCCGACACATGATCGGCCCCATCCTACCACATTTTGGATTGGGCTTGAGCAAGTTATACAGCATTTCGAAAGCTTGTACCTCAACTGGAATCCAGGACTCTTCAGCCATCGCCAGGACATACATTTTGAATGGGCTATTGATTCCGAGCAGTCGCCAGGTGGTTGTATTGTCAACTATCCACAATTTGCATTTTCTGCGAAGAGCGATAGCACAGTTTGGTTTTTGTTGAGTCGTCACTTTCGAGACGGTCCGGCAGATATCAAAGAGGAGTCTGACGCGTTTCATGACGGAAGTGTTAGGCCTGAAACTCAAGTAAATTCGTCTGGAGAGCTTCCGAAAGGCTATATGAGCATCTGTATCTGCAATGCTCATGGGGAGCGGCTATACATGAAGGAGACATACCTCGAGTCCAGCGACTATGTGACGACTCCGCAATGTCTCCTTCGCTGGGACACGCAAGCAAATGCAACTAACACGATTGTGGTTGACCAGGACGCACTGCCTCCATCCCTTTATACATTTACTCTGTCAGCGTTCTCTAACTCTGTCATTACCCTGGAACCAGCGACACAAAAATATCCCCTACAAACACTTGAGGAAGGAAACTGGAATCGACAATCTGCTGGCGGCAGTACTAGTTCCCCACGATACTTCGAAAACCCTCAGTATTCATTGGAAGTTCGAGAGCGCGGCTCACTGGCCATCTTGCTCACCAGTAATCATGAACACCCGTTACACGTCAAGCTTGCCCTCGGCTATGGCAAGAGAATTTACCGACTCCAAAGCCGTGATATTCTCGTAGATTCTGGGAACCACCGAGTTGGTTGCGTATTTGCAGAGTTTCAAGACCTTCAACCAGGTCTCTATACTGTCATATGCTCACTGTTCGAGCCAGGACAGACTGGCGGCTACACCCTTAGAGTGGATAGTACGAGCAATGTTATACTGAAGCAGATACCTCGTGATGGCGCAGGACTACTATCAACAAAGCTCACGCCCGCTTGCTTCGGAGCACGCGTTCACAAGGTTGCTGCACCTTTTCTCCCTCACCGGCTTGCGTCCTATACAATTGTCACTAGATTCCTGAAAGCAGCTAGCCCACGGTCAGCTGACCTAGGCATGCTTGCCCGCAGCCCACTGCGGTTCAGTGTGGAACTTGGTCGAGGGCCCGAGCGAAAGTTTGTTATTGCCAGTGAAAGAGGAGAGTATTCTGATGCAGCAACGGTTCGGTCTGAGGGCGTCAACATTGATCCCAGTTTGGCCAGCCAAGTGGATATGTATCTTGTTCTGGATAGACTATCTGGACCCGGAGGCCCCGTTGAAGAATGGTACGATGTGGAAATCTTTACAGATGCCCCCCAAGCGTTCTCAGTTGGAGTTTGGCGAGAGTGGGATGATTGAGAATAAACGAGTATGGGCACTGTTCACATGCACAATAGACGGTGGCTCTGAAGGGACATCAGGTAGCGAAGGTACGGGAAGTAGATCAGCCGTCCCTTAGCATGGCGTGCCGTGCAAAACGGTAGGGGTAAGTGCCTGGTGGGCGGTGAAACGATAGCCAATGAACGCGACACAAAGTAGCGGAGGTGATTTGATTGCATGTGTGACGCGCATGCGCCGCAGGCCTGTAGGCTGTAGAGCTTTTCTGGAGACGAGTGGGAATGACCTAGCAGAAGTACTTTTTTTGCAACACTTACCAGTAACTACCTTGGCAGTATTTTGTTCTGTGCTGTGATCGCTCACTCAACACCGCTTGCATTTTCTTTGGATAACTTTACCCCGCCAAGAACCGATAAGGTGTGGTTATCGGCATCATCATCCATCTACGTCAGGGCTTTGCTCAAACCGCACTGCCACACTTGGCTACGACTGGGCCAAAACCACCCACTCCCTCCCCTTGTTGTATCGTGAACTATATTGGTCCTGAAAGAAAAAACACACACCGCACACATCAGAAGCCATGGCAGATCTGTCTGCAGAAAACGCGCGTCCAGGCTCCACGACTGCCTCAGCCCTCAACTCGAGAGACGCATCAAGAGCCGCCACACCGTCCAACGCCGCCAACGCGCCGGCCGAGAAGCCGCCAGAGGACGGCTCCAAGTTCAAGACTCTGCTGGGCATCTTGAGGAAGTAGGCGAGATGTTCTACAAGCAGGAAATAGTCCCTGGGAAAGCTAACACTCTGGCCCTGCAGGTTCATAGGCGTCTCCGACCTCGCTTCGGTACGATTCTCTCTACCCGCACAACTTCTGGAACCGAGACCAAACCTGGGTATGTTGGCTGCACATGGCATGGGTATCTGCAGTCACAGCCAGTCTGACGGATAGCAGAGTACTGGCACTATCTCGACAGACCAGACACCTTCATTAGGTCGGTTAACTTGGCACATGTCACTACCAGTCTTGGTGCAAACGAGGACTGACCCGTGTAGTATTGGAGATTCAGACGATGACCTGGGCCGTATGCTGGGTTGTTTGCGCTTCTGGTTCACAAAAGATTTGGTAGGCCAGGCTGCACATGGCTTTGACACTGCAAATTTGGGCGCTGACGTCTGGACAGAAATACGTCAAGGGTAGGCCATGCAAGCCATACAATTCTACCTTGGGCGAATTCTTTCGGGTACCGACGTCCTCGATATATCTACCTTGTCATGCAGACAGCTAATTCCCATAGTGTAACTGGAAAATCGAAGACACCCACCCGACCCTGAAGACGCCCAACTCTGCTCCCTCGAGCAGCGCAAATAGTATCACAGGCGATAACAAGCTTGTAACTGTCTCGTACCTCACCGAACAAACCTCGCACCACCCTCCCGTTTCTGCCTTCTACGTCGACTGTCCAGCCAAGGGTGTCAGTGCAAAAGGCTACGATCAACTGAGCGCAAAGTTTACTGGCACGAGCGTGCGAGTCGTGGCTGGCGCACACAATCTGGGCATCTTCATCACTTTGAAGAACAGAGATAATGAGGAATACCAGCTGACCCATCCAGCTGCGTATCTAGGTGGCTTGCTAAGAGGTAAGCAATCGCCAACAGGTACCTGGGCCACCACACTCACCTCTTCTAGGCTCTCTCAGCGTTTCCGTCGCAGATTCCTGCTATGTCACCTGCCCAAAGACTGGGTTGAAGGTTATTCTTGAATACCTCGAAGAGGGCTGGCTTGGGCGCACACAGAATAAAGTCCAAGGTGTCATCTATAAGTATGATCCTAAAAATGACACAATTACAAAGATCAAGGATGTGGCAGATAAAGACGTTCTTGCACGGATAGAAGGCTGTTGGCAAGACAAAATATACTACACCATTGGTAACAAGCCTTTCAATAAGGTTGCTGTAAGTTCAATGGTCTAGCTTTAGTCCAGAGCACAGACTTAACCCATCCACAGGAGAAGATTCTCATCATCGACCTCAATCCACTAGACCCAATCCCGAAGATTGTACCCCCACTCGAGGAACAACTGCCAAACGAATCACTGAAGTTCTGGGACAGCGTCACCAATGCCATAGTGGGGAAACAGTACTCACTTGCGACAACATTAAAGACAGAAATTGAGGAAAATCAGCGACAAAAGGCTGCCGAAAGAAAGGCTGCCGATAAAGAGTGGAAGCCAAGATTCTTCACGGGCGCGGTGACGCCGGTCGGCCGACCAGATCTGACTCAGGATGGTGAGGAAGCACTGAAGGGTCTCCACGCAGAGCAGTATACGCTGGAGCTGAACAAGGAATATGGGGCCTTTTAATCACACCGCATACCCTGAACATTTACAAGATTGGAAGAAACCGGCCTGGGCTTTCATTACCATATTCGAGCATGATCGGGAGACGACCATGGGTTCTACCCTCATTTGGTGTATCTTATCTTATTGGGTCAGAGAGCATGTTCATTCGGCGTTGGGTGATTCGGCACATAGTAGGAGGGGCGCTTTTGTAACATTTTACATGCATTTGCGTTGCTGGGTTGAATAGATGTTAAGTTTGAAAGCTAGCCCATAAGCGGCGTATCATTCTTGCTGGAAACCCTTAAATACAAAGCGAATCCAAAGCAACACATCAGCACGCACTGCCGACATCGTGGCAGAGGGTATCATATCTTGGTCCAGCGTAGATGCCGCTAGATACACCAGCAGTACAAGTTTTAGTCAAAGAAGTATGTGTAAGCCTAAATATGCCGAGCACTGAAAGTTACGAGGTTATTATAATCCAGACCAGGCGCCACTAGAAGCTCTGTTCCCGAAAGCCAGTACTTGGGGAAGGGTTACAGAGAGCCCGGGCGGAGAAGTCGGAAAACAACGTAAAGATGTGTGGTCTGGGGTTTGAGTCTCTTGATATCAGAGGACTGACTATTGTCTTGCGTTACATGTAGGCAACGAGCTTTCATGTTGATAAATCGGCTTGAGTTCACCTTAGCTCTACGAAGAAGTGTTGCTTTGGTACGAGTTTCTATACGCTTTGCCATCAATGGTGATGGTGAAAACGACTCTCAGCCGTATGAAACAAATGCTGGTTTTACCTTCAACTTCCTTGACTATTTACAAGACGATATGATGTGAGGCTGCAAATACATACCAATCCGTAGCAGAAGCGTGACAGCCAATCTAGGTAGTTCCGTCCTGCAGCAACCCCACAGGGTGTGACCTACACAAACTACTCAAAACCATTATTCCTTGGTGTTTACGATTCGAGTTTCAACATGGCAACTACGCTTCCTAAGTTTAAACTCGTCTTCTTCGTCCCCCCATTAGCCCTGTCAGCATGGAAATCCGCCATATTTACAGCGGGCGCAGGACGATTCCCCGGAGCCGGCGGCTATACAGAGGGCTTACAAGCAAGGGGCTTGGCCAGTTTCGGCCAGGGGATGCGACGAATCCACACGCATGTTGACATTTGTATAAGATGGAGGAACTTTGATGGATTGAGTAGTATTTGCGTCTTCTTCCATGCTGTATATTTGGTCTCTGGGCTCATTATGCATGGAAACTTTCGAGTACACTTTGTAGTACACCCTGGATCAGCGGCAGATCTCTCCTCGCGTCCGCCATCCAGTTCGAAACTGCAAATCTACACGCGGGCTTACCACCCCACGACGTGCCACTAACGTATATTTGTCTTGTTTCCTTGATCTTTTCAACCATGGTTTTGTTCAAGTCTTCATTTTTAGCACGGAAAAGTACAATGATATATATATTACTTATCCTCTCGTCCACGGCCCTATCAGACTCGGGCAGCAGTTCGTATCCATCGCTGTTAAGAATAAATGTGGCGATGTCCCTAGAGAGCTCGATCTGGCGTTCCAACATGTCTCTGTATCCGGACTTGCCATATGCCAA
Organism: Phaeosphaeriaceae sp. PMI808; assembly: GCA_021365335.1. NCBI lineage: Eukaryota > Fungi > Ascomycota > Dothideomycetes > Pleosporales > Phaeosphaeriaceae > Phaeosphaeriaceae sp. PMI808. The sequence continues at coordinate 306,409 of JAJTIZ010000029.1, forward strand.
AAGACTAGCATAGACGGGTAGTGCTCTAAATCTTCGTGAGTTCTCGAGACCAATGTTGAGTGGCGACATGATGTTGTTGGGTGCATTTGGGGTGGCCAAGTAGGCTGCATTTGGATTCTGAAAAATACGTGCTGCGATGTTACAGTGGCGAGATAGGAAGAAGCCGCAGTCATATGGGACATTTAGGAGTTTGTGGCCGTCACCGGTTATCGAGTCAGCAAGCTCAAGGCCTATACAGGCCTGTGTGATAGATCGGTATTGGGGCCCATTGAGAAGACGGCCTAAGATGCCAAAAGCGCCATCGACATGGATCCAAGCACCATACATATCACACAATTTTCTAATCTCTTGCATTTCTTCTAAACCAGACGTGGCGAAGAGGCCTGTGTTGACTTCCGCGGCAGACACTGCTACGATGGTGGCAGAGTTTGGTTGTTTAAGCAAGCTCCTCAAGAGCTTCATGTCGAACTTGTGTGGTGCATCTTCTCGACCGACAGTGGTGATGGATGCTCGGCCCAGGCCAAGAATAGCTGCTGCCTTGCTCAGTGAAGAGTGTGGGACGGTTGTCAATATTTGGATCTTGTCGATGCTAGCGCGACGCATAGCCTCGACGAGCCCATACTCTCCTACACTGTTCTCTGCATCTGTGCGATGCGCCGAGGCTTCGGCAATGATGTATTCACGTGCACAAGCTAGTCCAAGGATATTACTGGCAGTTGCGCCAGTGGTGAAGGTGCGATGCGGCCATACCTGAGGGTTAAAGTCGAGCAGCTCACATAGGAGAGAAAGTGCTCTGTCTTCAACCTCTGTGGCAATAGTTTCGTCTGGGAGGTGTGATTGAACATTTTGATCGTAGGCGGTGACGAAGTTATCTGCTATAGAGGCAGCTGGGGTCACGCCACCTGTCACAAAGCCATAGTAATTTGGCGAGCGTGCCGCTGCATTCAAAGCTGGCTTCAGGTCTTGTTGGAGATGTCTGATGGTTTGTGCAAGGCCTAGACCTTGAGACGATAAGTTTGATGCAAGCTGGCGCCGTGCGTGCTGGATGGCGTCTGGTGAAGGAAGAAGACTTTCTGAAGCGGCGGTGTCCAATTGCAGGCTGGCAATTGCGGTGTGAAGGGCTTGGCGACCCTCGTCGTCTAGCGTGTCCATTGCGCTGAGTGCCACGTCGCGGAAAAGGAAGTTAGTTAGTAGTAAAAGAAGGCTGGAGAGGATCAATGCATCAATGCATTCATATCCGAGAGCAACTAATGCAGGAACAACTGGGCCTGGCATCTGGAAAACGAGGCGCCGAACAAGGGTGAGAGGCCTTGATTGGGTGCCTGAGCCCATGACGTTGTCGCTATCGTTGCTAGGCGACGCGTTGTTTGGTCCAGCCATCTCACGGCCATCCCAGCCACCAACCAACCTCATCATTTTACCATTTTACACAAGACCAAAACTATCGGGACTACAGCCAGAAGACACTGAGAGAGACACACATTCTAAGCTTACCCACCTTCAATCCACATTTCCTCTTGATATTCTTCGCAACAGGAGACATCTGACAATTCTTTCGCTGCAGTTTACATTTCGACTCCAAGCCGCAAGAGCGAGCCACCCACGTGCACATCGAGCTCATTCCACAGCCATCGAGACAACCTCTACTTCTTTTGACTTGCTGGGTGGCATATCTTCAACTAGAGCCTGAGTGCATTCCGTCTCAGTCCACTCCCCGCCCTCGCCGGCGCAGGGAAATCAACCTCCATTCCAATCCGTGTCTAGTCGCATCTTGACAGACACACACATTCCCACACATACACAATGGCAAATATGCAGTTCGCCGTCAGTATGCAACGTGAGTACCACACTACCTACTCTACTACCAGGCATGAAAACTAACACCATCGTCTAGGGTTAATACCGTTTCTGGGTTTCCACCACGTGCTCATGGTATTAATAGCAGTAGCAATCATTTTACTATGTACGTTCAGACAGATTTCAGGGTCTCAGGGCCCCAAGGTTCCATTACAACACCTACTAACAAGTTCCAGCATTATTGCTCGCAGGATGCTCCTCAACATCACCCCTTATTCCCGGCATCTTCCTCATCTCCCTATGGTACGAAAAATACACACCAACCTACTCCACCGAACAAGTCGACCCCGGCGTCACCCAAGCCATTGCAAACATTGTCGGTAACGCCCAGCTCGGTGTTCGCGTTGGTTACTTCGGCATTTGCATCAACAGAGACGGTGGCGGCTACATTTGCTCTAACAACGCTACCGCGCTCGTGGACAACCTATCAGTCGACGCCGATCCTCTCAATCTTGTCTGGGTTGCTTCCACATTCAAAGACGCCGTCGTATTCCCCTACCTCCTGATTGTCGCCATCATCCTCGCCTTCTTCACCTTCGTCCTCCTCGCCACATTCCCTGGATGGCACGAGGAGCGAGACGAGCGCACAGGATCCGACGTTGATGTCAAGCCCTTCCCGTCAAGACCTGTCTCGCAAGTTGCCCTCGCACTCATCTTCATCGCGTCCATCTTTGTCCTGGTTTCCGTATTATGGCAACATACCGCATCAGTAGCCGCAGCGACAATAGCCCAAGACTTAGGGAATGGCAGTGTCAAGTCAGGAGTAGGAACTTCAGCCATGGTACTCGGCTGGTTTGGCTTTGTTTTGCTCATAATAGTAACAATTGGGTTACTTGTTATGATTCTCAGCATCATGGTTCTGGACCGCCTAACCGATGACAACTGAGAAGAGGGTGCGACTGGATCTAAACAGACACGTTTTGTTTCTTGATGACGAGAATGTATTTTTTTTTGCGCCGAGCGTACTTGGCTTTCTTCACTTCTGCCCGGATCGATTACATACCCCTTATTGGCGACGCAACACATCAGCAGCTTGCTGCCCAGAACGGCATATTGGCATACTCGGCGTTGGTTAATGTTATTGCATACGAAATAGAGAATCCGCACGTACAAAAGCGGAGGATTAGTGAGCTAGGATTGAATAGTTGAGATGACTCTCAAAATGGGAAGCAACGTATTGAAAGGAAGGACTGTATCTATGTAGCAAACGATTAAAAAGAATGAAATAATACTATAAATAATCCATACATGGACTGGAGCTGTGTGCGGTGGTATACTGTGACTTGACGCTGATGAACAATAAATACAATACATACCTGAGCGCATGGGATAGGTGGCTAATAGGTAGACGAGACGGCGTTTCATTGTGAAGCAGCTGAATGCGGATGCAGGGTCTAGTGCGCCACCTGTTCAGGCACCATTCACGTGCATGGAAACAAAACCATATCATGCGCATCTGACTGGTCCTCGTCTGGTCCGGTCTTCGTCACCTCGCTGATATGGGTCAGACACGACCCGGCGTGACCAGCTGAGGTGTGATGCCTCAAGCTGCGCCCTGAGTGGCTATGGCCATCAACCCTTTCATTCATGTCAAATACATAATCTCAGCCCTCCTTGTCGGTCATTCCGTAACCTCTTTCCTTTCCTTGTAGACTTGCTAGCCATTCGGTTGCTCTGAAGACATCTCCACCCATCCACACCCTATATCCGGCAGCCAATACTAGTGGTAACATCATCGACCTTCCACATCAAGCCCGAGTGTCTACTCGAACAGACGAATCACGACGCGCAACGTGAAAGCGTGCAATTAAGACTCACACCGTTGTGGGTCAGGATCGACCCGCGAAGCTTGTTGAGCTTGTCCTACACTCTTGCTCAAAGTGGGCAGTGATTAGAGGAATAGGTAGTACAGTTCCAGTGGACATGCCCGCCATGCTAGAACCGTGGCTGCAGGCTGCGAAGGACGGGGTACAAAGCGCAGTTACTTCCCTCCAGTCTGTCGCTCCACAGACATCGGACGCAGCTATGCCTTCTCTTCGAACCCTTAGTAAACTGGCCTTTGGCGGTGCCCAGGTGCTTCTTGGTGGTGGACAGGGCGTGGTGGGGGGATTCGTCCAAACTTGTGAATCACCGCAACTAAGCTGCCACAATACGACCGTGGTAGAGAACTTGTGTTGCTTCAACGCACCAGGTGGTCAATTACTTCAGACGCAGTTTTGGGACACGAACCCACCTACTGGACCAGATGATAGCTGGACACTCCACGGCCTATGGTGCGTATCAAGGAGCTCACTATCATCATCTCAGAACCTCTGCTAATCCTAATTGACTACAGGCCTGACCGTTGTGACGGCAGCTACGAGGCAAACTGCGACCCTTCGCGCGCCTACTCTAACATCTCCGCCATCCTAACCTCCTTTGGCGCAAACGACCTTCTGTCATACATGTCCACCTATTGGAAAGACTACAAAGGCGACGACAATTCATTCTGGTTCCATGAATGGGCCAAGCACGGCACCTGCATCTCTACCCTCGAGCCCAAATGCTACAATGAACACAAACCCACCGAAGAAGTAGTCGACTACTTCCAAAAAGCTGTCGACCTATTCAAAGGCCTGCCAAGCTACCAATGGCTCAGCGCAGCAGGCATTCAACCCACCACAGATAAAACATACACCTTCGCCCAAATCCAGTCCGCACTTGCCGTGAACAGACCAGGCGTCCAAGTAACCCTGGGCTGCAAGAGCGGCGTTCTAAACGAAATATGGTACCACTATGACGTCCGGGGCTCCCTTCAACAGGGCGAATTCGTCGCTGCAAATCCCGACGGCACAAAATCTACATGTCCCCAGTCTGGCATCCGCTACCTGCCCAAAAAGAGCAAGTCGTCGCCCGGAACGACGACAACCACGGTGGCAACGGGTGGTCCGCAACCCACGGCTGCACCCGGTACGCCGTTCAGTGGCCGTGGCTTCTTGAATGTGGTTGTGGATGGGGGAAAGAAGGGGTGTATTATTGGAAAGGGAACGTGGTACTCGACTGGAACGTGCGCCACGTTTACTGCCACTAGTCTCGATGATGGTTTTACGTTGAGTTCGTCAAAGGGGAAGTGTGGTATTGTCGGGGGTGCGTTGACGTGTGATGAGGGCGTGACGGCTGCTACGGGCTTTTCAAGCGTCAATGGCAATCTGGCTGCGGGGGGGAACCAGAATTGGAGCGCGGATAAGGTTGCTGCTGGGAGTGTGCAGGAGGTGGTGTATGCGGGTGGGGATCACAAACAGACGTTTAGTATCCAGTGGCAGGGTGCCTAGAATATGTATATGGATACTTTGTGTTGTGGATGAATAGAGAGAAGCATGATTTAATTATGCATGTTGTTTGCAAATGTGTATTGCGATTTGGTGTATTCCAGCTATTAGTAGTCTACTCATTGAGCACCCAAATCAAACTGCATACATCCAGGTGAATGCTCTGTCAAATGCGATCGATGGTTAAGCATCGATCCTCATGAGCTTTTCGTCTTCATCTCCGTCTTCCTTCTCCTTCAAGGTATCATACCCGTGCGAACTCATGATGCGTGAAAAGTCATGTTGAAATATGCCGACCTGTGCCCGTTTTGTTGAATCTGACCAATTAACTCCATGTACGCCGACGAAAGAAGATTGAATAACAAGTTTAGATGGGAAGAGGGAAGGTAACGGCCCAAGCCGCAATCTCCTTTTTTAGGCGATTGATTTCGTCAACCTCGCCACTGGCCACCTTTGCCTTGAAGTCTTTGAGCTTGTTGTTCTCCTTGGGTAGCTCGCCTTGGACCTGCTTGCACAACTTGATGCAGATATCAATATATCCAGCAATCTTCTTGAAGTCCGCCTCGCCAAGACCTCTTGAGGTCATGGCAGGTGCACCGATACGGATACCCATGGGTGTCAATGCCGACTTATCGCCGGGTGTGGTGTTCTTGTTGCATGCAATGTTGACCTGCTCAAGGACTGCCTCAACGCGAGCACCGTCGAGGGCGAAAGGCTTGAGATCCAGAAGGACCATGTGGTTGTCTGTGCCATTGGTGACGAGGGTGAAGCCAAGCTCCTTGAACGCGACTTCGAGGGCTTTGGCATTCTTGATGACCTGCTGCTGATACAGCTTGAAGTCTTCGGTCTGAGCCTGCTTGAGTGCAACAGCAAGCGCAGTAATAGTGTGGTTGTGTGGCCCACCTTGATGGCCTGGGAAGACGGAGAAGTTGATAGGGCCCTCAAGGTCATAAAGAGTCTCCTTGCCCGTCTTGGCATCTGTCTTTCGCACACCCTTGCGGAAAAAGATCATGGCGCCACGAGGTCCACGAAGGGACTTGTGGGTGGTGGTGGTGACAATGTCACAGTAAGGGAAGGGCGACTTGTTGACGCCAGCGGCGACCAAACCAGAGATATGTGCCATGTCCATCATGAGGTAGCATCCAACCTTGTCCGCGATTTCGCGCATGCGTGCGTAGTCAATCTCACGGCAATAGGCGGAGGTGCCAGCAACGAGGACCTTGGGGCGGTACATGAGAGCATTTTGCTCGAGCTGGTCGTAGTCAATGAGGCCAGTGGAGAGGTTTACACGGTAAGGGAAGGTCTCAAAGTATGTGGAAACTGCCGAGATTCTGTATCGTGTCAGCAATCGCCCAATCGTGATGAAGAAGCAGTCGAGGTTGTACGCACTTTCTCTGGGGGGTTTGGTATCCGTGGCTCAAATGTCCGCCATGGGGCAGATCAAGACCCATAAGCCTCTCGTGTGGCCTCATGATAGCCTGATAGACCTGGAGATTTGCTGGGCTACCGCTCAGGCACTGCACATTCACACCCCACTTCTCTGCGTCCAGACCGAATGCCTCGAGAGCACGCTTCTGACATAGCAGCTCAATAGAGTCGATGTGCTCGTTGCCGCCGTAGTAGCGGGCACCAGGGTAGCCCTCGGAGTACTTGTTGGACATGGGCGAGCCGAGAGCATCGAAAACAGCGCGCGAGGTCACATTCTCCGAAGCAATGAGGAGGATGGACTCGCGCTGGCGCTGGATTTCTTTCTCCTGTTGCACGTGTCAGCCTGAGCTCACGAGCGTGTCGTGGTCACCAACGTCATCACCTTACCATGATTTGAGCAACCTCATTGTCCGAATCCACCAAGGACCTCTCCATAAGCTATCGTGAGTCAGTATCATGCACATGTTCACATGTCCTTTGGTGTGGAGGTGGCACATACGTCCTGGTGGGACTTGGGAAGTGCGTAGGAAGACATAATGACTTCAATTGTCAGGAAGGAGAAAAAAAAGTGTGAATGAAGAAAAGGGTGAAGTAAAGACGGATCAAGTTGATTGAGAGTGAGAGGGCCAAAGAGAATTTATCCCGTTCCTCCACAACTCATATCAATCACCCCTCCTCCATTGACTTTTTTGCGGGAAGCTTCGGCACTAGGCTCGTCTAGGAAACATGCTACCCAGAACCATTCGCCGGTCTTCGGACTCCGATGCGTGATCCCTCATGGCTTACTTGAACCTCCTGTACGGTCCGATTTTCCACTTCCTTGATATTCCGGCGAGCATCCAGTTCACCGGGGGCTCATGTCGCACGGGTTGCTTGCCTGTATAAGGTGCTCAAGGTCGCCGCCATGTGGCTCATCGACGTTCCCGTTTTCCCCGCCCCCACCAGCGCGCGACTTTGTTCTAGGTGAGGGAAAGCGTGCCTGCCAGCCCTCAATCCACCAAACCACACAGCCGCTTGACATTAGTATACTGTTTTTGGTTGTTGTATACCTCATTATTCAATATCTAAACTGCAAGTGCACTCTTCTACGCTATCATACCCATTCGTGTTCATGCTAGCCGTTGCAACATCTAACCCCGACTCCAAACACCACATGCAGCCCTAACATTATACACATAATTACCATCATTTCTATCATGCTCGCCCCGTAATGTAATCCTTGTTCTCAATTGTAACACTCTTTGTCTGTCCAACTATTAGTAGACACCCTTCTTGACACTCAAAGAAAGTCGACTTACCATATGGTTAACCTTGTATACACCTACCAACCGGCTCGCAAGCTCAAACATGTTATTCCGCAAAGAGATTACAATAAATTGCGCGTTCTTCGTCCTCTCCTTGATATAGCTAGCCACAATGCTCACGTTCCTAAAATCCAGTGCTGCATCAATCTCATCCATGACGTATAGTGGTGTCGGTTTATAATGATGCAGCGCAAAAACCAGTGCTAGTGATGACAATGTCTTTTCACCACCAGAAAGGTTGCTGATATTCTTCCACGATTTTTTCGGGGGCATGACCGAGAAGAGAATGCCTTCGCTAAAAGGATCGAGTGAGTCCACAAGTTCAAGCTCCGCGTTACCACCCATAGTGATCATTTGGTACATTTCCTTTAGCCGGGCGGTGATGATACTGAAGCCCTCCATGAAGCCTTCTAATCTCAGTCGTCGGAGTTCATCACACTTTCGTTTCGCATTATCTCGGGAAGATACAGCTTCAACAAGATCAGAGGATCTGGATGCGTGTTCCTCAACACGCTTGCGGTATTCAGCGAGAACAGAGAGATCAACTTGCGTGGATTCGTTCTTCTTCTCTAGCTGTGCAATCTCTTCTTTCAAGGCTGACTTAGATATGTCCTGTAGCTCGTCTTTACTGTAACATGGGAGGCCTGCACCACCTTCTTGTTCTTCTCCAAGATCACTACTGAATTATTAGTTGAGTGAGGAAACTGTGGGTGTTGGTACTCACGTGACGTTCTGATATGTAAGCTTGCTCAATTTATCATGAAAGAAAGCTTGTTTCTTTTGAAAATCGTTCAGGCTCTTTTGGCCTTCTTCAAACTTGTTCCGCATCTCAATCTCGATAGCGCGAGACTCGTTGATCTCGGCCATCTTTTCATCAAGCTCCTTCTTGACAACCTGGAGCTCCTCTTTGCATGTCTCAAGTGTCTGCTTCATTGTTAGGTTTTCTCAACACGGAGTTTGGAGGACGGGTTTACCTCTTGCGCCTCCTCTGCTTGCTGTTTGATGCCAGACGCATCATTCTGCTGGGTAGCCATGTCTTCTTCAACTTTCTCTGCCTCTGCTCCAAGTTTTTGTAATTCCTTGACTGCGTCGTTGTAGACTTTCTCGTATTTGGTGCACTGTTTCTCCTCTTTAGACTTCGAAATTTCGGCGTTGGAGGACTGATCCGTCAAAGTATCAATTTGCTGCTTCAGCCCATCACACTTTGCTTTTTGGCTTCGTAGCTTGACACCGCCGATCTCCATGATCTTGTCCTGCAATGATTTGATATCCCCCTCGACGTCAGCTGTTTCTGCATATAGCTTCGCAACCTCCTTCTCTACTGATGCAATCGTTTTCTCCAAGGATGAGATGCGACCTTTGTCTGACTTTGTTGACGCTTGTTCGCCGTTCAACTCTTTAATGCGACGTTGGCAGTCTGCGATATTTCGACTATAGCTCTCTAGCTCAAGAGCAAGCTTTTGCGTCTTTGTGTCCAACTCAGGTGTCAGGTGACTCAGATTGCGCAAAGCCGTCTCCATTTCTCGTTGCTCCTTTTGAAACTCGACAAATGTCTGCTCAAGCACATCGCGGTCTTGCTCTAGTTTGCTTACTTGATCTCTCGAGACATCGGAGGCAAGCTTGGATGACATCTTTCCTTTTACAACTCTACTTCCTCCACCGCTCATCGTACCGGCTGTGTCAATAAGTTTACCGTCCAGAGTGACCACTCGCCATCGCTTTGCACCATATGCAATGCGCTCTGCTTGATCTAGGTCCTCTGCAACCAGTGTGTTTGTTAGGACCTGGAAAAAGGCGGGGCGGAGCTTTTCATCCTTTGGCTTAACAAGATCAAACAACCGAGGGACATCCTCGGGAGTCTGAACTGGCGACATGTCCCGTTTCGCAAGACGGTCAAGCAGTATGAAGTTAGCACGACCAAGATTGTTTTTGCGAAGGTACTCAATGCACTGTTGTCCAGATTCTACAGTGTCTACAACCATATTGTCGAGCTGTGGGCAAGCGGTGGAGATCGCGACGTCATATCTTTGGTCAATGGTGCCCAGATTGCCCAGGCGCCCGTGGAAGCCATCGATACGTCCAGACTCCTTTAGACGCATGAGGCCAGCCAAAACATTGCCTTGTGTCTGAGCAGATGAAAGACTCGCACGAGCTTCATCCGCTTTAGCTCGTGCACCTGAGAGCTTTGATCGAATGGCAGGCTCTTTTTGGGCGAGTTCCTCAATCTTCATCCCCATTTTCTGAGCCTCTTTCTCAACACGCTTCTTTTCGGCCTTGCATTCATCAAGTTCAGTGGCTTTATTGCCTTGAGACTCCTGGAGTACCTCAATCTTAGCCTCAAGCTCGGCAATACCTCTAGTTCCTGCATTTTCACGCTCACGAAGAATTTCGAGCTCACTTTGAGCGACAGCGATGGCGGACCGTTTCTCATTGATTTTCGCAGTCCATGGCTCCAGAGATTTTTGTTTAGCTGCAATCTCGTCTGAGAGATTCTGTGTCTTGCCGGCCAAACTTAGGCGGATAGCCTCAAGCTCCTTCTCTTCCGCTTTCATACCTTCTTCAAGCTCAGCAATCTCCTCACTATAACGTTCAATATCGGTAGTATACTGTTTCACAAGGGTTTCGGCTCCGGACCTGCCGTAGCTGCTCGTCTCCATAGTCTTTTCCAGCTTCTTCTGTTTCCCGGCTAAGAATTTTTTCTTCTCCTCGAATTTAACAGTCTCCTTATCAATTCGGGCAACTTCTTTCTGGATATCTTGACTCCGCTTCTCTAATTGCTCGCAATTCTTGGCACCCTTTTTGTATTGCTTTTCAAGCTGCTTAATTTCCTCCTCACTACCTTGGTGCTTTTGTAGCTCTTCATCTAGTTGAGCCTGCATTTGGCCGACTGATTCTTGGGTAACCTGAATATGGTCATCAAATTCGGAGACGTAGACTTGATATAGTGTTGATTGCTTCATGGCAAGCTCATTCTCGTCCCGTATGTAGGCAAGGGCTTTGTTTTTCTTTTCCTCCAGCCCGCTCTTCTCTTTCTCTACGTGTTGTACTCGGCTGTTCTTCTCTTGGCATACCTCGTTCAGCGTCTCTACCTCGGCTGCCGACTCCTCGATTGGCGTCTTGTACTTTGACGTACCAATTATGTCTTCTAGGTATTCAAGTAGACCATCATCGTGCTCGCCCTGAGCCTTAGGCTTCATTTGTGCGATAGACTCAACCTCACCCTGGAGAATCAAGAAGCGTTTATGATCAAGGTCTACACCACGATCTTTGAGTAAGGTGGTGACGATTGTGAATGTTGATTCCTTGTTGTTGATGTAGTACTTGCTTGAGTTATTCTTGAAGGCGCGCCGCGAAATGACCAACTGCGAGTTGGGAACAATCTCTTGCCCGCCATTTGGGAGGTCTTTGACTTCTTGGAAGTGTACTTCGACCTCGCAGAAACCAAGATCTTGGAATCCGGCTGAGTTGTGGATCAAGGCAGAAAGCTTGCCTTGTCTCATTTTGCTTGCGCGGAAACCAAAGACAAAAAGGAGTGAGTCAATAACGTTGGATTTGCCTGAGCCGTTGGGTCCCACTACCGAAGAGAAGGAAGCGTGGAAAGGTCCAACTTCCTGTCGGCCTGCGTAACTCTTGAAATTTGTCATTACAAGCCAGGTAATCACGGTTCGCTGTTTTGGCGCGGCTGGCTCGTGAAGCGCTGGCATTGCAGCTGCCCGTCTTTTCGCTACGATATCCATTGGTCGCTCAAGCACTGTATGCTGCGCATTGACCCTTTCCACTATCTTCATTTGTGGTTCTAGATTTATTTCCTGCTCCGGCTCCAGCTCCAACTCAACTTTCGCTACTGGAACTGGTATATCTTCGTCTTCCATATGTGTGACTTCTGCACGTGGTTCGGGCACTGGCGTCTGCCCATCGACCGAGCTTCGAGTTGCATCAGCGAGTGTTGTATCTGATGAATCTGCGATGTTAGACACGTGCTCAGGCTCAGGCTCAGGCTCAGGCTCAGGCTCAGGCTCAGGCGATATAGAGGGCTCAGGCGTGAGAAGTTGAGAGTCTTCTGCGACAGGTTCAGCAACAACTGAGGCTCTTGGTTTTCTTCCACGCTTCTTAGGGGCTGTTTTTGAAGGTGAAGGCTGCCTCGCGCCCTCTGGTCTTGGTGTAAACAGTTGGGTAGGCTCAACGGACTCAGTGACGCGGGTGCGCCGCCGTGTTGCCGCTTTTGGTGTTGCATTCTCATCCGGTGCTGCGGCTTTCCGTGGCCGGCCTCTTCCTCTTCCAGTCTTGAGTGGTGCTGGAGCCGGAGTAAATTCCTCTCCCTCCTCTTCCTTGATCTCGGGTGTTGGTGTCCTATTTTCCTCCTCATCCGAATCGTCGACGACAGGTGCCTTTCGTCGTGTCGCAGCGGCGCGACTAGACTTGCGCGGTGATACTGAGGCCATTTTTCTGCTGTTGTAGGGGTTAATAGGTAGGCAAAGAACCGCTTGCATTGATTTCTGTTTGTGCTACTTCCACCATGTTGTGGGTGCGCACAGACAAACAATGAAAACACGCTAAGCACGTGTAACCACTCCGCGTTCATTATCCTCCTGCACCTTGAAATACTTTTCACAGCTTCAAATATATATATAAATACAATTCGGGTTACTACTTCGCCATGCTTGATTATACTAGTCAGCCATCACACATGGCTCTGCCGCGCTACATACTTTCCATGCAACCTTTCCATTTAGCCAACCATTGTGAATCTCGTTTGGTGGAAGTGGGTATTTTAGGCTTTAACGTGGACGATTGCTCAATCCCATGTATTTTCGGTAGTGATATGTTGTGAAGGCAGTCTCCCTCAAAGCCTTTGGTCGAGTCCTTCCTGTGTTGTTTCACTTGTGGCATACTATCGTGATCACTGTGCACCCATCCTTTGGAGATATAAACATTATAACCAGGTTTCTCTATAGCTATACATACATTTGTATTGCTTTTGGGAATGTAATGAATCACGATTCTCCCATATTTCCCGTCCATCACGCACGTCTATCATGCTAGATCAGTCATCTTGTTCTCAATACAATTAAAAGTAAAGAACAGACAGGGAATTGTGCTAGAAGTCGTGATTGATGAGCCGAAGTAGCTATACATAGCTATTCACATTCTTGAAGTACCTTTTTTGCCCTGACCACTGTTGTTAGACTGTACCGATTTAACGTGTTCATCAAAGTTGTAGAAGACTAAAGGCCCAACGCGGAAAATTGATAAAACTCTGCTGTGGTGTTAGTAGCACCAAAAACATGTGAAGAAGCAACTGTCTGTGCAGGTCAGTACTCTCTGGTGGAGGTCATCACTAAACCACGTGAATGTTCTTGAAATTCTCGAGTTCATTGACGCAGCAGTGTTTGGGGATCGTATCCTAGAAGCTGAAAATTTGTGGTGGCCTACGATGGTCATATTCTACACCTACTAGAAATACTTCTCGCATCATGATTATATCGTGAGTAGTGACGTTTTGCTAGGTAGCCTCGCATTGGTTCAATGCGCTAACCTGATCAGAGCAAGTTGGTCTCGCTTCGCACGTCCCCCACAGCAGTTCTTGGCGGTTCAATTTGAACTCGAACTTTTTGATTCAACTCATCACCTCGACACTCATTTCTAAGGATCAGAAACGATTGACTACCTCACGTCTTAGCCATGCGTGAGTATCATCCTTCTGGTCGGCTTCGACAGCCAGGCTAATGACGCTCAGCTCCCAAGATCGACCCCAACGAAGTCAAGGTGATCCACCTCCGTGCGACTGGTGGTGAAGTCGGTGCCTCATCTGCACTTGCCCCCAAGATCGGTCCTCTTGGTCTATCACCAAAGAGTATGTTTTCGGGCCTTTCGCTGCTGGCATGATTGCTGATATACGTCACAGAGGTCGGTGAAGACATCGCCAAGGCCACTGGCGACTGGAAGGGTCTCCGAGTCACAGTCAAGTTGACCATCCAAAACCGTCAAGCCGCTGTCTCTGTCGTGCCCTCCGCTTCGTCGCTCGTTATCAAGGCTCTTAAGGAGCCCCCACGCGACCGCAAAAAGGAGAAGAACATCAAGCACACCAAGAGCATTCCTCTTGATGAGATCATCAACATTGCTCGTACCATGAGGTTCAAGTCCATGTCCAAGGATTTGAAGGGTACTGTTAAGGAAATTCTTGGAACTGCTTTCAGCACTGGCTGCCAAGTTGATGGCCGCAGCCCCAAGGATGTCTCAGACGACATTGAGTCTGGCGAGATTGAAATTCCGGAGGAGTAAACCCTAAACGCAAAAAAAGTTTCACGATCATGAAGGAACGAAATGCATAGAGGGTGCTACATAGCAATGAAATCAATGATACCCCGGACTTCAAGTTCATTCAAATCTGTGCACCTAGTCCGATACCGCGCACGCTAGAAATGGCTTTCCCAATGTTGAAATCTTCAAATCTTGATAGCCTTCTGGCCCGTTTTCGTTTTGATATTAGCCCCAAAACACGTGATGATAGGCGACCCTTGCGTTGCAATCTGCCATGGAGTCAATCTCGCGTTACGCTCCGCGCGTCTCCAACGGCACGGACACAGTGCGCTTACGCCATAACATTGCCTAGGATGCCTATGACAAATACACCGGCGACATCATGCGTCGAAAACGATCTGATGAACTCCCACGCTTCGTAAATGGTATTAAACCGCAGGCGTTTACTTGGAATCGTCGATACCTCTATTTTTTCACTGGTTTCGTCTTCATCTGTTGGCTTTTGTACCCCTCACGAAGCATAACCCCGGCAGAAGACGAAGTCAACTGGTTGAGCTATGCATACAGTTTGTACGCGACAGACAGCGCGACTCTTTGCCATGCTGTTATGCTCGCCGAAGCGCTTGATAGACTAGGCAGCAAAGCAGATCGCGTCCTCTTCTATCCAGAGTACTGGGACACAGTAGTGTCCGATTCGCGAGATCGTGATAGCCAGTTACTCGTTTTAGCACGCGACGAGTATAAAGTAAAGCTTCATCCGACCAGGCTATTGACAGTCGGAGGTCGCACAAAAGGTATGAATTGAAGGTCACACACAGTAGACCCACCCTTTATAACCGTCACACTGAAACAAAAGCCCAGGGCATAGCTAACTAGTTCTCAGATCAATGGACAGGGACATGGGACAAGTCGGTGACCAAGTTCATGGCGTTTTCGCTTGCGTACTACGACCGTGTTATCGCTCTAGATTCCGACGTCACGCTCCTACAATCGCTTGATGAGCTGTTCCTCCTCCCCCAGACGGCGATGGCAATGCCCCGCGCATATTGGACAGATAGCAAGCCATGGCCGCTGACGTCGATGCTGATGGTGCTGAAGCCCGATCCAAAGGAGCTTCTGCAGTTCAAGAATCGTATGGAAAAAGGAGGCAACAACATGCTCGTCGATGCACATAGGTTTGATATGGAACTCATCAATGAGCGCTTTGAGTACAGCGCCCTCGTCCTGCCTCATCGGCCCTACGCCCTGCTTACGGGTGAGTTCCGACGTCGCGACCATGCGGCTTACCTAGGCAATCCAGAGGAGAAATGGGATGCTGAAAAGGCGTTCAAGGAGGCGAAGCTCGTTCACTTCAGCGACTGGCCACTTCCAAAGCCTTGGATAATGTGGCCATTTGAGGGACTTCAGGAAATGCAACCCGATTGTGGTGGGAGTCTCGAAGGAAGCTGTGCTGAGCGACAAATATGGAAACATCTCTACGATGACTTCAGACATCGTAGACGAGAAATTTGCAAGTTGTTAAGTGTCCCTGCGCCTGATTGGCACAGCATAAAGGGTGGAGAACAGCCGCATAATGTCACTGCGGGGACAGAGCATGCTGCGCCCCACGCTGAAGATGGTGTTGCTTCGGTGGCAAGCTGAAGCTGGACGAGGGCTGTGTACATGATCTAAGTACCTAAACAAAATCAAAGCTGAATGAACATGCGCCAGCATGGTTTTGTTTGTCGCGTTGTAGATGGGATCCCGGGCGTTGTGTTAAGCCTTGTTCAATCTACAGCCGGTCCGATTCAATACTTTGCTAAGATGCCAATGTGAAACGCCAGAACACTGACGTAACAGTAAGATTCGGGCAGGGAAATTGCTGAAAGCCAATCCCAACGTGATCATTATGCCGCCCGTTTAAGGCGAGCCAAGGATGCTGATTGGGGATATTACATGTAGAAAGTATCGCCAAGCGTTTTTGTGTCTGCTAAAAAGTTTTTTCTTTTGGGGTGAGCCTGCAATTTCCAAGGATGAAGTAAATGAGGTACTGGTACCTAGGTAGGTACTAGGCAGTCGTGCTGATTGTGAGTGCTGTGCCATACTGGCCCCTAAAAGTCTCCACAGGGCGAAGAGGCGGCGCCATCCCCCAGCGAAACCTGATCTAAGTATCGTTTCCGAGAATCGCGCCAGGGCTGCTGCTCAACATCACATTCACGTCTCTTGACATGTTTGCATTCCGCAACTACATTCGTTGCTTAGGTTGAATGGCCAGAGACACAACGGATGACTTGAGAACTCCATCACAAGGCCCACCTACTGCATGTTTACCCCAGACTCAACAAAGTACGTATGACCTGTCGCAACCCTCGGAACAGGGTAGCACGAAACAGTGACAACCGTTTGTTTTAGCGGCACAGGACTGATCTGCGGTCGGGTGGAGGGGGAGACAAGGTTATCCACCTATGGTTTGGGACCGAAGGTTTGCCTAGCCTTCAAGCCCATTGCTGCATATGTAATGAAGAGATGGGGCGGGTGATCTAAAACCTATTCATTCGGAGAGGAACCAAGTGACCTACCTTCTATCGAAGACCTGGAGTGAGAGGGGCAGGTTGCAACACAGCAGCCACTGTTTAGCGGACGCGGTGCGGCGCGCTGGCGAGTGGATTGCATTGTTGCATCGCGGAGAGGCTCTATGCATGCTCGGGCACCATGCAGCAAGGCTGAGCAACTACTGGCCAATCTTACGGCCACATCCGTTGAATGGTGCCCTAGCGCATGGCTTGATCACCAGCCGTTCAATGTGAATCAATGCAGATCCCGGGCTTGGTCCCTGACACTCATTACCCAACGCGGCGCAGTGAGAGCTGAACGACCTTAAAATATCCTTGTTTCCCACTGATCGTTGCTTTGTCACTTTGTTTCGTTCAAAGAACATACCTAGTTAGGGGCTTTGCTTAAAGTCATTCGTTCCCCTTTCTCAACACATTTTCCCTACACCTACCACGCAGATCTAATATTACCATGCGCGACTTCATACTGACCTCCCTGGTCACGGCCTCAGTCCTGTTTGCTGGACATGCTGAGGCTGTTGCCGTTAACCCGCTCCCAAAGCCTGCGAAAATTACTTGGGGTACTACTGGCTGTTTCTCCGTTGGAACACTCAAGCTTAATGCTCCGGACCATAAAGTCCTATCCTCAGCTTTCGACCGCATCACCAAAACCATTACTAAAGTGAAATGGATTCCTGCCGCTACAGAAGCCCCCATCCGATCATTCCAGGCCTTCCCAACTCCGACTGCCGGCTCGAAGCGCAAATCCAAGCGACAGTATGGAACCGGAAACTGCACCGCTTCCTTATCCAAAGTGAAAGTTGAGATTGCGGATTCACACGCCCAACTCCAACATGGTGTCGACGAATCCTACACCCTAGAGATCACGGCTGGGTCCGATACCATCAAGATCTCTGCCAAAACAGTCTATGGTGCTCTTCACGGCATGACAACTCTTCAACAAATCGTCATCAACGATGGAAAAGGCAATCTGATTGTTGAACAGCCCGTCTCTGTCGATGATAAGCCTCTATTCCCTGTTCGAGGAATCATGATTGATACCGGACGCAACTTCATCTCTAAGAAGAAATTTTTTGAGCAGATCGATGCCATGTCCCTTTCCAAGCTTAATGTGCTCCATTGGCATCTGGTGGACAATCAAGCCTGGCCCATTGAGATTAAGGCTTACCCTGATATGACAGAGGACGCATATTCACCTAATGAAGTTTACTCACAAGACACTATTAAGGAGATTATAAGCTACGCCGCCGCTCGCGGCATTCGCGTCATCCCAGAGGTCGACATGCCTGGCCACGCCAGCTCGGGATGGAAACAAGTCGATGAATCGATTTTAACATGCACTGAGAGCTGGTGGTCCAACGATAACTGGGCTTTGCACACAGCCGTCCAGCCCAACCCTGGCCAACTCGATATTCTGAACAACAAGACTTATGAGGTGACCGGCAAAGTTTACAAGGAAATGGCGACTATCTTCCCAGATAATTGGTTTCACATTGGCGGCGACGAGTTGTTCGCCAACTGCAACAACTTTAGCTCTCTCGCCCTCAATTTCTTCAAGTCAGGAAAGAGCATGGGTGACCTCTATCAATACTGGGTAGATAAGGCAATTCCCAACTTCCGCAGTCAAGTCAACAAGACATTTGTCATGTGGGAAGATGTTAAGCTCTCTGCCTCTGTCGCTGCCACCGGCAATGTTCCCAAAGACATCGTGTTGCAAGCCTGGAACAACGGTCTCGATCACATCTCCAACCTCACATCTCAAGGTTACAGAGTTATTGTCTCGTCATCTGACTTCATCTACCTAGATTGTGGACACGGTGGCTATGTATCCAATGACCCCCGCTACAATGTTATGGTCAACCCCAACGCAACCGACGGTGGCGCAAACTTCAACTGGGGAGGCACAGGCGGCTCATGGTGCGCACCTTATAAAACATGGCAGCGCATCTACGACTACGACTTCACCTACAACCTCACCGCAACTCAGAAGTCCCTCGTACAAGGGGCCATTGCTCCTCTCTTCTCTGAGCAAGTCGACGACACCGTCATTAGCCAGAAGATTTGGCCGCGTGCTGCCGCACTTGCCGAGCTCGTTTGGTCTGGCAACCGCGATTCCAACGGCGTGAAGAGGACGACAGAACTGACACAAAGGATTTTGAACTTCCGAGAGTACTTGCTTGCGATTGGTGTACAAGCTTCTCCACTTATGCCCAAATACTGTGCGCAGCACCCGCATGAGTGTGATTTGTACTTGGATCAAAATGTACACAAAGATCCTAAGTAGATGGTGAATGGTACTGCATGCGGCGAACGGCGTTTTGTTTTTGACCTCATGTTTGAAAAAATGTCACCTTCAGAACCCGCAGTCCCTAGTATTGGACTGGCAGGATTTGGATATGTTCTTTCTATTGTTGTCTATATTATACCCATATATTCTTACATTCTATGCATTTTTACCTACATCTGTCTTCTGCTGAAAAAGTCTCTTGTGGTGAAATACGGCCAATTGCTGTGCAGAGAAAATAAGTTCAGAATATGTAAGATGAGCTTCAAATAGCCAGCAGATAAACGTTAGTTTCATCGCTTGCTAAACGCTTACATATGACGAAAATAGCCCAAGAATTACAAACGACGCTACATAGGCACGGAAATGAGCCTCGGCGCTGAAAACTACCACGCCTCCGGATCGGAACCTACCCGGCTGGCCCTGTGTCTGATGAAAACAAAAGTCGAGAAGAGTGCACAGAAACCGAACTAATTACAATATGCTGAGAAGTATGCGATTCTTAGGCGTGCATCATCCTTGAATACACTTGCTAAAAACTGAGCTTAACATGCCTACCTAGGTAACCAGATGTATAAATATCTCATACATCTGTCAGCGGTTTTTTTTCTGGGAGGGCTGTGCCACCAGCTTAGCCCTGTTTACCCGACACGCCAAGGTACAAGTGTCAGCCACTACACGGCTCTCTTATTGGAGCATTCAGGACGGATACCGGAAGGCAATGAAAATAAGATAGGTCTGTGTTGCTTTTAGTCTGCTGTTGTCTTATTACGGCACTATCGGCACTGGCCTTAGAAGTTTGAGGCTGAGCTACCCTTTCAAAGGAGTTAGTATCGCAGCTATGGCGGCTTACATCGAGACGGCAAAGCGTTGATCCGGATGGCTGAAGGACAGACGTGAGTCTTGCTGATGTTGGAGAGAGGCAAGATATTTTATATATATAAGTGGACATGTATTTGCCTGAAGGTTCCCACCATCCAGCCATCATCACAACATACCAGCAAAGCCTCTCCTCCTTTCTTGAATTATTTACACGCTATTCGCTAATACTACAACACCTACAAACACGATCTCGAAATTCAACATGGTAGCCTTCACTTCCATTGCTCTCGCCGCCAGTGTCTTCGTCGGTTGCACAATGGCCGCTCCCGCAAACCAAATTCGTTCTACCGGCGTCATCCACAGAATCTTTGCCGGATTCAACGGTCTGAATTTTGAGCCAGACAACGTCGTCGCCGAGTTAGGCGACCTTGTCGAATTCCACTTCAACCCAAAAAATCATTCCGTCGTGCAGTCGTCATTCGATAAGCCCTGCGAGCCTCTCGCCAACGGCAGCGGTGTCTTCTCTGGCTTCAATTTCGCTACGGCACAGGGCGAGGCCAAGAATGTCTTCACCTTCCAGGTGCAAAATAAAGAGCCTTTCTGGTACTACTGCTCTCAGGTCGTTGGCAATCATTGCCAGATGGGAATGGCCGGCGTAATTAACAGGAACTTCAATTCAAATGAGCAAACGCTGGCCAAGTACAAGGAGAACAGCAAGAACACTGTCACTAAGCAGCCGAGCGCGGACATTCTCCAAAGCCAGGGTGGGTGGATTCAACCAAACATGCCCTTGTAAGAACTTGTTGGGAAAGATGGGAGAGTATTTGTGTAGTCGCTGGTGATGATATGATGGGTTTGTTTTTGAAGCGATAAATTAGGTACACCAGATTGCATAGCATCGGTGTTTGGGCTGCTTTCTATCATTCTTCTACGAAGATAATTTGTTTTGAATAAATAATGTTTTTGGATTGCAATAAAAAGTTTGAAAATACAAGTCTCCAGTACCTATGCATGACATGTCCGGATCGCCTTGTATTTAAGTGCTTCTATATTCCCTCGAGATAACCATAGGCAATACCCCTTAGATTCACCAAAAATGTTCTGATACCGACTTTACACAATTACAAGCCTTAGAATTAAAATAACCCAGGACCAGAGAGCGGCCAAGAGGAGCCTTGAATCTGAAATGGAAGAATGACAAAAATGAAATCATTACAAATATCCAAAAAGTAACCGATACTGACAAGATTCGAACTTGCGAGGCCGAAGCCATTAGATGACTGAACGAAGAATTCAAGTCTAACCCATTAACCACTCTGGCACAGTATCCAGAGGTTATGGAAGAAGTTAAAATAAAAAAATAGATATATACAATCTAATGTAAAGTTCCCAGATTAATCCGCAGTAACAAGAATGTTGGCAGTGGGAAGGATGAAGAAAAGAGGGGTGCGTCATGCATTAGACGCACTTCGGTTGTTTTGGTTCATCATATTATTGGTTCTCTAAAGGCTAGACTTCCCACTCGCTACCCATGTTTTCTTCTCTTTATTGAACACAACTTTGCCCTCCTTCTGCAGCTTGTGCAGTATTTGCAGCACTCCCCTTTCCGCAGGCTCCCACAGATTCTCGGGATAGTCCTTATATATAACCTTCACAATATCTAACGAGGTCCAACCATCCTCCTTCGTTTGCGCTAGGACATCAAGTACCTGCGTCTCGCGCTGTTTTCGGTGCTTGATATACTCTAATATCTTGGCTGGTCCATCTACAATCACTGGACCGTGGCCTGGGTATGCGCGGCCTTTGAATTGCTTGGCCATGCCGTCGAGGCTCTTCATATACGCCAAGAGGTCTTCGAACACGGCTGTCCCCTGACCGAGCACGTTGTCGGCTGTAAACATGGCGTCCTCTTCCTCAAGTATAAACGCCATGTGATCTTTAGTATGGCCAGGACAATGGAATGCTCGCAGTGTTGCGCCCTCAGTGCTAAATCTCTGCCCATTGGTGATATCGAGCCAATCATCGTGCGGGTCGTTTTTATGGATACTGGTGCCTGGTAAAAGCTCAAGCAGATCCGGTACACCCTGGATGTGATCATGATGCCAGTGCGTCAAGATTGTCTTGTCAATAGTAATGTTATTTTTTTCCAGCACGGACTTTATGGATGCGATCCATTCTGGTTTACCTTCTCCGGTGTCGATGAGCAATCTTCGCGCGCCTTGGCCAACAATGTATGTGTTCGTGCCTTTGAATTTTAGATGCAATGAAGTAACCTGAAAAGAGGGTGATTCAAACCTTGTAATGTAAACTAGGAATAAGTTTGAGTCTTGGGTACGGTTGATACTGATGAGTGAATGCTTACTTTGCTAGGATTGCCCCCGAGCACGCGAATGACGCGGTCACTGAGTTTTTCCACCTGTGGAAGCGGTACCAATCGATCAGTCATTGTTGAGTATATCCTGTGAACCGTTGAAAGAGTAAAGCATTGCGGAAGGTGCATGGTGTCACTCTCACCTACATATGCCCCTCGTTGTACCGAGGCTCGTGGCTTATCGATAGCGGGATCACGGCTCACTGCAAGTTTCCCACTTTCCAAGTACAGCCACAGCCACCCAGAAATCCAAATCAGGTGTCTCTAGAAATGGTGTCAGTTGAAGATATTGATGATATTCCGTAAGTATTTCCCTCTCTCAGTGAGCTTGGTTGCTAATCAGTGAAGACAGCTGTCTGGCTCTGCGTTAGATGCGCTTAAAGAGTTTTATGGCGAGCGGGATGCCAGGCAGAAAAAATTTGAAGAGTTACAAAATCGGGCTGAAGATGATTTTGAAGGCAAGCTATCTATGGAGGCTTTCACAGAAGATTGGAATGCAAGTCAATTTTGGTACAGCGACAAGACTGCCACTATACTCGGTCGACAGCTACTCGATGGAGCCACAGATAACACAAAGATAGCAGTCGTGTCTGCTCCAAGCGCTTTCATTCAATTAAAAAATCTACTTGTGGGTTTGTATAGATTCCGTATCGGATTAGCGCTGACATTTTAATAGATATCGGGTGAATACAAATGTCAACCAGAGATCAAACTACTTGAGTACGACGAACGCTTTGCAGTATTCAAAGAATTTGTACGGTACGATTTTGAAAAAGCGATTCAACTGCCACCTGAGCTTCAAAATTCTTTTGATCACATTATCTGCGATCCGCCATTCTTGAGCGAAGATTGTCAGACCAAAGGTAAATCCAGAGCACTAGCGCACTGGATGTAGATTAGATGAATATTTACTGATGAAAGCTAGCTGCATTAACCGTACGATGGTTAGCAAAATCCTGGACACCCGGATCTACCCGCCTCATTGTCTGTACGGGAGAGCGTATGGAAAGCCTGGTCACTACCAAACTGTACAACAAAGTCGGAATCAGAACTACGGACTATGAGATCGAGCACGCGAAGGGTTTGAGCAACGAATTTAGGTGTTATGCCAATTTCGAATGCGATGAATGGAAATGGACTGGTTCATGATGACTGTATAAGATGCTTCTGGCATATCTTAGAAAAGAGGTTTCGACGGAGAAGTGTTCAAAGTTGATTTCACATTCGATGTGTTCAAGCCGAGTAATGATTCTTTCAAACTATTAGTTCAATTTATAGATTATAGATATATGGCCACAAGAATGTTGATACGGACAAGCTGCCCAGCAGAAATGGACGCATGGGCATGGCTTTAATAATTTACCCCACCTACCCCGCTGGACCGAAAGCTCGGCTCAATCGGTAGCTTGACACTGCATTCTAGACATCACGTCACGGACCAGTAGTCAACAAGACTCATCCTGAAACTGAGTACCAAAATGGCCTCCGCTGCTTGTCTTTTCTGCAAAATTATCAAGGGTACTATTTTCGCTCTTGTCCCTGGCTAACTGTTCATTTGAAGCTAAACATGTCCTAGGTGAGATCCCCTCGATGAAGATCTTCGAGTCGGAAAAGACATTTGCATTTCTGGACATCAATCCCTTGAGCAAAGGCCACTCAGTACGTGCGTGCACTCAATTGCCTGTAGAAATTCAGTTATTAACCCCGCTAATCACAGCTCATAATCCCAAAACACCATGGTGCAAAACTACACGACATTCCTAACGACCAACTTTCGGAAGTGCTTGCTGTGACGAAGCAGATTGCGGTCGCACAGGGTCTGGAAGATTACAATATTTTACAGAATAATGGCAGAATTGCGCATCAGATGGTGGATCATGTGCATTTCCATTTGATTCCAAAGCCAAATGAGAAGGAGGGATTAGGGGTTCACTGGCCGATGCAGACTGGTGATAAGGATCAATTGGCCAAGTTACTGGAAGATATCAAATCCAAGATGTGAAACCATTGAAGAGGACGCATGGACACCGATAGGGCAAGTGGTAGCACAGCAAACATTTACTGTAATTGAAGTCCGAAGATGGATTTCTTTGACAATCTACATTTACTGTCCTTTAAACACTGGTTTTCGCTTTTCCCTGAAGGCTGCCAGCGCTTCGTCACGATCCTTTGTCCTGACTACAAGCTCGTACGCGGCATTCTCTGCCTTTTCACCAAGAGCACATCCTTCTACCGCTGCCAGCGCAGCCTTGATAGCAATGGGCCCACCATCACAAATGTCTCTTGCGAGCTTAATCGCTTCGTTAAGCACCTTTTTCCTGGCTCCGCCTTCTTGGCTGGCTTCTTCTGGTGTCACATCCACTAAACGATCACACAGCCCCAGAAAGTAAGCTTCTGGTGCCCCAACTCGACGCCCTGTGAGGATCATGTCTCGTGCTCGTGATAAACCGATGAGTGCGGGGAGCCGGTATGTTCCTCCTGCGCCAGGTATGATTGCCAAGCGTGTTTCCGGAAGC
Source organism: Phaeosphaeriaceae sp. PMI808 (assembly GCA_021365335.1). Classification (NCBI taxonomy): domain Eukaryota; kingdom Fungi; phylum Ascomycota; class Dothideomycetes; order Pleosporales; family Phaeosphaeriaceae; species Phaeosphaeriaceae sp. PMI808. Next base: position 331,112 of record JAJTIZ010000029.1, read on the forward strand.
GCGACCGTGGTGGTCGATGCAAAAACACGCATGTGTGTTGTGAGGGCAAGCTCGAGGCCCCCACCAAAGGCAGGTGCGGCCAGGGCCGAAATGGTGGGTATGCTTAATTGTGAGATTGAGGTTAATGTGTCTCGGAGGGAGGATAGGAAAGTTGCCGTGCTGGCAGATGTTGTCAGTCGGCCAGTGTCAGTTTTCGACGACAAACTTACTCGTTTTGGGTGAATGTGGCCCGTTCTTTCAAGTCTGCGCCTGCACAGAAACTCGAGTCGACCTCACTGGCTATGATTAGAGCTCTTGTTGGCCCGGTATTTCCTTCATCGCGTAAGCTGTTAACTTGATGATTCAGCTCAGCGAGTAATTGCCTTGATATCGCATTCCGTGCGGCTGGCCGATTGAGAGATAGAATTCGTATGCTTCCGGAATGTGGTGCTGGGACATTGGTGATGTTGAGAGCAGGCGCTTGTGCAGTCGAGTAGGCGTAGCATTGTATTGGACGGAATAGCAGCCGCGGCCTGACTCGTAAAAGAATAGGCATCTTGGTGAGGACTACCGATTTTTTTGGAGAGTTTATAGCGATCGTGAGAAGTTCAAAATGCTTCTAATACCCAAGTCGCATGCGCTGTCGTCAAAAATGAGCCGTGGTTAGCCGAGGCATTCAAGGAAGCTATGGCCATTTAAGGATATGGAGCGAGCAGGTGCCTAATACTATGTGCCTGGAAATAAGAGTCTTGAAAGACAAGTAACTTGGTATCTTAGATTGACGCATCTTCTTCACTTCGCCCGGACGATGATCCTATAGACTCCCTTCGCCTATACTCTTCAATCATCCTTGCCTCCTTCCTTGAGATGTCTTTTGCGATCTCGATCTCTTTCCTCACATGACCATCAGCACTGAAAACAAGCTTTTCTACTCGCTCACGAATTGTGAATAGCGATACTCTATTGTGTATTGACACCTTGACATACTCTGCTATCCGATCGAAATCACGCAGACAGCATGCAGCATCAACGGGATATAGAGGATCAAATGTTAGGTGTGAGAGACCCAAGACTTTTCGAAATGGAACGTTATCTTCACTAAGCTCTTGATTGCTCTGTAGGAGGTTGGTCGTATTCATATTGATGATAAGAGTTTTGATTCGAAAGTTTGAATGGCCCCGGAACGACGCGGTGAAACCTGAACGTAAAAAGCGTGTGATAAACTTTAAAACTTCAATCTCAACTGTCTGAGTGAAACGTTCTTGCGTAGCTTGCTCAGCATCGGTATAGCAGTATATGAGGTTGATTTCTAGGGTTTCGAGCATATTGCTGGTGTTTCCAGCTGGTATGTATCTCCAGAACGGCCAGATCCAGTGGTAATCTATTACTGCTACATCAAGCTTGAATACTTGAGGTGCCCTGGATATATAATTGCGCGTTTCTGAGTGTAATTTCCGGCACACTAACAGTAGATTGCGTGTATGGCTGGGCCATGAAGGATCCGTGATTGGGAAACAGAAGACAGCACGGCTGTCCAATTGCTCAGGTCTATGTCGTCTATGATCATTTGTGAAGGGGTATGGCGATGAGCCAACGAAATCGATAATACTGAACAATAGCTCACTTGGAAGTTCGAGTAAACTAGGCATATTTGATGTGCCAAGTGTTTCGCGGAGAGAAATTGCTTTTGAGAGATAGAACGAAGACGAGCCAACAATGACAGACAACGCTAACCCCGCGCACGCACGGACATATATTGATCACTCACCAGCCCTTGTTTCTGATTTAGTGATAACTTTCCCCCACTTCGTCATCCTGTATCCCTAGCTCTCGGTTAACTTTGAAAGTGGCCTTTCGGCGCGAACTGGTGGTGCCTCACCAAAATCAAGCCCTCTTCACAGTATTATTACTCAACAATAACAAGATAAATATGTCTTAAAATTTCAATATATGCATAACTTCTAAAGCGCAAGTAGTAAAATAATATATAGAGTATATAATAACGCTTTGAAAGAAAGATACCTCATAAATGCCTAAGAGTTTTGACGTTCTTATATAAATTCTATATAATTTAACCTAAGCCTCTCTTCTATTTGAGCCTACTCTTTTATAATTATTCCTTACTCATTAAAAAAAGAATATAAGATAGTTAAAGTGATTTAGAAGATAATACTAAGTTTTTAACTTAACAAATTAGAAGGATGTTAAGTAATAATACTGTGAAGAGGACTTGATTTTGGTGAGGCACCACCAATTCGCGCCGAAAGGCCACTTTCAAAGTTAACCGAGAGCCTAGATGCTGGTTCGTAGTGAATTCATTCTCCACTGCATCTTGACTCTATGAAACCCAACAGCGCCTGACAATGCGCCCCGTTGTGGCGCAGCGTGTTCCATGTGCAGTTAGCGCAAATGAGTCATTTTGGCTCACACAACTCCCTGCGAAAGACGAGGCGGATTGCCTTTAGGAGTCATACCACAGCTCTTAGGTAGGCTTAGAAAGTTACTCGCATTAAGGTGAGGCCTGTGATTCTTGCAACATTTGTTATAAGTATCACCTCTGTTCTCTTAGTTTAACACGACATGAACGCGTCTCGCTCCTCCTTTTTGCATATCTGAGATACCGATCATATTTTATTCAACTTTGAACTTTTTTTTCACTACAGCATTGCTTCTCAAACCAAGATAATGGCGCAAACTAATCGATCCGCCGCCTCGTTCATAATATCAACAAACTCATATGACACAGCGCTATGCGTTATCCCACCCACCATATGCTCTGGAGACATTGACCGACTCCGCGAACTCTATGATAAGGCATTCGGAAAGTGGCCAGCCCATATCAATCTGATATATCCCTTTGTTGCACCTGACAAGCTTTTACAAGCACAACAGCAAATTAAGGCACATTTTGACCGAAACATGGACCTCAATGAACCAAAAACCATTACACTGGAAGAGACAGGACTCTTCAAACACCGGAATAACAGTACTATATTTCTCCAGGAGCGACAAGAACCAAAAAATTCATGTATACAATCACTTCGTTCAATGGCGTTGCAGGCGCTTGGCCAAACCCCTACCACTAGCAATTTGCATCTAACCATTGGGCAATCGGAAGACAACACACTGTCCTCACAGCAGTTTTTAGTGGGGAAGTCAAGGCTTATCCCTGTTATAAACTTCCGCATCGGAGCACTTGCTATACTCGTCCGGGAACGAGCGTCTGATTCAGCTTCGACACCTCACATGAAACTATGGGGCGTCATTGACGTTGCTCGGCCAGATGACGCCTGGAGACCAAATACTCCGGAACCTTGGATTCACCAGCTTCCTTCATCAATCTCTTCAGTTGATACACCTGGAGAGGGTGATGGCATTGATTTTAGCCTGGTAGATGACTCGGCGTTTAGTCGCGAGGTGCAGGCCGGTTCAACTTTCCACTATGACTTGCAACAAGATAAATGGTTGTTATATCGGGCCATAAAACATAACAGTACCGGTACTCGTTCCGTAACAATCTCAAGCTACAATGTGCTCATCGACTCCGAGTACCCACCAGCGCGAGATCGTGACCCCTTGCTGGTGCAAAAGATACTGTCAAATGAGGCCAAGGCCGATATTTTGGTGCTACAGGAAGTATCTGACGACTTTTTGTCGTATCTGTTAGAAAAACCCGAGATACGGAATCGCTATCCATTCACGTCTCATGCACCGCCTAATCAGCCTGACATTGGGCCCCTCTCAAGCTTGCGCAACATTGTCATATTGAGCTGTTGGCACTTCAAATGGACATTTGTTCCATTCCATCGAAGGCACAAGGGTGCTTTGATAGCTCATTTCGAAGGGTTGACAGAAGGCAGCATTTCTAGTCATCAAGATTTGGTAGTTGCTGGCGTGCATTTAACGTGCGGTCTCACGGACGGATCGGTAGCAGCAAAGAAGGTTCAACTTCATAATCTTACAAATCATCTGACGCGGCAATATGGAAAACACCCATGGGTCGTTACTGGAGACTTCAACATTGCTACATCGACTCACACCATCAAGACTGCGCTTAAAGACAAGTTAATCTCGAATCAGACTGTCGCATCAATTTCCTCAATGGAGACTGCAATAAGTGACGTTGGACTGGTTGATGCTTGGGCTGTTGCTCACGTTGAAGCAGCGGATGAGGTGATGACGGATACGCCTGAAGAACTATTTGAAGGCGAAAATGGCGCAACCTTCGACCCAAAGAACAACATACTGGCCGCCAACACGTCTGGGACTTCTAACGGTCGACCGCAAAGATATGATAGAGTACTCGTACGCTCCCAAGAAACCTTGAGGATCTCTAAATTCAACCATTTTGGTCTACCGGAAGATGTTGACGGCGTTCAAGTAGTTGCCAGCGACCATTTCGGAGTCAGGGCAATATTGAAGGTGTTGGTGGATTCAGAAGAACACGACGCGCTTTACGATCACGCAAAACGCACAAGTGTACAGCTTATAAAAGCTCCATCAACATTGTTAGATCCCACAAGCCTGAGCTCAGCTCTGGAAGATCATTGTATGATCCCAACAGCAGATGAAATTCAACAGCGACAGGATGCTTTCACACTCCTTAAGCAGATTGTAACAAATTCTTCTAGCGGTAATGATTCCGTAACATCTGACATTCCGATGGTCATTGTTTCAGTAGGTTCATATGCGTTAGGCATGTGGACTTCTGCCTCTGATGTTGATTGCCTTTGTATCGGGACTACCAGTTCCAAGACATTCTTCAAGCTTGCTCGGCAACGGCTTTTGAAGGCCGAGGACCAAAATGTTCGAATCTTGAGGAAAGTCGAAGCGAGTACAGGTACTATGCTAGAGCTCTCAGTCAATGGTGTATCTATGGATTTACAGTATTGTCCAGCCGCCCAGGTCGTTGAAAGGTAAGATTCTGAACGTCATCATCTTTGAAGCCCATTAACCATACCTAGATGGTCTGAATTCCGAAATCTTCCATCAGAAGATCCAATTTTCAACCTCTCTATCCTTGCCCTCCGCAAGCTCAAGCCGTACCGCGACCTACTCTACATTCAACGAACCCTACCATCGTTGCCCACCTTTCGCTTAGCGTACCGCTGTATCAAGCTCTGGGCCGTTCAACGTGGCATCTACTCAGCCAAATTCGGTTACCTAGGTGGTGTTCATATCACTCTCATCTTGTCTTGGGTTTCAAAGCGTATTGCTCATGACTTTGGGCCAGTCACTGCAGCGGACTTGGTTATGAGCTTTTTTTATCACTTTGCGCATTTCAACTGGGCAAATGACATGATGTACGACTCTTTCTTCCACACAAAGTTGCCACGCTATCACCGTAGTACGCGGGAGCCAATGGTAATTCTGGGTTTTCATTCACCTAACTCAAATATCGCACACACTTCTACAATCCCTGGACTTCGAACTTTGATCAAGGAAGCACAAGCTGCCAATAAACGCCTATCAGATCATAGTTTGACTTGGGAGCAATTTTTTGGGACGTCCAATGACGCACGCTCGGCATTGGGCTTGGGTAGTGGGGCCAATGATTTCTTGATGGCACATGGCAGTTACGTCAAAATTGATATCCAGTTCTGGGGTCGCACATTGGCGAAGGGTAAAAGTCTGGTGGGATGGGTCGAGTCACGGTGTTTGTCACTCGTTGTCGGTAAGTGATGTGAACCTGTCCGGAATACAAGAGACAGTATATACTTACACAGCTAGATTTGCACAAATCGCTCGCAGACCTCGAAGTGCGAATCTGGCCTGCTCGCTTTACTGATAACGACGAGAACAACGGGAATGACTATCATGGTTGTTATCTAATAGGTCTTTCTAGAGACTCTACAACGGTAGGTTCAACTGATCACGAGAACAAAACGCTCACAAAACAGACTTTAAATAAAGTCCTCGATCGTTTCCTTACACAGTTGAGAACCGATGAGAAGAACTACGATGCCAATACCTGTTGGATTGATGTCACTCTCGCTCGAAAAAATGATGTCAAAAGTCTACGACTTGATGATCGCGATTGGGGTGATTATGTTGCACACGTAGAGATTGACTCAGACGATGAGGATGATGTTGGAGACCTATCTGATGAGCTTGTCAACATAGCCACACGGACAATTCCACAACGCCCAAAACCTACTGCGACGCCGGTCTCGACCAGCAAGCTCCGCCCAGCCTCTGATATTCTCAATCGCCTACGCTGGGATGCAAATCTCGATCCGTCGGACTACATTATAGGCTACGAAGACCGGTTCCTGGGTGCCAAAGAAATAAATTTGGAGAAGTGGAAGACAGAACAGACAGACGAAGAGTTCATCCCGCAACATCGGATTTTGTATTTCAAGAAGAGAGGAGATGAAGGGGTGGGTGAAGTGATGTGGGAGAGAGCAACGAGGATTGACAAGATCTTTGGGAGTGGCCTTGGTGCCGGAAGTGCAAGTAGTTTAGGCAACTCTGGATGAGAACATTTTCGTCCAAACAATTATTTCTATCACTGTTTCAAATTTGAACTTGCCGCATCGGCACAGTCTCTAAGTTACAACCTTCGATGGTCTAAGAACTTATTCTTGCTTTCTATTTCCACAACCTCTTTTGCCTTAACCGGAGGCGTGGCTTTGGATGGGTCTGAACTCTTTCTGGCCATGTTCACACGATACACGAATTTTAAAGGTTCACCTTCGGCTAGAGAAAATATTTATTGGTCAAAATAAACCCAGCCATACACTTGATCTTCAATGCATTAGCGCTGTCGAGTACAATTCTAACAAAAGCCTTGTAAAAGTTGGACCGGGTGCGACGTGGGGGGGGGGGCTTTTTCACCATCCTCGAGCCCCTAGGTGTCATCACGACCGGCGGGCGATCATTGGGGGTTGGTGTGGGTGGCCTCACTTTAGGAGGGGGATTTCGCATTTCTCGGAAGAGCATGGATTTATCTGTGACAATATTCTTGAATTCGAAATTGAGCTTGCGGATGGTAGCGTTGTGATAGCCTCCAAGACATCAAACTCTGATCCGTTCACCGTCCTCAAGGGTGGTACTAGTAATTTGGGTGTCGTAACGGCCTTTAAATTCGGTACCTTCCCATATAGTGGGATGTGGGGCGGTCTTGTAGTTTACCCAGAAACCACGATGCAGGAACACTTCAAGGCGCTATTCAATTTCGCAACAACGTCGACAAAAATCCGAAGGCGGCTGCTATTGTTAGGCCAATGTATCGAAGCTCAGTTGGTGATGATCTGATCTTGAATACGTACGATAATGTGGCACCGGAATCCAGACCTGGAAGTTACGATAAATTTTTGGCTATAGCTGGCAACATTTCGGATACTACAGGAATGCGGAATATGTCTTCACTTGCAGAAGAACGGAAGAGCTCAAATACATACTGGTAAGTACAGCAGCTAGTATAGGCTTTGAGATATTTAACCATTATCTAGTGTGTACTTTGGCACTCTCACTTTCAGCAATGACTTGCGGGCCATGACACAAGCTCATAAAATCTACAAAGATGCTCTATCAAACCTTAAGGTGAGAGCTACAGGTGATTGAAGCATATCAACCGCTTCCTCCAGCATATTAGAGGAAAAGTGAGGCAAAAGGCGGTAACGTGCTCGACCTCGAGCGCTTTAGTGACCAGGTTCTATGCCGTAAGTCAAACGAAAGTGTACTATGGGTGTTTACATTTGACTAATTTTAGTAGTGTATCAAATTTACATTTCGTGGAAAGGAGCCCAGCAAAATACGCTGTTTAAAGCGGCCGGAGCAGACCTGGTAAAACAAATCAGCTACTATGCTAAGAGTATAGGTGCCAACAATTCATATCTCTACCTGGGGTATGCAGACGGTGCGCAGGGCCGTGTGACTAGTTATGGTATGGATAATGTGCAGAAGATGAAAACAGCTGGAGAAAAGTATGACCCATCAGGCGTCTTCCAAAATCTAGTGTCTGGAGGCTTTAAAATCTCAATGTCTCACCAGAGTCTAGCCCATACAACATACACATACAGTTGTATACAAATCTCCACACACAACAAGTTCGCTTAATTTGAAGTTGCTATATGAACTAAAATTCACAGAACTGAAATTTGGCCGTTCTGATAGGAACGAGACACGTTCTGGATGACTTCGAGCTAACGACTAGCTAGGCATAAGCATAGTGAACGAAAACGCGTATTGGACAGTTGAACTCGCACATTGTGTTGTCAGCATTCGATTAGTAGCTTTAGGGCTACAGCCTTCGTGTCAGTACGGTTTGCGGCTAAGTATCATGTGACCTCCATGTTGACGGGCCTATCTATAAATGCTCGTTCACCAACACTTCAATACTTGTTTGAATATGAAATCAGTACATAATCTCAGTAACAGAGCCATTTCTCTAGTTGCCTAATTCTAACAGATAATATTCTTTTGCGTTTGTAACAAAAATTGTTCACCAATAGCTCTCGACTTGCGCGCTTGAAATTATAGCTATTCACCATGAGAAATTGCGTCATTGCTGCCTTTCAGGCACTCGTATTAAGATTAAAATTAAATTAACCTTTTTCATACTTATACAGAGACTTCTAACTCTCCTCACTTTCAACCACTACACCACGAAGTAAACATGGCCGAACGAGATTATTATGCCGACCTCAACTTGACTCGACATGCTAATACATCTGAAATCAAGTCAGCGTATCATGCTCTTGCAAGGCAACATCATCCTGATAGAACCGGCAGTAACGACTCCACCGCCTTTCACCGCGTCCAGATGGCATACATGAACTTGTCCGACCCGAAGTTGCGAGAAAAGTACGATAAAACCTACATGAGTACGAGGATGCACATTCAATCTGACAACGGCCTATCCGGCTCTCGAACAGAACAATATGAGGCGCTCGAAGTTGAGCGTGAGGTTAGAGAGAAGAAAGCGTTGACAAACGACGCACTTCAACTAATGAAGAGCCCGTAAGACAAATAACCTAAAGCGTGAATACCTGCAGTACTGAAATGTATACAGGTTGCCCAATGTTTTCGGCACTACGGCACATGAGCTGAACGTCCGAATGACTTCGCACCCATCGACTACCCAGCGCTGTGCCTTGCGCACCTGGAAGGTACAGAGCGGTACTGACATTTGTATCTTCTGTTTGGCAGCTACAGCAAGCGGTAACCGGTGCCTTGGATGTGAGGCATTGGCTTGTCCAGCGTGCTTAGCACAAATTAGAACGAAAGAGATGAGCAACCCATTTGCTACGCTCAGTAACTAATGCATTGGAAACGGGTGCTGACCTCCAGATGATGCCAAGATGTTACATGCCTTTGCACTGCTCGACGGCGAGTCGGCGAGTCAGCTTTCGATCAGGATATATTCAGAAATTTTGCACCGCCGTTCAAGAGCTAGCGGCTGTGCTGGAAGGTACAACAACTGAAGAAAAGTTAGCACGATACCATAGAGCTGACAGGACAATGAGATAATAATAGCTTGGACATGAGCTTTGAGAAGAGCAGGACAATGAGACACGTATCTGACCAAACTGCATGGCAAGTGACAATATCGAATTTCATAATCTTGCGGGAGCGAAATACCCGAGTCACATTATCATAGGGGTAGAAATAATATCACCCTTTTCCAAACGAACACTGCCTCCGTCTCTTGAAAAAAAGTACAATAACTAACATGATAAATCTGGTCGTTGCGCGTGTTGTTGAAATGATAAAATATGGAATAGGTATCGGTTGCAAGTGCAAGCGAGGATCGGGTCCACACGCGGCTCCACTTTTTTGGAAACGCGATGGGTTCCACCCACATTATCGACGCGCAACCAGCCAAGCATATTGCCAGCAGTGACCAAAACAGAGCAAAGCAGAGCAAAGCTTGCATCACTCGCTGATCACGCCTAGCTACTTGGTTGTCAGAGGTCGGAATGGGAGTCGACTTTCTCTCATCATTCACGTTGGCCGTCCTACATCGACCTCATTCACATGTACCTGTGCAACTCTTTGGCACTACTAAGTAATAACTCCTTTCAGCAAGTCTGAATTGGTTCTTTCATATATTTGCTGTTCGGGCCCTATTCTTCGTTGACACTGTTCTGGTAACACATACCTACGTGTTCATTTTTTAATCTCGAAACTAGCTAGCCGGCGTTCAACAAAGTGTCGTTCAGGCTGGTGCAACAATATATCTCGCATCGAATATTACCACCTATCATCATGGATCTATACAAAGCTACCTTTGTGGGGTCGATAATGTTCAACATTTTGGCTCTTTATCAATCTCATCGGTCGCGAAAGGGAGAACTTGCTACCATTGTTCATCCAGACAAGACTGATGATCGAGGTCGAGATTCATCAGACAGAGATGCCCTGAAGCGTCTGAAATGGCGTTTTTTTCCAATTTACCTTCTAGTAAATGCTGCGGACTGGCTTCAAGGGCCATATATTTACCCTATATACAAAGGTACGTTGCAATTTCGTATTGCTTTGTAACTGTCAATCTTGCTAAGACATGATGCGTAGATGAGAAGGGCCTTGCAGAGGAGACTGTCGCCTTTTTGTTCCTCATTGGGTTTGTTTCGGCTGGCATATCTGCATCATTTTCTGGCACTTTCGCGGATCGATATGGTCGTCGAACCGCGTGTCTGGCCTATTGCATCATTTACTCTTTCTCGTCTATGACACTCCTTAGTGATGACATTAATGTACTATTTCTTGGTCGTATCCTGGGTGGTGTCTCAGGAACTTTGCTCTGGAGTGTTTTCGAGAGCTGGCTTGTTGCTGAGTTCAACAAGTTGATGCTAGAAGAAGCAGATACAGCTCTCAGTGCTATCTTCAGCATGATGACGACTTCCAACACTTGTGTTGCAATTATTGCTGGACTCCTTGCTGAATGGCTAGTGCGAAGGGCAAAAACTGCGAAAGCACCTTTTCTTGTGTCCATAGGATGTCTTGCCCTAGCCTTTGTGGCAATCACCAAGTACTGGGTAAGCCACCAGGTCACATAATCTATCAAGGAAACTTGCTAACATTATTAGGGCGAAAATTACGGTGCGAGTCATCGTGAAGGTTCTGAGGGCGCGACGCTGCTACAGCAAGAAGAAGCTGAATCAACACATTCACCAAGTTCCACACTCAGGACTATATTGCGAGGTAAGTCACGTAGTATAGCATCATGATTTACAATTCACTAACACTGCTGTACAGATCGTAGTATATTGGTTCTTGCATTGACTTCCTGCTTCTTTGAAGGCTCCCTGTTCCTCTTCATATTTTTCAAGTTTCCGGCTCTAAAACTGAGTCATAAGCTAAGTGGCTCAACAGAAGGCAAGTAGAGCTCTTGGTGATTTCGGAAAAGCAGTTATTAACCGATATGGTGTAGAACTTCCTTTTGGCCTTATCTTTGCTATACTCATGTGTTCAATGATGTTTGGATCGCTACTCTATAAAAGCATTTCAACCTCATCGAATCCAATATCGGCTCAAAGGATTCTTACAGGTGCACTTGCGCTCGCTTCTGTCTGCTTCTTCATCCCTGGACATGTACGCGATGAACGCGTCACATTATGGTGTTTCTGCATCTTCGAGCTGTGCTGCGGTGTCTACTATCCAGTAATGGCGTCTCTGAAGGGCAAATTGATTGATGACGGTTCTCGTGCAAGTGTGTATGGCATGCTCCGCATACCGTTGAATGTGTTTGTAGTGCTTGCGCTGAGCACCACGAAAGAAGGTAAGAGCATCCATCCGTCCACTTGCACTACATACTAATTTGTGCTAGGCGAAGCACATCGTAACATAGTGTTCACAACGTGCAGCGCGCTACTAGTAGTTGCTGCTGTTATTGTTCATAAAGTTCTAGCATAAGGTAGGCTAACTAAATGACTCTACATTAGATAGTTCTGGCTTTCATATCAGATCAATCACTTAAATAGCTAGCGTGTTGGTCCCCAAATGAGCAACTTCATGTGCACAACAGTCACATAATGCGTCACACGCGTCTTCTAGAAGTGATGCATGATCCATAAATTGGTTTGCCGGGTATAGGATGTGGCTGAAACTCCCAAGAAAGCGGGAACCCCACGCCTCCATATTTGTCAAACGATCCATGCCAACCGAGCTGGTTACGCGTATGAGCGGGCTATCCCTTCCTAGTTTACAGCATTTGTTTCACAGATTCCTCTAATGAGGATGATCGTGCAGTCGTAATCAAGTCGACACCAGCCAACAGTATGGCTTACCGCTCCGCGTGTTTGGAGTATCGACATTCACAGCGCCCAATGTCGGACCCACTCCGCCGGCGTGTTTCGCTTGGCATAATCAAGATACTTGACATGTTCAAGTACTCTGAACTTTCAATTCCAGTGGACATCACCTTTACTTTAGCCTTCACTTCAACATCTTTAGAATACTCAACGTCAGGCTAGTCTCGGCTCAACCCTTGACGTCTGTCACGACGTCTGCTCAACTTTCTTCCACTCATTCTCTTTCATAATCACCATGACTCGATCTAGTGGAGGTAAGTAAGCCTTTTTATGTTTATATGCATCGCTAAGTAATGTGACAGGTCGAGTGGCAGCTATCCTTTTTATCGTTGTGGTTCTCATATTCATACTGCACAACGAAGAGTCAGCAAGCACCGCCCTATTACCATATCTACCGGTTTTGCCGTCACCTGGGTTGACAAAAGCATCGATTGCTCGATTGTCATGGCTCCGCGAACGCATAGCTCTCTCGGAGAAGTCGTGGCAGAAGAGCGTTGAACTACGGGAGCAGATGGCATCTCAACACCCCAACAACCCCCATATTCCCTTCTTTCCAACGGACTTCTTAAAATATCCATACACTATCTGGGACTTCTTTCCTGCAACATGGACCTGTCCGCATGACTTCCAGCGCGTTGGCCGGCTAGGAGATGGCGGAAAATGGGTCTGTGGTATGAGCATTTACGAGAGTCTTCCAGCCCCGAACTTTGCCACTGCCGAGAATGTCGAGGTCCGAGAGGTATCCAGTCCTCTAACAGAGGGAGAACTTGTGATCTACAGTTTCGGTATTAACGGGGAGTCATCCTTCGAAGCTGAGATGCTCGAACGTGTGCCTAGTGCACGGATCTGGGGCTACGATTTCTCTGTTGAGGGCTGGGGTGCTCAAATTCCATCCAACCAACGGCATCGCACATTCTTCAAGAAGATTGGTCTAGGGAAGACAGATCAACTGGATGAGTCACCAGCCTTTTACACCCTACCTACTCTGATGAAGAACAACAACCACACATACATTGACATTCTCAAAATCGATATCGAGGGCAGCGAATACGACGCGCTTGATACATTCATGGATGCATTTGATGGCATTCAGAGTGCTTCTGGCCAGAGTGTGCTGCCAATCGGACAAGTCATGATCGAGCTGCATCTCGGTGATGGGGTGAACTTGAGCAATTCAGACGCAGGAGGGAGCGTCGACTTTGATCGCTTCCGGAAATGGTGGGAGCGACTGGAGAGAATGGGTATGCGGCCAGCATGGATTGAGATAAATCTGTTTGCCGTAACGCTGGGGCAGGAGAAGTCAGATCCCAGATGTACAGAGTATGTGTGGGTCAACGCGAGGGATGAGAGGAATGTGTTGTGGAGATAAGATGGGAGTGGGTATGGGAGTAGACACGAGGCGCGTCGGGCTGAGCTCACGGCTTTGAGGAAGCATTTATCGGCGTATATAAGATTGGGACTTTGCATTTGAATAGAATACCCTTCAGGGCTGTTGGTTGGTGTGAGCAGGATATGTGATCCTACGTATGAAGTTAGGAATAGATACATGATTGCAACAACGGCCACACTTATAATGTATATATATAGAAGCAGTGCACAGTTAAGAGAATAGCATGATGGAACACTGCTCGTAACGTGGAGGATTGTCGTGTGTTGGTGTCAAGGGGTGAAGTGTGAGGAGGCAACATGATTGGCTGCATGCTCTCGGACCCACCCATGCACATGGCAATCACAATTACCTTGACAGACGTCACACATGTCCTACCACAAACCATAGTACAATCCCACTCACTAGGTACCAAAGGTATGCTTTAGCTACAGGCTCAGGTGCAGAAACACACACCCACATTACAGGTCTTCTTAATGAGTCAGTTTCATTACTGTCTTGATGCCCGAGCCTGGGCATGCTGAGCCTGCAGGAGCAGCTTCCAAGTTGAAGAGAGCTCCCTCGACTCCCACGCTTAGGAGCAACAATGTCTCTGCGTCTTCTTCGCAGCGTGATTTTGCTAACCCCACGTTAAATATCATACGTAGTCTCTCGCGTAGAGCCTCGGTCAGCGTGCTCTCAGTGCCATCGAGCTCGAGGGAAGGCACACCCCCACCACTACCACCACGGCCACAGCTTGGACTTCTCAACCCACGACCGTCGACATCGCACTCGATACGAAGGCTCCCATCAAGACCGCATCTTGTCTCCAAGCCTACCACCCAAGTCTCGTTGAGCAATGGACACGTCTTGGACACAGATATGCGCGATGATGCGCCTGCATCCAATCCCTTGAAGCAACGCACCTTCCTCGGCGTCAATCTCTCCTCCCACAGCACCAGCGATGATAGTGCAAGCATCAGGAGCTTCATGCCCGGGACAGAGAACCTGCCTGAGACAGAAAGCATCCCGGGCGACATGATGGCCCTAGAAGAGAAGTCGCAGACGGAGAAGACGCTCTTACGCACCCTTGGCCACAAGTTTCTCGATACGGAGGGGCAAACCATGTTTCCCCCTGATGCAGAATTCGAAGCAGCTTTTGACCGCGAGTTTGAAGACATTGAGCAGATGAATGCAGACGGGTCTAATCAAGGTCTGCCACACTCTGCCTTCAAGCTGCCGTGTACTGATGTAGTGAATAGACTCTGTTATGCACCAGTGGCGTGCCAAGCTCAAGCATTTCCTCATCTTATCCAGTGCTGGCAAACCCATCTATAGCAGACACGGCGATGATCAACTTATCACAAACTACATTGGTGTGGTACAGACCATCATTTCCTTCTACCAATCTACAAATGATGACCTTCGGGGCTTCACTGCAGGCGACGTGCGCTTCGTTGTCATGTCTAAAGGGCCCCTGAATCTAGTCGCCATCACTCGATTACCCGAGAGCGACTCGCAGCTTCGTACTCAATTGGAAGCACTGTACATGCAGATACTGTCAACACTCACGCTACCTAGCATGGAGCGCATGTTCGCCGCCAGAGCGAATTACGACCTGCGTCGACCCCTTCAAGGAACCGAAACACTACTGTCGGCATTGGCAGATGGTTTCACGCGAGGCTCGCCATCTACCTTGTTATCAGCTCTCGAGTGTCTCAAGCTTCGCAAGTCACATCGCACAGCCATCAACAACACTCTCCTCAAGACCCGGTCTGAGAATTTACTCTATGGTCTTATTGTCGCTTCCGGTAAGCTTGTCTCTGTGGTACGACCAAAAAAACACAGTTTACACCCTGGTGACCTGCATTTGATCTTTAACATGCTATTCGAAGCGGGCAGTGTCAAGGCGGGAGGGGGCGAGAACTGGATACCATTGTGTCTGCCTGGCTTCAATAACACGGGCTTTCTTTACATGTATGTCAGTTTCTTGAATCTAGAACACCCAACAGAGCAAATGCAAGAGCGACCACGGACTAGCGACGGGGCAGATGACGAGGTTGCTATCCTACTCATTAGCGCGGAAAAGGAGAGCTTCTATGAGCTTCGAAACATGAGAGATGAACTGGTCGAGGTACGTGTAATTTTTCTTACAAAAAGCCTCCCTATCCACTACACATAGCAAGCCCCCCTCACCCTTGCCTTATATTGGAATGCTCATTGGAAGCCTAATCATGGGGACAAGGGAAAAATTCGCGCATCGCGACCCCGCTGATTTAAGTCCGGTTCTCCGCCGCACATTTTATTTCTCGGACTCGGGCTCTGCACGGCTCCGTTGTACAACCCCACAACCCGAGTGACCGTCAAGCTTGCTCGTTTTGCACATATGTCGGAGATGTACGGCGAACCTTTTTCTAGATTTGTGACTAACAAATAGGCTCATAGAATCTCCAGCGTGATGGTTCGATCAACGCGATTAGGACAGCTGTCAAGCTGGGTCGACCAAAATGCACGGATATTGTACCTGGAAGTCCACTACGGCATTTTCTGTACAAGTCGCGAGGTAACGTGCAGTTTACCATGCCAAGCTTCTCGCCTTACTTTGAAAGTGCATTGGAGAAACGAAGGTAGGCTTTTTACAAGTCACGAGTAATAGTCCTAAGCTGAATTCTGACCAATAACAGCCTTTTGACGCTCTATACAACCCTCCACACTGCCCTTCATACTAAACCCACGACGCTCAAGGTGCACCACGTAACCAGCGCAACGTGTATTGCGGTCGCGTGGAGCACACCGCTGTTTGAACTCCTAGCTGTTGCGCCGGCGAGTACGAGCCGAAGTGCATTGGCGCAGGGTGCCAATCAGATTGTGCAGTGGGTGAGACGCGAAGAGGAGAGAGTGTTTATTATTGGAGGTGCAGTGTTTTGACGGCATAATTTGAAAGCTTGTTGAAGGGAAAGCGATAAGTATTATAGACCCCTGCACCAGCATCACTCAAGAACGAATCGAATTTAGTTCCTTGCACAGGCCACCCCTAAGCCGATATTCTCTCTTGAGCAATAATGTATCTATGAACTGTAGGTAGCTTTCCAAAAACATTTCAACATCCTACGCCATACTACGGGATATCAATGAATGGTTTCCCCAAACCCAACCCAACCCAACCCAACCCAACACACGCACACCCACTCAGCTCCAGCCCAATGTAAACGGCACCCAACCCGCAATGCTATGCATGACAACACACCAAGACAAGGATAAGAAGGAAATAAGAACGGGCGTGATAGATTGTGATTTGCTCCGATAAATGGACATAAGACCCGACCACGCACAGCGTGAAAGGGAGGGCAATCCTATCATGTCTTGCCGTTTTCATATGACATATCCGACTCCATGAGTTCTGCCTCAAGGGCGTCCCAGTCGGTTACATGACCATGTTCAGCCTGCATAGATTTCTGGCGCTTGAGAGCCGGCTCGCAGGTATCAGAGGAGGCGGTGGAAACAGCAGTAGGAGCAGCAACAGGATGAGCAGCGGTAGCAGCAGTGGAAGTAGAAGAGATACCCAGACTAGCCGCTTCAGCAGGATGAGCAGCGATCCAACGAAGGCGCCACTGTTCGCGAAGGGTGTCATACAGGAAAAGGAATTGGATCTTGGACTGGACCATGCCAGCGCGTTGGTCGCGCAGCTTTTCAATGACGTGGAAGATGGGGTCGTGGGCGTCGGGCACGTGGTCGAGGGTGCCGTGGTGGAGTTCCTGCATGAGCCAGTCGAGGGCGATGAAGGTGCCGCTACGGCCTATGCCAGCGCTGCAGTGGACGATACGTGGGTTGGTGGCATTGTCGCTGTTCTTGGCGCGCGACATGTCGATGAGGTTGAGGAGGGCTTGGCGGTCTGCGCCGTCCGGGGCAGAGAAGTCTGGCCAGGCGGAGAAGAGGAGGTGCCAGATGGTGCGCGTCTCATCAGACTCGTCGGCCGTCATTGTGATTTCGCGGACTTGTGTGCGTGCCTCGTCGTCGTGGTGCAGAGAGTTTAAATGTAGGTTGTGCAGGAAGCCGTCGTTGAACTCGTCGTGCTCGTTGATGGGCATATCGGGACTGTCTAGCGACTGAGGGTAGTAGGGATAGCACTTTTCTCGGCCTGTCTCGTGGGTTTGGGTGAGCATGATGACGACGGCTGGGTCCTGGTTCTCTTTCCAGATCATGCGCCAGATGTGCGACCAGCTATCTTGCTTGGGGCCCTGGGTGGCGATGTAGGTAAGGGTAGTGGCAGTGGCATGGTCGGGGTCAGGCTCGGAGTCAACATCTTCGTCACCGTCGTTGTCCTTGGTGGCAGCGGTGGAAGGTAGCAAGACAATAGGTGATGCATTTATATAGTCGCTATGGCCTTCGGGCACGTCGAGACGCACCCTGTTGGCCTGGTATGGGTCGACATTTGCATATCGGTTGCGAGGGGCATATTCCTCAGTGTTGCACCGGGCCTGGGCTCCATCACGCCCCCGTTCAAGTTGGGCCAGCTCGAGGGCAATCCATCGTGAATTCAGCTCTGTTGGTCTCTGGCGTAGAAAGGCGGGATACGGGGTGCCATCGTAGACAAAATGATCGACACTTGAGGGCGTACCGGGGGTGGAAGAGGGGATGATGAGGCTGTTTGTGCTCACCGAGGGGGTGACCAAGGGAGTGTTATTGATGTTGTAGGAGTTGGAGTTGGAGTTGTTATTATTGGAGTTTGTGCTGTCTCTACTATCTCTGCTCCGCGAGCGCTTGGACGACGTCGGCGATAGAGCCTCCTGGGCCGAGGCCATACTATCGACCACCTCAGTCCTGATCAGTCCGCGCGTGAGCTTCGCCTTGCGCCTCAAGGCGCGAAGTTTATGCAGTTTGAAGACGCCTTGGGCACTGCACTGGACAAGAACAGGAGAAGGCGGAGAGAGGTAAGCAAAGTAAACACACGGTAGAAGAGGTTCAGGGTCAAAGATGAAAGATCAAAAGACGACCAGGGCTAACACTGATTAGCCTCCCCGACGTGTTGACTTGTTGTGCGCCACCAAATCCTCATCTCATCTCTCTTCACCCCCCCACCATCGCCTGCGTCTATGCGCAATGGCCCCGTGGTTTGCCCTGTTTGAAGTACGAAGTACCAACTCCCATGAAAAGACTGTGCACAACCAACAGCACAAGTACTTATATACTTAGATATGCATACCTATACAAACTACAGCGCTAACACTTGCTGCAGGCTTGGGCTGTCGCAAAAGTACATACCTACTTACACCGTCACTGCAAACACTGACCCCATCACCCCCGCCCTAGCTCATTCGCAGCCCGACATTCAACCGGGCTGTTCAGAAAGCATATCGCAAGATCAACAGACTGCCAGATCTCGAACCTAGGAATGGTCAAGGCCGTATGTTTGCATCTTTCTTTGCCCTATTTGGCATCAACCAACCCTCAACCCTCAACCCTCAACCCTCAACCCTCATGCTCACCCCAACCAGGGACCGGCCCCTCCACCTTTGATCATTTCACCCAAGAAGTAAAGTCACAGCTTCGAGAAGTCACCTGGCAGAAACGACCCCCGAAATGATACAGTGTTAGCACTTATTGTTACACACATGATTCGTTTCCCTCTGGTGGCGAGTAAAATGTAAAGAAAAAATAATCATAGCAAAATACCATACCCAAGTAATCACTCACTGTCGCACATCACGCGAGTCTACATGGCGCTTACTAAACCCACCTCACCACCTCCACCCCATTTGGTCACGGATCGTCTAAACACCGACATCTAGAATCCCTCACTCCTCCTGTCCCCGTCATGTCCTGCACCTACAAATTCCCATGCACAAACACCCTAATCCTCACGCCATCTTCTATATTCCGTGTATTTACGTCTGATGACATTTTACTCAAATCCGGCTTGGCGAGTTTCGCCAACCACCATACTGCTAGTGTCTCGTAGAGGGGAACAGCGGTAGTAGAGAAAACAATAGCACTGGCAACTCAATTATCATGTGGGCAGTACCATGTCTTCGGAAGTTTGGACACATCACCATTGTCAAACACCGCCTCCCAATCCAGTCTAGCGTGATAATAAAAACACGCTTGGTACCAAATCCCAGCAGGCACACTCCCCCACCTGCTTTCACCCACGCATGAATGCAGTATTGGTTCGTCGTCATGATGACTCCGAGTATACAATCCATCCCCTCTACGGCCCGCAGACGGTTAAACTGGGTGCCCTGTGGGACCCCCAAACTTTATTGTGCCTTGCCTTGCCTCTTGTAAAGTCTCGACTCGTTACCGTACCCATTCTGGTGGGTAAAGTGCATTGTCAATCCAGTCAAGGCTGGAAGCCGGCAGGGATTGTGCGGGTATGGCGTGGAGACTGATGCAACGGGATGATCATCAAACCCTTTGGTCATGGTAATAATCCTCTTTGGCATGGAAAGATTTAGTACCTCGGTATTCGAACGTATACGCATTGTTGTATGCATCTCGGGTAGTACCAACGGTAGCTACAGTATCACATTGCGGGGGGGTTTTTTTTGGGACTATGGGTTTCATATGGAGTTATTCAATACCACTCCGATCCCATTTTGCTCTGGTCCTGAACAAGATCAGACCGTTCAAACTACTTGTAGTTGTAGTTTCAAAATTTCATCACAACACATATACTATTTAATGTAAGAAGAATCTATATACCTCTTGCAGTAACGTTTTTATGTCTTATCATAGTTTAGCGGTATTATTCATCTCCAGTGCAGGTCACATGTGGAGACTGTGCGCGTGGAATTTTGAGCCTCACGTTGCATCATGTTTGCAAACCATTAAAAGCAGCAGGCCTTCACTCCGAAATTATACTTTGTGTTCTCACTCACGCGTCGTACACTGGTGCTACAGTGTTGCAAGACGCTGGTATCACATGGTAAATCCCGTCACCCATGTTTCTACAACCCAAATTTTCAACAGCCGGTGGCCGCTCCATGGCAAACTACTCGAATGCCTACGTGCGATGCAATTTTGCGGCCTCGCGGCCTCGCTTCATGAAAACCACCGGTACCGAGAGTGCGCCCTGGTGATGAGTTCAACGGACGCAGCGCGGACGGTCTAGCACGGACTGTCCGAATCCCACCTCAGGCCCGAATATATTCGTCCTGGATGTGCTCAGAGCGGAATCAGGATGTGGGAAACCTCAAGGCTCGGCGAAGTGCCATGGCCGTATGCGACGTATGGAATACGCTGGCCCACGCCTTGAAACGAGCCGTGAGTCACACTCCCTATGGGTGTGATAGTGTCAAGACTGAGCCCAGGCCCATAACGTTAAGTCAATTAGCTCGTCCCGTACTGTAATAGTATTACGCAGTAAATAGGGAGGAATGATCAAATACCTCTAGGGCTGTGTATCGACGGTGCTTGGAGCCCCAAGGCCCGAAGAACTCGGCGGCTCGGCGTCATCGCTCCCCGCTGAACTATTTCACTCCTCCAATGCCGTGGCGCATTCATTGTGGCTAGTGTTTTGCGTGCCGCGTACTGAATATTATTGAAGAAAAAAACTACTTGAAATACGGGTGCACGCGTGCTACAATGGCTAGGCATGATTTGGTATTGGCAGCTTGGCTTACTCAGGCCATGCTGGGTCAAAAGCCATCATCCAGGATACCAGAATCAATCTGGGAAAGGGTTTGTTTTGTTGATGCCGTGGCCCAACTTGCTCATGGGAGGCTGGATGTTGTCGGCTGGGATCCGCCGCGATCACTGTTTCGAGAGGGTCACTGCCCTGTTTTTGCTTAGATGAGTGAGGCGTCGATCAGCAAGCGTTGGCTATAGAGTGAGGCACTGATGTCGATCAGGTACCCTTGTCATTACCAAGCTTGCAACTGGCAAATTGCCATGTTAGGTATCACATAAGCCGTAGCCAGAATTGCGTGCATATGCCTACATCTGCCTACCTAAGTACCGAAGGAGGTGGCAGAGCTGTAATGCCATTCAACGCAAAGCGGCGCTGGCATTAGTCGCGGAATTTCGACATGAGACGTAAAACACTGTGTGCGCCTACCAAGAATCTCGCTCACCGTGTTTGCGTCCACATTTGAATGCTGGAAGGAATCCGATTGGAACCATTTTTACTGCTCGGCTTGGAAAAACGGTCAGCCTTGAACTGTCCAGTCAGTATCAACAATTAACATCAGTATTTGCAATTGCTCATGCGCACCTGACCAAGACACCGTAGGACCTGTTCTAATATGGTTTTGCTGGTGCAAAACTTACCGCATCGTGTTTGATACCTAGGTATCCAATTAAACATCAGACTTTGGCTAGTCTTGACGACCCCAGTCGCTCGCTCTACTATGTAGATACGTATATGAGTGCTCGGACGAATGAAGTCCCTGAGACGGACGAGAAGCAGCGAAATATTGCGAGTTTCTTCAGGCAGTGATGGTTCGCAGGGATCCCGCATTGATCAATTCGTAAGCCATGCCCCTCTGCACCTGGGCAGCGTAAATAGGAGAATACTAATCAGTGCTACTGAGGTCTTTCATCCCTCTTGTCAGCCAGCTGCATATAGTTGCTTTCCCGATGGATTACGAATCGCGCGAAGCGATTGGCAACTGCTCGAGAAGGCTGACATGGCATTTGACGCTACTGACGTTACACATTCGAACTGACTTCACATAATGAGAACAATACGATCGCTTTGCGTAACGGTGCGGGAGGCTGGTGAGCACACGCCGTATAGGGGCACTGCAATAAGGCTAGTGCAGGCGTACCGCAACAATGTACAGTATGGGTCCATCCACAGCCACACTGCCTGACGACGACTCGCCAAATTCATGCTCCTTGGGATCAAACGGTGCGAGGGCCGATTAGAGTAGCGACAGATGGGAAAGATGAATCAAGTGACATTACCAACAAAAGACAAAAATGAATCATGTTGGAACCTGCTTATGTAGAGGATATAGCAAGTCTTTTGCTTGCTAGGCGTTCATAAGCAGCGAGAAAGGCGCAAAGTGGAGGCCACGAAACACTAATAACCCACGATTGAGGTCTTCGGCTATATCATTGGCGCTTGTTGGACTTTCTTAGTTGGGATCCTACTCGGCGTGTGCTGTCAGCATCAACAATTGCTGAATGCACTTACAGACATTTCGTAGGAGCATAACAGCTTCGCAACTGGCATACTTGGCATGAAAACATACATCACGATAGAGAGTATCATTTAACCACCAGAAAGGCTGCCAAATATCTGTACAGTTAAGATGGTAGACGATTGTAAATATAATCGTACTCTGCCCCATGCGGCTGCTGAGTTCTATCCGCATTGGTGTCGTTAGGCATGCCGCTTGCGACACATGGTTAGTCAAAAGCGCAATTATTTCGCATACAGGAAGTAGCCAGGCCAGACCAGTCAACAACAGTAAGCTGTTGGGCCCAGTAATTTTTTCTTCTCATTCGGCCGAGGTGCAAATACATCATTATTAGTGATGAGCCTTTATGATGACGCCGTATAAGTACCATCTATACTGTGCGGCAATTGTTTCTGCCTGAGGAAGAATCCGAGAAACGAGCGGGCCAGAATCTATGACCTAGTAACAAGGCAAAGGACCTTCTTCGTTGATTTTGACGTGCTCATTTTCGAGCCTGGATGCGGTTTTTACCATGAGCCGAGACGGACGAGCTGAGGAGCATAAGATCTCCGACAGCTATGTAGCGAATAGCCGTCACCTGCTCCGAGCTGTGGTCGACGAGGATTCGGCGTGTTTGGCATTTTCCTGTGGACGGTGCGCAATGTTGGCCGATTCCGCTTTTCCGCCGATTGTCTTTGTAAGGTTCGGGTAGCGCCAATTCATCCCCTGCACCCTTGCACGCCAACTAATGTAATCCAACGTGCTCCGGCGATGATGTGAAGACCAGAGAGGTTTAGTCAGATAGGGTGGGTCGAGCGCGTAATTACACTTTCAGTACTGAGCTCCTGATCCTCACACACACAGGGTTATCGCCGAAGGTCCGCCTGCAGCTGTCCTCTGACGTGAATAGATATAATGTCATGCTCCCCACTCAAGCCATTTATGTATTTACGAAACATTTTTCCACCTGGACATTTCACAGCCTTAATTTTTGGAAACTATAGGTACAATCAGATTGTACCCTAATAGTATCATCGACCAGGATAAACATCCCCCTCCCCCACGCACACGCCTGTGATTTCTAAGCACTATGTCCTCGCATCGGTCGAGTTCAATGGAGGCCCAAGATAATATTAGGAAGCGAGTTTGCAAAGCTTGCGATCGCTGTCGATTGAAGAAGTCAAAAGTATGCATCCCTATATGTTTATAACACGCTGCTTCGCAGATTAACTTTAGTAGTGTGACGGAGCTAGTCCATGCAGTCGGTGCAAGGCTGACAATGCCATCTGCGTGTTTGGAGAGAGGAAGAAGTCACAAGATAAAGTATACCCAAAGGGGTGAGTTACTCCAGCCACAACCGCTCTGGGACTGAGGCGCTGACAAGCTGTAGATATGTCGAGATGCTCGAACAACAACAGACCCAACTTGTGGCTGGGCTTCGAGAACTGTACAACAGATTACAACAAGGCGAGAGCTGGCCAGGGCCGCCACTATGCGAAAGTTCTGGAGGCCATCCGTTAACTCACGATATTCTCGAACGACTTGATCTCCTACATCCATCGAGTAACCATGGTAACAACTATGAAGGGTTTGAGGAAGATTGCAGCCGGATGCAACAGAGGTTGGTTGAACAAGGAGCGCCCTTTACGCGCAGGAGGGGATCTGTCAGCTCTGAATCCGACCATGGCCATGCGTCTTCAATATCATCGTATGGAGGAACACCAACGACAAAATCTTTCGCCTTGGACAGTCCGTTTGCACGTCACAACGCACCGCCTACTCCGCCCATGAACAGCCCGTTCCCCCGACAATCGCAAATCGTGCCCGCCGTCAAACAAGAGTCGCCGATGATCTCGTCAACGTTCATGAGCACGGGTGTGCTGGATCCTTCAACATTGTCGCGGCCCATATGGCTAAACGACTCTATGATGATGGACGAGCCGGTGGACTTTAGTAAGCCCATGTACGGATACGACAGTTTTGCTGGGTACGACCAGAGCATGATGATGGACACCATGGCAATCAACCCTAGTGACCCGATGATGCCAGATTGGAGTGGCAATACCGACTTGGACTTTAGCTCTTTCATACAAAATCCGGTGGGTGTATGATTCAGAGATCGGTTATTCATACACTCATCTTTCGTTCATTTTGCAGCGTTTAAGCATTTTGGAAACAGGTCATAAAGGTTATCGGCGTTAAGGGCGCTCCTTTCGGACGTTCGGAGTTAACGGTCAGCGAGCATCATCTTTTGTTGACAGGTATCACGATATCCATTGCTTCAATGGTTCATTATGACAACAGCAAGGTACCTGGGTAGCGCTGCCGCCTCGGCGACAGTAGGTAATTGGATAGATGCTGAAGAGGATAGCGATATTAGCAGATCAGATTAAGTTTGTACCATATGTAACCAAGACTTTGTCTCAGCTCTCGCACGGTACATTGATGACTAATCTAGTTGGAAAGCCTGTTCACCACTTCGACTCGCGACTCGCTTTCTGCCCTTGGGAAATTGTCCAAATCAGGAATTCCGTTCAAATTGTCGGCCTCCATACTCGATATTGGGATACTTCCCAATTGTCACTCACGTGCAGGTGACAAGGCGGAAGAATTAATGAGTTCCACCTCCTGATTAGGCTAATTAACACAGCTTGTGTGGGTACAAGACAGTGGTATACCACTCTGCCTCCCACTCGCTCTGATAGCAGAATTACTCAACATATACCTACGTATCTCCCAACCTTTTCCCCCATTGAAAAGACAAGATAAGACACACTCACAAGCCAACCACACCTCAAGAGGTAGCTCAGGTGAGTGTCTCGACCGCAGAAGCCCCGCATTGGCACCTAGTCCCCCGCATTACCAATATGCCCCTCATGCAACCTGCTCAAACTTCGCATCGGCCCATGGAAACACATCATTCGATGGCTTTAGCCTTGGCTGCCTTTCCCCACCAGTCTTGGACAGCCACACTAATTGGGCGTACTGCAGACCCAGCTTTTACTTTCACTCGGACAAGCTAGACCGCTTCAAGCTCACCATGTCTTCAACCAAGGCCTTCACCTTTCTCCCATTGGGTGCCATCATTCAGAAGTTCACTGTCAACGGCAAGAATATTGTCCAGGGTTTTCCGACAGCCGAACTTTACAAGAAATATAACTCTCCCTACTTTGGCGAAACCATTGGTCGAATTGCAAACCGAGTCTCAGGAGCAAAAATTAACGACTTGAATGGCAAGTCGTATCCGCTTGCCGCTAACAATGCCCCAAACTCACTCCATGGTGGTGACAATGGTTGGGGAAAGCGGGAGTTTGAGGCTTCAACTGTCGACCGCAATGGCAAGGAAACCACTCTCTTCAAGTATACCAGTGTGGATGGAGAGGAAGGTTACCCCGGAACCGTAGAGTTTAGAGTTTGGTATACACAAGAGACGGAGAAGGTTGACGGGACTGAACGCGAAGTTTTACACATAGAGTACGAAGCAGAACTTGTTGGAGATGAGGTGGATGAAACTGCCATCAATATCACCAACCACAGGTAAACCCTCTCTGACCCGCTCACAAAAAACATTGCTGAGAATTTTAGCTACTTCAACCTTACTGGCGGACCCAGCATTGCTGGAACAGAGGTCAGCCTGTTGACCAATAAGTACCTGGTCGTAGACGAAAATCTCATCCCTCAAGGACCTATCGAGGAATTCCCTGGCGTTAAGCCCCAGACAGCTTTTACGTTAGGCGAGCAAGAGCCCGACATTGACCACTGTTTTGTTGTCAACACTGATGCGAAAAATATCCCCATCGACACCCGCTCGGAACCTTTGGAAAAGCTCGCGTCTTTCTACCACCCAGAAAGCAAGATCCACTTGGAGGTTTTCAGCACTGAGCCAACATTCCAGTTCTACACTGGCAAGCACATTGACGTTCCCGCAGTCGAGGGTCTTCCGGCTCGAGGTTCGCGTTCAGGGTTCTGCGTTGAGCCTGCTCGTTATGTAAATGCGGTTAACGTTCCTGAACAAAAGTCGCAAATGGCTCTGAAGAAGGGTGAGAAATACGGCTGCAAGATCATCTACAAGGGTTGGCAGGCATAGGTGCCTCAACCTATCTTGCATGTTAGCATTGACTGACACCCTGTTTTCATAATGATGTGTAGAGAGCTTACATTTCTTGTGAGATGATTGAGTCGCTTGTAAAAAAAAATATATATCCCGAGCAACATTATGACTATCTCCATCTTTTGGGTTTCTCATCGTTCTATGTAACACCAAATGCTCCACGGTCCTATGAATTTATGCAGAACATGTTGATACCTCTTGAGTATTGTCATATATTACCGCTGTACAAGAGCTTTATATCGCCTAAACTTGCGCAGCCAACGCTCGGGCATCAATGTGCCTTACGCCCAGCCCAACTCTATCCACCCATAATCGGCCCAGACTCCACTTAACAGATTCATGACGCTACAAGCCTTGTTTTTCAAGAGCCAACATGCTTTACGTCACGTTCTACAAAACGTCTCAGGAGCGGCACCGCGGCCTTGGGCCCGGCCTTTGCATAACAGCCACAAAGCTAATCGAACTTGGGGGTTTGAAAACTCCACAAGTGTGTTTCAGGACCTGTTGAATCGTGTTCGGTAAGCAGATAATTAGTATGTGTTAGTCAGCACCTTATAAACAGAGTCGAAAACGAACCATTTGCAAGGCTCGTCCGGAAAGCCCCACTATGCTAAAGATAAGCCTTTGGTCGTTATGTACATTGTGGGCGTGATGATTGTAAAACAGGCAGGGCCCGACATGACAATGAACTATGATCAAAACACCACGTTGTGAGTACGTTTGACATGCCATCTCAGATGGTCTGTGATGAAGGCGTATACGATTTCGCTCACAGCTCATAATATTGGATACATCTGTTCGCCTTCTCTACTGCTACTTTGTGCAAATTGCAGGGCTATACTTGGTTAATCTGCACGGCGCAAAATGTTGAAGTAGAATCAACGCTACCATAACTTCACAGGTTTCGCTAGATTTGCAGATGCTAAAGGTCATAGCAAGGAACGATAAACCCGGCAATGCTTATTGTTTGCAAATGGTGTTGAATACAGGTATATCGAGTTAAAAGAAACTTGCAATTTTTGTTAACCTACTACATTACACATCTTGCGGGATAGGATGTTAGATCAAGCATGACGTGATGAAACCTTAGACAGCATTTTTTGCTTTATATGGCTCAATCAGAAATAGGTACATGTTAAGGCTATTTTTTCAATATATTTCTATCTGACTATAAAGGTCAAGAAGGACCGATAATATTACAAGAACTGAAAAGACCTATCAACCAAAAGCCTTCAAGCCCTCAAACCGCCAACAACTAAGATATCAGGACATACCAGGTACTACCTTATCGATACCGTTGACCATTTGTGAAGGGGCGGGAGACCCCGGCAGTGGTAGTCCGTCCGGCATAGAATCATGTTGCGGCAGGGTGAAGTCCATCTCGTTCTCGTACACCCAGATGTTCATCCCCAAGCTGTAATCGCACCCCAAAATGCGGTAAAGGATAGTGTGGATGGTTTGCTGGGCTAATGATATTTTGTTAATTATTTTCGCAATGAGAGATGCTGCGGAACCAATCTCCACCCTTGTACCACCAACGCTTGATGGTATCAACAATCCGTTGGCGATGGTATGTGCTAGTTCGCATACCCTCCGCTCCACGAAATGTTTGGCGGTTGCTGGGGTAGACCTGCACATCACCCGCAGTGCCTTGAAGGGTCGAGGACGAACACTCGTAATCTGACGCTGGAGGTGCGAGCTCGACGGGATTAACTCTGCTTCGGGTGATGCGGGATGTAGGTAGAATGTGCTTATTGTGGCGAGCAACGGAAGAGAAACGCTTCTTTAACGCAACCTTATTTTTGCGGGAGGCTGTGAACTCTTCGTCGTCTGAAGTGTCGCAGGTAGCAAGGTTATCTCGGAAAATGGCTGTGGGTATGTTTAAGGCCGTTGTAGGATAGCGTTCACCGACTGCGTGAACTTGGTCACCGCCACGTCCGAAGACGTTGAGGCGAGTTGATTGTCGGTTTGAGTCCAAATCAATGTCGATGGGTAAGGCGGGTACAGTGCATGCAGATGTGAAGGTGCTTGTCGTTGCGTCCGAGAGCGTGTTGCGAAGGTGTGATGGTCCGGTGCGAGACGATTGCATTACTGGGCCGCGGGGCGGGAGCGAGATGTCAGCATATGGATTTTTTGTTGTGTTCCAGGGGTAGTTTTTGTCATAGTTCCAAGGACGCGTTGTAGTTGCTGTAGGTGTCGAAGCAAACGATCTTACCGATCCCGATGAAATAGTTGACTCGACTGATGTACGCAGAGCTCCGTCACTCAATGTGTAAGAGCAAGTATGCATGGCCTTGGTTGGAGGTGTACTGAGCCTGATAAGAGGAGAAAGTCGAACTGTTGAGGCGTGTGTTGTGTTCTTGTTTTTCTTTCGCGCACGTGGGCCAGCTTCACTGACGTCGTTTTCAAGTGCTCCATCACATTGTTCACCCGAATATACGCTACCCCTCCTCTGGCCTGTAATCTCCTCGAAAACATCATCTTCTACGACAATTAGCGCAGAAGACCCGGGTACGGGACGCAGTCGCCGAGAGGATCGTTTCTCTACGGGTGGATGAACCTCTTGAATTTCCTCGATCACGTGCTCCATGATTTTGTCCTCCTCAGGGAATTCAATGGTTTCGCGAAGCTTCTTTTGTTTGCTGTGATCGTCCAGTGACAAGGAAGGCAACATCTCGGTAAAGCGCTCTGTGAGCGGTGCTACGGATGGGATGGTTACCTGGTCAATCTCTTCTATGAGATTCTTAGGGGAATAGGCACACCTCGCTTCAGCCCTATCAATCATTCCAGTAGGGTTTACTGGCTCTTCCTCTGTAATATCACCCAGAAGATTCTTGACGAGATCTACGCACTTGATGCTATTAAAATACAAGAGAGACACCTCATTTCCACATTTCCGTTCCAGAGGGCGACTATCATGAGCAATGTTACCAAACGCGTCCCGACACTGCTCAAGTAGGTCGTCTTTGCAAAATTCTAATGTTGGCAAGCCACGCGCAGCTATTAAAGGTATGCCGTGCATCGTTTCGAAAGTATGACTCTTCGTGGCTGTGGCATCAGTCTCTATGGCTGTTGACTTGTCGAGCGGGGTGGAAGAAACATGATGTCTGCCATCGACAGAACAAAACCGAGAGATTTTTAAATCACTGGTGCGTGTATCCAGACTGGAAATTTCGTCCGATTCCTTGAGATTTTGGAGTTGAAAACATCGGGGGGCATTGTATCGAAAAGCGGATAATCTCAGATCAGTAGTTGTATCTTCCTGAATAATAGATATAGGCAGGCATGGCTCCTTCAAGCCATGGAGGGGATTCGAGAACGAATGGCGGACACCCCAGGATAGATGTGTCGTTGTCCGGCTGTCTCGACCGTTGTGCTCTGCCGGTAAGGACACAATGACTGACGAAGAATGCTCACCAACTTTCAAAGAGTTATCTTGTGGGGGGTATACCGAGATAGTCTCTAATGGTAAATCGATTGTCGGACAGCCACAAATCTCCGGAGGCGCAGAAGGAATCATAGCTATACTAACCTGCACGGTATTGGTAGGACTGCTGTGCTCGACTAATGGGAGAGAACTATTCATCTCGGGAACGACATTCGACTTGACTAAAATTTGACTGGGTTTTTTAGAGAGATATGCATACTGTTGTAAAAGGGATTCTGGCGTAGCTAAATCTCTCTGTTTTACTGGCTGGTTTGTGGTATTCTTGATACTGTTTTTGACTGACAGCTTCTGTTTAGGATCTACATGCCTGCTTTTCGTGAAACGCGCTGGAACAACACGACGCATTAAGTAAGCTCCGACAGCATTGACCCGCTGAGCTTCCTGGGAAGCACTGGAATCTCGAGGTGGCACTGCAGGCGGCTGTTTAGTGACGCTCAGAGTGGACGAGGACCCTGAGAGTGAAATCGACCCTTGCTTAACACTCGGCCTTGAGCTAGCTCGAAGCTTGCCTGCGACCATAGACAAGCTCGATTCACTAGTTACACCATGAACCCTACCAAGTCTTTTCTGTATAGGGCTTGAACAAAATATGGAAGAAGCCGTTTTGCTCTGTTCGAAGTTTGCCGAATTAGAAGATGAAGGGAGTCGTGATGTAGGCATTGAACTTGTACAACCCCAGCTTTTACTGTTCTTACGAATTGGAAATAATGGATTTTCCGCCTTAATAGAAAGGCGGCATTCGAGCAACGGGTTTGCTGCCAGCTGTTCTGTATTTACCTCTTCATCTGGGCTTGGATTACCCAAAACAGGGTGGGGTACACCCATGCAAGAATTGGACGACAGCTTATCCGAAAATCTTTGAGTACAACTAGTTTTCCCTATCTCTACTGTGGGATTGATCTGAAGCTTCATCCCAATGTTTGATACAACATCCTCATCTTGCTTGGACCCAGTGTGTTCATAGCCGGCCAATAGATCCGAAATACCGTCTTCAGTGTTCTTCTCAAGGCTGCTAGGTGAGGCTGGCATTGATTCGGGCCCAATTACGAGAATGTTGGAAGCTGTGCCTCTAGTCATGGCGGGAATTGAATATTTGACGGCGAATTCCAGCGTTGAAGAGTCAATGACACTTGATGCAGCCTGAGACAGAAGCGCAGAAGAGCTACTCACATCCTCATTCAATGGACTGGTAATAGTTTGGTCCAAGTTGCTACAATTATTTGTAATGTTACCCCCAGCAGTGGGCGAGCTTGTTGATGAAACAAGGTCGCCAATTGTAGATACCGGCTCCAGTCCTTTACGAATCATAACCCTTGTGATAGGTCGTGGTACAGGCGATGCCGGAAGTTCAGCTAAAGCGGGGACTTTGAAGCGCTCAACCTCAGCTAAGTTTGTGGTCGTTGAAGCAGCTCTGAGATTTGAAGGTGGTCTGACAAGGGTTCGTCCCAGGGGTATTTTCTTGCTATGATGCATAAGGCCTGTCACAACTGGCTCTTTCTCCCACCCGCTAAACTCGTTGCTCTCAAATTGTTCACTGTAGTCGTAGTATGGGGGACTACTGGATATGGTATCATTTACCGCGCGAGCCAAGGCGTCCCTCCCCAGTTGTTTGTCTGACAGGCAGATAGCTCGACTCATTGGCATACCATCCCTCGGCGTTGGAGGTAGAGGCATATCTGATGAAGGTGTATCTATGTCGGTCCGCATGTTAGTCGAGCGACTTGAACTGGACCCCTGGACAGATCGGCTTAGATTGCGAGCTTGCGCCACAGCTGGGTAGTATATACTAGGGGGCGAATTCAAAGGCACAGGATCTGCAAACATCATCCGCTGATAGGAGCCTGGCGATGGGCCTCGCCTTTGGCCACGAACATCCCTAGGTGCGTGTATTTTCTCCCGGTAACGGCCAAGGTTTGTGTCAGATGTAACCCTCAGCGTCGCCTGACCAGGACGGTGTGCTTGTTCTAGGTTTCTGTATGTTTGCAGGTGCCTTATCTCTGATGCGGGAGGGTCCAGCCAGTATCCTGAGTTCACAAGATGAACTTGATCTCGAGGTCGACCTAGTTGTGCAAAGGGTGAAGTGGAGCGCGGTGCATGAGTGTGGCTCTGGAGGCTCACTGTTGAGCGATTGTTAGAAAACATGCGAGGCGCATGCTGCTGCATTGAATGTGTTAAAGACGAGGAGCGTTGGGAGTCTCTATCTCTATCACGTGGATATAACCCACGCGACATGTTGTGCACGGGCTCTCGCGATGGCTGTGCAGAGGACGAAGAAGAAGGATTCTGTCGACGGTGCCTGTTTTGAGGTTGGGAATGGGATGAAAGCGAAGAGGCTGTGCTGCGTCGGCTAGGTGCACTAGGTTGTTGTGACATTCGTGAAGCAGGGCCAACATTATGCCCATCACTAATGGCCATCTCAGTCGAAGTGCGCAGCATCGACATGACACCAGGACCGGCAGATGTTAGGAGGTCTTGCTTAGGTGGCCCACCGCCTGCTTCGCCTGGATGTTTATTTGTCATCCGCGATATGGCAGACATATCCGAGGCGAGACTAGTACGACCACTTCCGGGCCTGTTGGGGTCTCTGTTGGCGAGCACCATGGTGCCGCTGGTGTAGCTATGCTTTTATATGAACGTGGCTGCGTGTGATGCAAGTAAGATGGTGCTGTGGGCTGTCAAGAAATCAGCGTGACCATAGGAAGTAGTCGTTGAAGCTGCAAGGCGTACGATATCCAAAAGAAGAAGAAGAAGAGCAACAGCAACGGCAACACCGTGTTCATAAGCTTTTCTAATGAAAAGGAGAGCGGATTTGGAATGGAATTTGGCTGGATAGTGGTGAGGGTGGTGGGCAGAGAAGGGGAAGACGAGCCTGGTTGACAAAGTGACTTGAACAAGACCACTCGTGCCTGCCTCACCAACTCACTCGTTGACGACGATAAGAAGAAGGTACACAAGTAACAGAGGAAGAAGATGTGGAGGGTCTGACGGTGTTGGTACAACACTTTTACGCCTACTCACTCACTATTCGACTGCATGCCGCTGCGTGTTTTCACCAACGGTTCCATCTTCCAGTCCGCTGTCATACAGAGCCTGGTCTATCCACATGAGGCCAAATGGCGCACAGCTCTTTCGATTTCAATGGACGCCCAAAACAAAAAACCGCTTTCCTCATCAGAGCCTACTGTGCCTTTCCTCCCCTCCCTAAAGGACGAGCTGCAGCTGCCCAAAGCTGCACACACTCATCTCTGTGGCAACCACTATGTACAAAGGGACTGCCGTCACTTGCTCTTCATTACGACATTATAATCCAGGAAAGGGGCGAACACGATGTGCATGGCCCAGATAATAGCCTAAAAGGCCCAAGAAAAAGACGATACAAAAAGGTATGCGTGCAAATCATCAAACATCCAAAAGAAGTAATCAAGGGGTATATAACCAGGCGACGCCAGACATAAATGCCAAATGTCCGCTGAGGAAAGGGAAAATTGAACTGCACCAGCTGACGTCACTCAGGGATGGGGTTAATATCACCCGAGCGCTTCTTTGTGAATAGACGTTTGAGCGACGTGAAGCTGCTTCGCTTCGACAGCCGCTTGCCAGAAGCTTGGGAAAATCCGCTATTGGCAGTATCAGGCCGGCTTGGTGGCGCTGATGACTGAGCAGATCCAGGCGGAGGACTAAACGCTGGAGACATGGCACCGTATCGTCCAGAGATGGAGCCTTTGGGTGTGCTTCTTGCACTATTTGGAAATAGTCCAAACTGGGCTGTCGGAGACCTTGTTGTTGCAGTAGACGGTGAGGCCACCGACACACCAGACAGAGACGAGTAAGCGGAGTCCTTCCCCGTCAATGGGGGGCTCTGCTCTCCCTGCTCTAGTTTCGACAATCGATTCGGAACTGGATTCGCACTCTCTTCGGTGCTGAGATTTGACAGATTCCGCCGGTGACCGAAGCCACGATTGGCGCGACCGAGATCAACCTGGGGCGGTTTTCTGCCTCGTTGATTGTCGCTATGCCAAGCTTCGTGGTAGTATTCGGGCTGTAGCTTGACAATCTGTGTTCGTACATCTGCGTCGGATTTTGATGTTCTAGCGGAAGAGGATGTTGACTGTTCGCTCCTCTCAGGCATAGGAGCGGGATTGGGATTAGGATTGGCGATTCGACGACTTTGTTCACCCTGTATCAGTTTCGACACAAAATGTCGTTGGGCAACATCTACATCCGAAGGAGTTGCGGTCGCACTAGTGGCTAAAGGTAGAAATGCTGAACGCTCGTTCGGTACTGGTGGCAGATCTTTATTTGCAGTCATGGTTCGGAACCCATGGTCTCTCGAGTTGGATGAGTTGCGGGAAGAAGAACGAGTGGTAATCTGAAATATATGTTAATAAATGGTTCAACGTGCCAATATCTGCGACCATGTTGTGGACATGATATTTGGGAGCAAGCAATCCTTACCAAACTTCGTCGACTGGCAGCTCCACAACGCTTCTCAATCTCGTTGCAGTAACTGCTAACCTGTACAAGCACTTTCCCAAGCCTTTCTGCTTTTACTAGCAGGCTTTGTAGGAACTGGGCCCAGCCACCAGTGTTCCCACACATTGCTGAGTATATCTTTCCAACATCCTCGTTATATTTTGTCCATTCTACCCCAATGTCGAGCAGATAAAGGTCGAGCCCGTGGTTTGCGTCCCGAAAGATGCTCATGTCAGTCAAATAGTCGTTGAGCATCTGCGACATGCGAGTAATAGTACGTTCAATAACCACGTTTCCGTCGAGTAGCTGAGCGCGGTATGAGCGGTCCTCGAGGAGGCGGTCAAATTCGCTTACATGCTCCATGGGTACTTTTAAGCACTTATGGCGGAAGAGCATGTCCTTCAAGCTGCTCTCCAGGTCTTCATTGGCTCGCTGGAGGAAGCCGTCCAATTCGTTGACATGCTTGAGGAGAATGTCAGCGACATCAGCAACCGATTTCTCTAGATGTTGGTGCAAGAGATGAACACCGAAAACGATCTGTGTGACTGTCTTGAGCAAAGGATGATATTTGCCCTTGGGGTAATATCTCCAATGACAATTATATGTATAGTTCCAGGAGAGTTCTTCGGCGCCTTCCTCTCGACACAACATGTGCTGTCGATGCTTGACACTCTTCTTGGGACTCTGAAAGGGAATGTAGCCGGTCTCACCGGTGGCGTCGAGCATCGACTCCTCAAATGGAGCCTGCATCACGGCCAGTGGGTGTAAAGGGAAGGTGGCTGTCATGATGTGATTGTCGCGCTCGTCGTGCCATTCGTGAGGATCGCGTTGGGTTTCGAAGCTGCGCCGGCGTCGCTGAGATGATCTGCTAAAAGGAACCATAGCAGAGTGACGATGGGGAGCAGCCCAATCTGCCAACGGCCTTGGACCCCCGAAGGCCGGGAGAGGTGACTGCTTGAAAGATGGAACAACCAACCGCAGACCAGAGTCTAGACTGCCGAAACCAGGGCTGGGACTTGTGGGAGCATATGCATAAGCAGGCGAGGGGCAAGGGACCAATGGTTATGGGATAAACATCTACATACAGCTTGCCAGCTGTTCTAGCAGGGAAGTCAGGGGGGTCCGCATGCTGATGGGAGAAGAATAGCAAAGGAAGAGATGGGTTCAGTTAGAGGACAGGCATGTGCGACAATGTTTTAGCGGTGCGGGAGTGGACGGGAAAACGACGCTTGGATGTGTTTAGACGGTTCCAGTGCTCCCTCCCAGGGAAATGAAAAACCCTCGGCCGCGAGCCTGAAACACATGTGCCAGTCAGAGGTGGCGCTTCTCCTCGCCCTGAGCATGGTCCTTTGGCTGCGCGCAGTGCGTGCAGTAGTCATGGCCTGCATACAACCGGCGTCTGGTAGTACCCGAGACGGTGCAACGCCTCGTCTATCACAGCGGGGAAGCGAGCCCTCCACCAAACAAAACATGACCACGAGCCGCAGGCTCCGGTCGCATGGCAAACTACGTTTCAAATCTTGGCCACCGCAAACTCAACTGTTTATACCATCTGGGTACTTACAAAACCTAGGTAGGTAGGTAGTTTGGATTCACACGTCGCCCCTATCACGTTCACCCTCACATGCCGAGGCCCCTGACTCGTTGATCGCCTGAACGACCATGTCAATTGCTGCAATACATGTCATCAACGACTTCAAGAAGCATCATCTACATCTAGACATGGTAATATCAGCCACTACCTAGGTACACATGACCCACATAACATATGAGGAGGCATTATAAACATCGTTAGCAGGCTGGTTGACTATGGTTATTCCTTTGCTTTACCACCCACGCCACCTTACCCACACATCAACAACCTCATCACCACCCTCATCTCCATCGACAACCAAATACCATCCAAAACCAGCACCAGCAACACACGCGTGATTCGGCCAAACCATCAGCTTATCGCCGATCGTCAACGGATTACACTTGGGCTTATCGCCCTCCCAGGTCAAAATGCCATGCTCCTGGCTTATTCGTCCAACAACCCAACCAGTCTTGTCGCTCGACTCGTCATACACTGATACAGCCCCCGAGTTCCCAAGATCAGGAGTCACAATACCCCATCCCGGATACGACTTACATGGTTCACGCCCCATTGCTAGCGAGCCTGCTGAAACTAGCGCCTCAGGCTTCGCGCGCTCTAAGTACGTGGACGTGACTTCGACGAGCATGCGGATGGCAATGGAGTCCTTGGAAAGAGGCTGGAAGCTTTCGGTAGCTGCAGCATTTGAAGGGCGCGCGTGTGTAGCAATTTGTTGGCAATCCAATAACGGGTATACACCAGCATGTAATTCAACATAGTATTTACTCTTCAGCCGCTCCAAAATTTCGTGGAATTCCTCGGTGCGTGGCGATGACGAAGAGAGCATATTTTGCGCCGCAGTCGCAGTGGGCGTCGCACCTACGCTCAATACCAATTTCTCGTCAAAACTTTTGGGAACAATCGAGCACGCTCTTTCTAGGCTGGTCAGCTCTTCAATCAACCCATTCGCTGCATCATCCTCTGAAGACCCTGCGTACGAGTGCCCGTAATGCGAATAAAATCCTCTCAAGACAGTCCGATTCTTAAATTTTGCAACGGCATGCACCAGTTCTGCAAAGCCCGGCGAATCGGTCTTGATGCCCGCGCGACCGTAACCTGTGTCTATCTTAATTAGAACGTTGAAACGAACGTTCGAGATCATCAATGCATCTTCCAACTTCTTAAACGCGTCTATGTTATCAATAAGCAAATTGACAGATCCAGGCTCCAAGTTTTCCGCCAAACGCACAAGTCGCGGTACAACTGATTGTGAGACTGGTACACCGTAGAGGATCTGCATCCTAGTTAAATCAATGGTCATGATGCCCTAAATTGCAACCACTTCGAGAAAACCGAAAAAGGGCTTACGCTTGATTGTCGTTTATTACCCTGATAGTCTCTGACCAACGGCAACAAATTCTCGGCTTCGATTACAGTGCTGACTATGAAATTTGCCAGTCCTTTTGTGCCAACTTGAAGTTGACTCAACTCAAGAGTTTTGTGACTTTTGATGTGTGCGCGGAAACCGATACCAAGATCCTCGCATACTTGTAGTATCGTAGTACAATTCTTCATAATCTTAGCCCGATCTAGGATCACATTGGGCGTTGGAAGGGCGCTCAGTTTCTGCCCAACGTATCGTGCTGTTAATGATGCTTTTGAGGGGACTGGGTAGTCTGCGATTGGAGTCAAGGATGCCATTTTGTGTCGTGTTGGTCTTGAAGAGCAGTCGGCAGGATGTGTGGGGTTGTGTTCTGCGCTAGATATATAAAATCGAGGCCGCGCCGGACGAGGTGGGGCGGAGAAAGATTGTGCGGAGTGAGACCTTGGTTTTCCTACCGACTTTTCCAGGCTATGGAAGTTAAAGAAATGTGGCAACGAGACTGGAAGTGTATCGCCAGTGTTTAAACAGGGTAAAATAACGTAGCTGAATAGTCTTGTGTGGCGAGAGATCGCTACTCGTCATATATCATAAGTGGTGTAAAGTTCAGAGCCTAGACTCTGAGAAAAACACGCTGCCCAATACCTATACAATCGCATTTCATAGGGCCTCAAGGATGGCTAGACGAAATGCCAACTAACAAATGGTTATATTGCATACCGCTGAACTACTCACGCATTTGCTTAGAGCTACTAGCTATGATGTGCATTCTCAAATAGCTGATCCTCCGGGCCAGGCACTACTCAACCTCCTTCTCTTTACCATCGCACTACCAGGGCTGATGCTTCTGCTCACAGCGTTTGTATTTGTAGCTGCAAAACTATTCTCCAGTATTGCGTCTTCAAGATCATCTTCCTCCTCGATCCTCTGCACCACATCAAGCGGCGGCTCTTCCTCAAATACAGCCTGCAAATCTGCATGTGGGTTCATTTTCGTCCACTTCCAGAAGCTACTATCAAAGAGCCAAGAAGAGCGCTTTGAGGGACCAGGACCACTAATTGTATTGCGGCGAGATGGTTTCCAGAGGGCGGCACGTTCGTGGTAGGCTATGGCGACAAGAATAGGTGCATTGAGAATACGGACGGCCGTAATATTGATCTTGTGGAACCACCGTGGGGTTAGTAGAAATTTTAAAGGCAATAGAACGACCAAAGCAAAGAGATTAAACGGTGGTCGGTAAGCGAACAGCGAATCTGACTTCACGCCCTCAAAAGTGAGAACCGCACGGCGGAATTGGATCTCAGCCGTAGCATCAGCTGCTATTTTGGAAAACGTATTGCTGAGAATGGAAACGAGGACCGTAAGGAACAGCGTGTTGCCGAGAAATGCATAGATGACCATGAGAGTTGGACCGAGAATCTCGTGGAAGCCAGGTGCTTTGTCGATGCCAGTACCGTCAAGCCCAAACCAAATCCAGAGCATCCATTTAGAGATGGTGATGATGCTATGAGATTCTTCCCAACCGACATCAGGGTTGCTAATGCTGAGCCACTTGAGTGCCAGTAAAAACCCCCCAAAACACCAAAAAGCGATAAGGCTTAGCGCTGTGAATTCCTTTACCATGGCTCGCAGAGCAATAAACAGCATATTTTCCGGCATCAAGTTAAATGCAATACGTGGGAAAAGTATCGGCGAAGCAACAGCGAGGACATCAAGTGCTTGTCTGCCAGTCTCGTCCCTCCCCGTCATCCAACCGTTGAAGCGCATCCCGAGGTATATGAGGAAGATCCCGGCGAATGTAACGTCAAGAAACGCCCACAACTCTTGTGTATGTACTTCCCAGCCGTGCTCTAAACAGGAAGCAAGTTCGTCTAATACCCAGCCAGCGCCGTAAAGCATGAAGACAAGCTCGGCAGTAGTGAGTTTGTTATCTTGTCGTGCAGTCATACACCAACAGTACAATACCAGGAGTATAATGAATTGCACAACTTCGATCATGTTGCGCGTGCGAGGTACCATGAGCCGATACTGATTTAGTATTGGCGCTTTGCGAGGATCATATAGCGAGATTGGTTTGTGCTTGTAATGATCAGGGATGATGTCCATAAAGGTAGTTGGTGTATAAACAATGCGGCCTCGATAAATGGCGTCAATAACCTTCTGACTGGCAGAGCCACTAAGAAGGAGCTTGCTCTCAGACACTATTGCGACTTCCAAAGCTGTCAATTTGCCTTCATAATCACCTTGTTGCCGATAGGATGTCGTAAACTGTCTAAAGTCTGATCTGTACCTGTCCGGACAGCGTTCCTCGGGCGCCCCTTGAAAGGGTTGAAAAGGGGCGACGAGAATCTGGGCCAAAAGCAAAAGCCCCGGTTTTCCTACGCCATCTTCATCATGTCGGCGAAGGACCTTCATTGCAACGAGTTCGCAAAGGTTCGCTCTAGTCAAATCCACGGTTTGGTGGTGCTGCTGAAAGTGCTGTTCTCGCAAAAATTGCATCCGATTCACCAGCAAACAATACACAATTGAGATATCGTCCTCGTTGTACAGGCGATCTACGAGCGGTTTGACGATCAAAACATTCATGCGAGGTTCTCTAAGTTGATCGATTGTATATGGATCTTCGATGACAGCCAAGATAAGTCTTCGAATGCGATGTACGTTGTAGTATACCTGCAATCCATGATGCGGGTATGGAGCAAAAACCTCCTGCGGCCCCACAGGCTCACCTGCGCCGTTGAAGCACCCATCGGATCCTGCATGGGCATCATCTGGCAATAAAGTCTCCTGCTCCTCTCTACTTTTTGCTGCGCGCAGAGCGTCGCTCAAGGTTCGTTGACTGTCTTCCAAATGCGGTCGCTTGAGATATTTTCGAAATTCTATATGCCTTGACGGCTTCCGTGAAGGGGATGGCCGCCTTCTCGGAGAAGCTTCGTCGGGATTGCTATGCACAGCGGTGCTATCGTAGCTGCCATTGCTTTGGGTGGAGGTGAGGCGAGGCCTGGGGAAAGTGCCATAGGCGGCACTACTGGTATTGTTGGTGTTCCAATCCGGGTTGGAGGCTGAACCAGACATGTAAGGCCCGTTTTATTCAGGAAGGTTGGATTATGGTTAGGTGCAGAGGGGGATATTAGTATGTTATCGGTTGTAATAGGGCAAGTAAGTGGGACGAGAAAAAAGGCGTCGGGATTGCGATAGCGATTCGTACTCAATTCCGTTCCAGTCGGTGTCAATGCCTTCAGTACATCGATTTCCGGTATCTACGAAGAAAGGGCAGAAATTTCTTGATGAAGCCGCGCTCCCTCCACGTCATAGATAAGAAGGGAGCTGTAATGCAAGCTTGGTGGTTAGGGTATAGAGTTTCACGCTAATCAACCATACTAACGTTCTTTGGAATAACGAGCTTCAGATCGTATTTGCAGTGTGGGGGTCATACCGGTACCTACATGCCTACTTATGCAAGACCCCAAGTTCTGCCCGATGTGAGGATTGGCCTGTAGACGTCGTGTTGTAAGTACTTGGTCACGTGCTCCCTTTCTGTCAAAATTACCTAGGTACCGTAGGTAGCAGAGATCCTGCGACAAGTGCGTGCGGAGAGGCCCGCTTGTGGTTTAGCGTGTGCCTCTCGAGTGAGATGCCTAGGTACCCACTACCCACTTCCTACTGACAATCA
This sequence comes from Phaeosphaeriaceae sp. PMI808, assembly GCA_021365335.1. Taxonomy (NCBI): domain Eukaryota; kingdom Fungi; phylum Ascomycota; class Dothideomycetes; order Pleosporales; family Phaeosphaeriaceae; species Phaeosphaeriaceae sp. PMI808. The sequence continues at coordinate 372,498 of JAJTIZ010000029.1, forward strand.
AATGGATACTTTGCTGTAGCTAGATCCGTCTACAAAAAAAATACATCTAAGGCTGTGCTGGGCTATACCTGCATGCCATACAAGCTCGATGCCCCTCGGATTCGAGCGCCTCAATGAGCGCACGCAGCGCCCAAATGCACTCATCAACTTCATACGCACTCTGCCAGGCCCTTCATCCGCCACTGCCGAGAACATATTAAACAGGGTAGCCGCAGTATGTTATCCTTTCATGAAATCGAACATGATTCTCGTTCAAGCACTCGAAGAATTCCCATATAACAACGAATTTGTTGGCCGCAACTTCAACGCTGGTGAGGTCATACAGCTTGTACTACGTGATCGCTCTGGGAGATGGTTATCACAGCGTATGGTGGAAATGGTTATGGTGCATGAGCTTGCACACTGCAAGCAGATGAATCACTCCAAGGCATTTTGGAAACTCCGCGATAAGTACGCGGGAGATTTGAGAGCAATATGGGCGAGAGGCTACACAGGAGAAGGCATGTGGGGCAGAGGAAGAGGCCTGGAAACTGGTACACTTCAACTGGAGGAGACGGACATGGCGGACATTCCAGACCATCTATGCGGTGGCACCTATGGACGAAGGTCAGGGAAACGCAAGCGAGGGCGCAAGAACGAATCTTCTCTATCCTATGAGGAGAGGAAGCAACGCCGCATAATGAAGAAGTTTGGTGCCAATGGGCAAGCATTGGGTGCTGATGATGAAACGAAAGCCAAGCTTGAGGGTGATGCGCCGAAGAAGGGCAAGCCTAGAGTAGCTGGAAGCATGCGAGGCAGAGAGCTCCGAGCTGCCGCGGCACTTGCAAGATTCGAAACGCCCAAGAAAGAGGAGATTGTCGTTACAAAAGAAGAGCTCTCTTTGGACAGCGAAACGGAATACGAATCTGGCGACGAACAAAATGCTGTGGTAGATATCGATGGCAAGAATATGGTTGATGATCAAGGACGCTTCTTGATCAAGATATGCGACGAAGAAGATGACGACGAAGATGACAATGTACGGCGTGAGTTTGATGAGATCCAAAGTATAGCACCGCAAAAAACCTCTAAGGTGGGTGCAATTCATTTGGATGCCATCTCATCGCAATCGTCTAGCAAGATGAACCGCACAAGACCAGTAAATTTCCGGCGTGAAGAGAAGAGTCGCTCATCAGCGCCCACTCAAGTCGCGCACCTTGATGAGGGTTGGAATAAACGGGACGATTCATATACGAAGCCTAGCATAAGCGACTCATCGGGTAAGGCGGCAAATATACCCTACACGTGTGGCATTTGCTCGCTTCAAAATGAGCCAGTATCACTCACTTGTGATGCTTGCTCTCATGTCCTAAAGCCAAGTTTTGTTCCAGATCATTGGGCATGCCGTAACGTAGCATGCGAAGGCAGCCAGTACCTCAATTCCGGTGATGCAGGAGCTTGCGGCGTGTGTGGTGCGTTAAGATCGGGCGGCTGGGAGAATTATAAAACGTTGCGATAATCATACACTGTGATGGTTAGGATGAGATTGACAGAGAGATTTGACGATTCGACGATACCATTTCCTTTTTGTACTCTTGCCGTCTTGGGACTCGCAACTCGAATCATGAGGAAAAACCCGAGTAAAATGTAATATACATGTGCCAGCTTGAAATATTGTTTGGTTATAATCCGTTTTCTCCCCTTCATTGAGTCGGTATCTAGGTAGACATGTGTTAGTCAGCGAAGCGAGCTCTTGAGCAGGGCCTTGTACTAGACTAGCACTCAATCAAACACGAGCTTGTGTGGAGAAGTTCAAACAACGTCACGTCAGTCACACGATAGCGCACCACCACCACATCACCCATTACGCGACCGCATCCCGCATCCTCATAATACCCCAATTGTTCACACACACACTCGAGCTACTGCAGCGATGGCATCTCGTATCCTCCGTCCGGCAGTCCAAACAGCTACCAAAGCTTTTATCCGCGCCCGTAACCTCCAAACAAGCGCCGTGCTGAGGCAAGAGGCCGTTATTGCACCTGTGAGGAAGCCTGTAGGCGCTTTCAGGGGAGGGTGAGTGTACTTGTTCTTGGATAGCCTAAGCAAGACTAAGTTTGCTTGCCCGCGATTTTCCGGACACACTGGCAGCGACAACATGACAAGGGTAAAAGAGGGACTCAACTAACATTCTGCAGACTACTAGGCTTCCTCACGGGAGCGACAGGCGCTGGCGCTGGCATGTACTATTACGTTATTGATGAATACCGCGTATCGAACCAACTTTTGACCGAGGACATTTACGTACGGGCCCTACCTTCAACTGACACACCGCTCGGTATGCATCGTGTATGGTAGCTAACAAAACTATAGGCTCTTCAGTCTGCGGTACAACGGATAGAAGGTTACGTCAGGACTCTGGAGGAGAAGGTCGATATCAAGAGGAAGTAGAAGACAGACTGGCATGTGGACAGTGGCATTCGCATGGATATGTATTATATGGTTTCCCAGACTGATGCAATGAGTAGTTATACGGGTTATCAGATTTATACCATTTGTTTGATTGTTGCAAATCATGATACTCGGCTCGTCATACTACCAATATCGAAAATGGCTGAATCCGAAGACCTGTGCGCCGGATTCATGCTGCGCTGCATCTCTTCAATACTTCAATGAAAGCGTCGGACCTCTCATTGTGACCTAAGATGAGTCAGTCCACCCGTCAGTCTGTTGAGCTGCAGAAATCTTATTGTTGACGGCGGGTAGGATGCCTTGGCCGACTACAAATATAGCGCCTTTTTGGCTACCTGGCACCTTATGGGAGTCCATTGAAATATCTATCGTTTTGATGTTGCGGGCCCTGCGTATTATGCTAGAAGCCTTCTCTAAGTATGCAGTAATTCATACAAGCCTGGAAAGATAAAAAGGTCGCTTGATATCTTGATTGGGTGGTGAAACACCTCCCGTATCATTGCATTACTCTTCATCCAAATTCTTGCAGCCATAACCAGAAATATTACGAGATCAAAAGCTTATACCTGCCTCTGGAGCGATGCATACGTTGTCACAAGCTCCAAAAGTAAGATGATGTGTTTCTCGAAATGATCTTTCTAAAAACAATGCTGAATGCAAATAACTATGTTTCCCATGGATTCAACTGTCGACTCCTATTGTTTTTAGTGAAGCTTCAAAAGACTTTACTCTTAGTAATATCTCCTTAAGATAAACACAAAACAGTTTATATGATGTAGTCTGCTGGAACATTTCAGACGAATATGTCTAATTCTTTCTTGCGCTGAGATCATATCCACAAGCGTACATAAATCTGACGTATTGACAGATGCGAAGAGTCATCATGCAAGTCGTATTCATCTATGGACTCTCTAATCGATCAATGACAAGAGCGTAATCGGCCACTTGCCACCAAAAATAAAGTTTTCGAGTACACTAGTTAAAGAACACTCCATACTACATACGTACCATGCAAACTTGAACACATCGTTGAGATACCATTATGGGCTAAGGTAGAAACAAACATGAGACTATCCAATTTCATTGACAATAACGACAAAGCTGGAACCAAACCATGCATTCCAATACCACCACAGGATGCCAACTTACCCTGTCCGCTTTGTTCTCAGCAAGCCTTTAACCCTCCGCTCTTCCTTCCACTTTGCCTCCTCATACTCTCTAACTTCTGCTTAAGCTGATCGTGTATCTTCATATTCTGCGCCCATCCTTCCCTCAGCTTCTGCATTCGAATGGCTCCAATAATAGCTAGGGCGACCGACTTGAGTTTCGGTCTCCGCTCATGGATCGTGATGTCTGGCGTGATGCCCATTTGTGAAATGAGATTGAGATCTTGTTGGTTACTGGCATGATGTTAGCATCATTGCTATGGAGTAGTAAGGGAAGGGGGGAATGTACCATTCGCTATAGACTTGGATTTGCATTAGGAAAAAGCGTTTTTGATAGCCTAGTGCCTCGCGAAAGCCTTCGGCCCGCGAACATCGAGCACGTAGAAATTGAATCTGTTTTGCAAGGCCGTTGATTTCCTTGATGTGGCGTCTCGTCAGGGCCTCCGCTTGCTCGTCGAGGTCAATCGCGTCTTGATGTGCCTTGTTTTGCACCGCTTTTGAAGACGTTCGGAGCAGGCGGAGTTGAGATTCTTTCTCACGTAGCAGAGAGTTCAAATCGCGGAGCTGCTTTTCCAGTGCAGTCTTCTGATCACGTTGGACAGCCTTGGCATCGCTTTGGAGCTGGCGATGTTGAGCGTCCTTCTCTCGCATGCGTGACTCGAGATTGCGCACCTTATTTTCGAGTGCGACAGTCTGCTCGTGTTGTGCAACGCGTGTCTCTGTCTGGGCAGCGGCGGTCTGATTTTCTTGGTCGCTGATCAAAGACTCCAGGACTAAGATTTTTTCCTCAAGAGAGGCCTTCTCCTCGCTAGTCTGATCAAATTCCTCCAGTTGAGCATCAAGTTCGTCCTCAATACCCTGCTTCTCTAAACGAAGTTCCTCGAGAGCGTCAAGGCGCTCCTCAGCTAGCTGTTGTAATGACTCCACTTGACTTCTTTGCGTATTCAAGTCCTCGCGGAGATTCTCTAACTCATCGTCCCGCTTATGAATGAGATCTTGCATAACATCAAGCTGTGTACCAGGCTCATCAGCGTGACTTCTCATAGCATCAAGCTCGGCATCGCGTTCGTAGATTGTTCGCCGTGCTGTATCAAGCTCACGCGTTCGGTCACCCAAATCGCTCCTGAGCCGCTTGAGCTCATTCACTGTTGACGTATGAGCTTCGATCTTCTTTTGTAAGCTTGACATGTCGCGCTCACGAGCCTGTAATGATGCCTGTACAGCTGACAAATCGCGTTCAAGAGAGTCTCTTTCACGTGTGACCTTCTGAAGCGCCTCAATTTGGGTATCTTTTCTGGACATAGTAGACCGTAGGTTTCGCATCTCGTGCTCTAAAGCATCACGCTCATGCTGTAGGGTAGCAACCAACGTATCGCGGTCATTGTTCCCATTTCGCAGAATGTTGACTTGTTCGTCCTTGGTAGATATTTTGGCGATAAGATTATCACGGTCACTCCTGATACTGTCGAGCTCTCGTGCTAGACCGTCACGCTCTTGTATGGTCTTGCTCAGAGCTTCAACCTGGGCACCCTTGCTCGTGAGTGTCGAACGAAGACCGTCGATTTCTTGAGTAGCATCGTCACGCTCACGACGAAGTTTCTCTATGCTGCTCAAGTCGCGATCTTTTTGAGTAATAGTCTGCCGAAGTTGTTGCACTTTCTGTTCGTAGGAAGCAACATCGTGCTGGAAACGGGTGATTTGTTGCATGGCGTCTTGCAGTTGTTTGCGGTAGTCGTCCAGTTGGTCAGCTTTGGCTTCTGCAGTATCGACCCTGGACTGGAGAAGCTCGATCTCAATACCCTTTTCGCGTGTAATCTCAATTACCTTTTGCCGAGCATCGTTGGCAGATTGTTGTGCAAGCTGGACCTGATTATCGCCCTGGGATTCAGCAAGCTGTAGACGCTCTTGAATAGCACCTAGTTCTACATCCTGACCTTCTTGTAGGGTCTGTATGCGACGCTGAAGTTCCCTGATGTTTGCATCCTTCTCTCGTTCCATTGTTTGAAGATGTTCCTCGGCAATGGATAGCTCATGGCGTTTCTGATTGTCTGCCTTTTCGAGCTGCTGTTTTAGTTCACGAATTTCTTGGTTCTTGATATCCACAGCAGATTCAATCTTGGATCGTAGTGCGTGAGCCTCAGCATCCTTCTCACGTTTTAGGGAGCCTAGTTGCTCTTTAAGGTCGTCTATCTGCTCGCCCTGCTTCACTAGCCGGTCTTCCTTGTCCAAAACGTCAGCGCCTTGTGACGCTCTGAGCAAGCGCAGCTGTTCTTCGAGGTTGGCAATCTTGCCAGCCTGCTCTTCAAGTAGCCGTCCTTTCTCGTTGAGCTCGGACGACTGAGAGCCGTGGGCGTTCTCCAATTTCTTCTCGAGTTCCTCCATCTGGTCCTCCATCTGGTCCAGCATGTGGTCTCGTCGTTGAAGTTCTGACTCTGCATCCCCCAGCTTTGCGTTGACCTTCTCCAATTCGTCTTCGGTGCTCTGGATGCCTTCTAGCTTTTCTTCAAGGTGCTCGATCTCGCCTGCGCGCTCCTCGGCCAGCTGTCGTAGTTCAGCCATCTCTTCGCGCATGTCCTCGTCAGCATGCCGCCTCTTCACCTTCTCTGCGTATTCCCTCAATTGCTGCTTGTACGTCTCCAGCTCCATCTCCGCAGCTTTGAGATCTTTTGAGTATTGCTTGATGTCCCGTGACATTGTGACCTTTTCCGATTTGAGGTTGATATTTTCCTCCAGCGCTTTGATGTTGTAATCGGGGCCCATCTTTCGAATGTTTTCTTCGAGGAAATGAATCTTGAGTTTCAGGCCAAAGTTTTCCTTATCGATCTGCTCGAGACGCTGTGATACAGGTTAGAATACTCCATCTACATTGAATGTGACGTGTGGAGGCGCCGGCTACAATTACGAGGCCACTTTGATGTACTTACAGCTTCCTGCTCCCTCAGTGTAACCACATTGCCATTTCCATTGTCCAGCTCGCCCTCAGCTCTCCTCGACAATGCCATGGGTGTGCTCATGGCGCTCGAGCTGGGATTTGGTACTGGGGTGTGGCCGTCAACCGACTCAGCGAAGGAGCTTGATTGCACATCGAAGGTACTGGCTTCGGGGAGCGGTGTGTTACTCATATTGAATCCGGGCTTCAAAGCAGCCGGGGTGGTCATGTTGCCCTTTAGTAGGCCATTGACTTGTCGCGCGCGATTTGCAGTTGCACTTTTCAACATTGGTGTGAATTCGTTTCTTGCATTTGCGTTGCGCATAGTCGCGAGAGGATTCCGGGGTGTTCGTGTGCCTCCCATTTGTTTGAACAGATTGTCACGACCTGTTGGTTCTCGAAACGAGTCTTCCATAGTAAAGGATAGGTCGGTTTGGTAACGCGTCATGTCACCAACCTCCGTCTGCGGGGTGCCGGGAACGTAGGCCATATTGCTGTTCGTCCTCTAGTAATTCATAAGTTACGAAAAGATGTGGCTTGTTATTGTGCACACCTCGATGACAGGTGGCTGTAGTGTTCTGCCTGGTCGAGGAGAGAAGAGTTACTGGCAGACTGGAGGTCTATTGTCCCATGTTTGGAAAGTAAACACACGGAAGACCCCAGCGCATGGACCATCAGCATATCCGCCGCGCTAGACCCAGAGGAGCAAGCTTAAAAAACTGTTCGCTCCAGCCAGTCACGTTACGAATTGGCCGCGCATACCTACCTACCTAGGTACTCAGCATGCAACTCTACCTCTGCACCTAAACACCCAGCCTCTCAATGGAAATTCCCCAGGATGATCTAAAATGGTTCGGCCAAGGGCTTGATGGTTTTCCTAAAAAGCTCCCAAATGATGTAGTCGAGTACATCATCTGTATCATAGATACCAAACTCTCCCACGTTCAGACGAGAGAACGCCTTCAGGCTTTTCAACGCTCCATGCACCAGCTCGAGAAGAAATTTTTGAAAGAGTATATTTGGCAGCGCGAATCTCTCAAGCTCGACCTTGTTCGTGAGGATGGGCGCTGGTTGTTGAGAGGACAGACGAACTATGGCGATAGTGTGGCAGATGAGTGGCTCATTGTCTGGTTCTTGGGACAGTTGAGTAAAGAGTTTGGGGACGCATGGATACGTATATATGATGCCGACGGCGAGTTTTTGCTCATAGAGGCTGCAAATGCTTTGCCCAAGTGGTTGACTCCGGAAGTGGCAGAAAACAGGGTGTGGATCAACAATCATCGCCTCCTTCTAATTCCCTTGAGCAAATTAGATGTCGATCCAGCACCCTTGAGTATCAAAGAAGCGCTTGCAGTGTTTGAGACTACACCAGCTCGACCACAACATTACCCCAAGATTGAGAAGGAGGCGTTTCATCGTTTGAGCAGCTACCCATCGGCAATAAAAGAGAACCAGCACCATGTCACCCTTCCTCTACCCCGCAAAGTCGCGTACATTCTGCACATCAACCCATCATACATTTCTCCCGTAGTCGAAGCTTTCTACCTTCGTGATCCAGTCTCTATTCGCCTCTTGCAGCCTGATAAGTCCAAGATACCACTTATCTTCAATCCAGACGATTTTGTAGAAGTGAGTGTGCGCTTCACTAAGATTCTGTATGCACAAATTATAGGCCAGCAATGGAACCCACCACCATCATGGAAATCAGCCCAAGATAGTCTCGTTGAGGCTGGCCATGCCGCCGAAAAGGTAGAGGTGGGTGTGAAGGTCGCCGCGGGCATGCAGATCTTGCAGTCACACTCCTTTTTCGCATCGAACAAGCCCGTCCGAGAGTTAACGCTCTTGCTCGAAGATCTGGAGAATGGCGATGACTCGCTCCCGACCGATATAGAGATTGCGGCATGGCCAAAACGCGAGGACGATGAGAAATGGTTGGACATTGACTTCACGGAGTTTGAGAAAGAGCTCGCAGGGAAGGGGCGCGTTGATGGTAAGGGCTTTGGGGACAAAGGTGCGCAGGATACATTGAAAAAAATGGTCGAACGCTTCAATACTTTCTTGGCTGATGACGAGGCGGACTACAAAGGAGCGACAGAATTTGATCCGATGGATGTCGACAACGACTCCGATGCAGAGGGAAGGGGCTGGGATGATCCTGAAACAGACGAGTCCAATGACAGTGCACCTCCCGAAGAACAAACCGCTCGGAAAGGAAAGAATGTAACAAGAAGTGATACCAAAGGCAAATCCAGATCCCACCACGTGCAGGCGAAAGATGACCCAGTTTCAGATTACAACAGCGATGATGAAGAAGCGGATGCAGAATATGCAGAATACGAAGCTGCATATGCGAAGTTTATGATTCTTTCCGCCTCCGAAAAGGCACTACTCACCGACGAAGCTCGCATACTCGCTCTGAACCAAGATGCCGAAAAAGAAGAAGACGATGAAATTAAGAAACTCACAGAAGCAATGGAAGCCGAGCTTTTTAGTCACGGCGCTTTAAACCTGAATCCCAAGGAAGCAAGACTCCAGGGCAAAGGCTTACTAAGCAAAGGAACGGGCAAGGGTAAAGCTAACCTCGATCAGATCTATGAGGATGGAGAAGGGGATAGTACAGAAGAAGACGGTTTGTTAGATGAGGATTATAACTTGGCTGATAATATGCTCAAAGCCTTCAAGGGTCAAGCTGGTATGGCTGGGCCGGCAGGCAATATGATGAAACTTATGGGGGTGCAATTTCCTAGAGACGCCGATGATGAGATTAAGAGCCAGTCTACGGTCAAGGGAAAGGAAAAGGGCGCAGAGGTGGACATATAATCCCCTTTATTTAGCCCTAGAAATATAACTCTACAAAGACCTATTTTTATGTTCTTCACCTATAACGATGTTACTAGCTTAAGGTGTATGTATACCTAGGTAAGCAAGGGACCGGCCGAATTACCAGATCGTCTGAAGGCGGATAAGACCTCGGGAATCAAAACTACCAACCTTTTATTTCCATGAGTGGATTCCGGCTGCCTGGACCCATGCCACTTTCCCTCACGGCTGCATCCTCCTGCCTTCGAACATGACGAGTTGCATCCTCCAGCCTCCGAACATGAGTAGTTTCATCCCAATGATTTCCGGGAAACGACTCGATACCTTCGAGTCGCCTCCGACACCTCGGAAGCCTCCGGCAATCTCTTATGTATTCACTTAGCATAAGATTCCCAAATATTCCAAGAGGCTATATGGGCCTAATCGAGACTGGGTAGGGCCTGAACTAGAATTCATTGCAGGTTCAATGGCCATTTTTTAGTGTCCTCTAGTGGGGAAAGGTCCATTCAAAACATGGCACCTAGTAAAATCTCCTCAGTACAGATAGCGGTAGCCTACTTCGGTCAAAGCTAGCTAGCAAATAACCGGACTTGCAAGCGCACTTATGAGGGGGGAGACCTAGTTACCTAGGTATATAAATTATCTGTACCTATCACTAGGTAAAATAGCCACCATTTTCAATATACTTTAATTCATAAGTTTTAAACAAATATATGCTAAAAGTCAACCTGTCCAACTTGCGCACACTAAGCCAATCTTTGTTTTGCTTGCATTGGCAACACACTACATCCTTCACAATGGTGAGTGGGACAACACATTTCATGTGATCCTTGCTATTTGGACAGTAGCTTTTAGCGGATTGGCAGTTACCGAGTATATGTACGATCCGCGAGTGAATTCCGTCAACGCTGTCTTAAGAATTACGGCGACTGCTGCAAGTCTATACTTTGGGGTCCTGACTACGAGCATTCTGCTTCATCGAGGGTTTTTCCATCGATTGCGAAAGGTATGCAGAGGACCTGCTATATCCCAGATCTAGGCCCCTACACAAATACAGATTCCTAGCCCATTCTTAGCACGCTTCTCCAAATTTTATGGGGTGTTTGCAGGAGTCCTACCAAATTTTCAATACTACAAAAAGACAGAAGAATGGCACAAGCAATACCAAAGCGATGTGATTCGAACCGGCCCACGGGAAGTGAATGTGTACTGCGCGGATGCGGTTCCAGTCATTCACGGACCATTGTCGCGATGCAGGAAAGGCCCCTGGTACAATGGAGTTGATCACCTTAGTGGTATATCTACGCATGCAACACGCGACAAGGAAGACCACAAGATAAGACGTAAGGCCTGGGGTCACGCATTGAACACCAAAGCACTCCGGGATTACGGACCCCGCTTGAATAGACACGCGCTTGCGCTGATGACAAAGCTTAAGGACCAAGCTAAGCAACCGTCTGTACGAATCACAAACTGGGTTAACTTCTATAGCTTTGATGTTATGGGGGACATAGGGTTTAGTCGCAGTTTTGGCATGCTGGAGCAAGGCAAAGAAGATCCGATGATCAAACTTCTGCACGAGAGCGCGTTACCACTTAGCATCTTCGGTCACCTCATCTGGGGACTAAATCTGCTCACTCGTACAAAAACTGGCGCAAAGGCTATATTAGATCACATGGACTGGACTACCAAAGTATTGAATGAGAGGGCAAAGGTTCAAATATAGTATGCACAATGTTGAACGGAGCTGATACCGTACAGATTATCCCGAAGGAGAATGACATAGTTTCACGACTCCTTGATCCAGACTCTACAGAAGTTTCACAAGACTTAAACTCTGACTCACGGTTATTAGTTATCGCTGGTAGGTACGTTGTCAGTAGAAAAAAAGCTTTATTTTTAGCGACCTTGGTACTAAGTCACCATTCGTTCGAACAGCGATAGTACGGCCGCAACCCTTTCTTGGATCATCTACGAACTGTGCAAGAACCCCATGATTCAGAGCAGACTACGTAAGGAAATCGACGTCATAGCGCCCTCCAAAACCCACCTGGAGGTTGACGATGTAGGAGCCTGCGCATTTCTGGATGGGGTCATCAACGAGGCTTTACGCCTCCATCCACCTGTAAGTATGCTCGAAATACATTATCATTTCTTCATATCACTAATATTGCATAGGTACCCTCAGGGGTTCAACGTGAGACCCCACCTGAAGGCATCACGCTCCCCAACGGAATCTTTCTCCCCGGCAATACCATTATTTGGATGCCCATCCACTCTCTTCATCGTGACCAACGCTACTGGGCTAAACCACTAGTATTTCTCCCTGAGCGTTGGACTGACGAGAAGCCCGAAGCTATCATTGACAAACGCGCATTCATGCCGTTCAGCACTGGCATTTACAACTGTGTTGGTCAGAAACTAGCGATGTTAGAGCTACGCAGCGTAACCGCCAACTTGATCAGATTATTTGAAATAAGCTTGGCTGAGGATGAAGATGAGAGAGAAATTTTAGAGAACAGCCGAGACTGCTTTACAACCAATGTGGGTAAACTAGACGTTAGACTGAAGCCTAGATACAAGGGCTAGATATGGCTTGTTTTGTGTGGATGGATTCCTGGGCAATGTTTTTAGTCGCCGTAGGAGCCTCTGTCTTTGATTTGATTTTGTATCTGTATAGCCTTTAAGCTTGGATATGTTCATGGTACCAAACTTGTACGCTTTGTTTGCACTTCTTAGTGATGTGTTTATGGTCATGACATATAAATGACCATTTAGATTCACTATTGAACATCAATATCTCTATCTGCACTATCTGCGCTAGCAAGATAGGTAAGCGCGGAAATCAAAATATGTCATTGCTAAAGTGGTACATATGAGATATTAAAGCTTGGGAAACGCAGTGAGTACTTGTGTATGAGATATACCTTTTGAATGGCTCTCAACAGCGTAACATGAAAAGGCTCGCAAGTTCGATGAGATGCTGATAAATCGCTGTCTGGGTTCACCTAATAGACCTTTCAAAAGACCTTTTATTATCGTTCATATCTAGGGGCTGTTTTCAATATAGTGACATGCCCTTCTCCGTATCTTTTGTTTTTTTGTATTGCCTTCAATGTCCATGAATGAAATCACCCAGGCGCGCCAATGGACAACGGCAAATCCATACCATATTCTCATTCATCGAAAGGCTTTCGAACGCTTCCATCGCTTCCACCCCACACCCATCCCATCCCAGAAGCCTTTGTACTTGTGCCCTGATGCGGCCCAACATACATATCATAGAGGTCTATTTGTCATCCACTCTGTCCCTCCATCATCATCATTATCATCAAATAATCTCTCCCCTTTCTTAAGTCTCGCCTCTTGACTCGCCCTAACATACGTCAAAAACTGCCACATACTCGGATCACTAGTTGAACTACTTGATCTTGTAGTAAAACGACTGAGGTTAGAACTAGATAGAGAAGGCGACAATACTGACCTTTGTTTCCTCGTTGTGCGAGGGCTGAGTTCAAATGTGCATACACTGTCACGCTGAGCTAAGTTAATGTCCACAGTTAGGCCTAGGATTCTTGCTTCTTTGGACAGTTTCTCAATTTCCGCCTGGGCTTCCCCCGCTTCATCCAAGCCATCGAGGGGACAACGGTTGGTGGAGGATGAATTCTGGTGTCGTGACTCGGAAAGGCAATAGTGATATGCGTCCGAGTTAGAACGTTGTTGTGAGGAGGGACTATGGGGTGATGTGAAATCTACCGGTCGGCCGGGATGGGCCTCTGCTGAGGTGAAAACAACATTCACAAGAGATGTATCGATGCCGTATATGTCTAGGAGCCCTTGAGACGCAGAGTCTGGTTTACGACTAGCGGTGATTTGCGTTTCTGGGTTGTTCCGGAGGTATTGCTCGCAGTCTGCTTGGATCCGGACGAGTCGACACGTTGTCTCTTGGGTGGCTCTGATGTTGTAGTTGAAGAACTAGATTCAGAAGATATCGATGTTCTTGGGCTGATCTGCGGCGTGTGCTCAGATGGCCGTTGCCCTGATGGACTGCTAAAACTAAAGTTCATGTTGAAGACTTTACGTGGTGGAAGGCGCTTCCTGCATACGTTGGTTGACCTTATCTTTGGTTTGGCCATTAGGCAGGCTTTCGGCTTCGTTCCCGATACTGTACCCAACATTGCGGATGAGTCCACCGCTTTTGGGGCCAATTTTTGTATAAAGTCTCGTCTCTGGTTTTGTCGCAGAAGCTGCTTCGGTCGAAACTCCTCGTTGTCAACAAGCGAAGGGAGTCGAGGGCCGTCACATCTCCTTTGGTAGAGGTTTATCTGGGTCAAGTTCTGTGATTCGAAGAGGAGCCTTTGAGTGCTTGGAAAGGCTGTGCTACTTGTAAGTGTGTAACACAGGTCATTTTGTACAATATTTGAGCCTCCACGAGGCGATGGTAGTGGGGTGTGGTGATAGGCACCAGTTGGTGGTGTCTGACAATTTAGATATTGGCTGACTAACGGGCATGGTCTTTGGCTTTTTGGTCGAGTGTTCGTTTGTGAGGATGATAGAGGCGCGCTATGGTCATACGGCGTTGACTTGGATATGGTGCTTGTGACCTTTATAGACGGGTCTCGTGTCCACCACCCGCCACCAAAACCAACCACAGAAGGGCGGCGAATAGTATGCTCCTCTACCCTTTGAATACTGATCTTCTGCGCTGTCCGAATCTGGTAGTCTGGATATGACGACATGTGAAAGTCATGTGTTAGGTGCTTGTTGGAGTGCGTAGTGACCTAGGTGGGACAATGGGGGAGTTGGAATCGAGACGATAGCCCTGGGTTATCAAAGTCAACCTCTAGGCTATATAGGTTTACAGATTTACAGAAAGTACACTTAGTAAGTATGCAATGAGAGATCTAGCTTCTTGACGTCAATAAAGACCTGTTGGGAACACCACTGATTTATCCATCGCGTGCCCTAGCAATGCCGGTTTTCTGCTCGAAATCCAGTTAAAATCTAATCAGCTCTTCTTCTAGTGGCTACCAGAGCCTAGTTTGTGCAGGAAGGTTCCAGGGATACCGTGGCGTTGTTGGTATGCCATCCCGCCAAAGCGATCCGCAATGCACGTTGGGTCAATAACTTCCATTGAACGGAGGGGGCTTGACAGTCGAGCCCTTGGGGTTCCATGGGTAAGAAAATACTAGTAATTATTGGGTCGGCGACCACGGCTGGCTGATGTAGTGCTATAACATATTGGAGCATAACTACGCTAGAGGCCTCGAACAAGGTCTGTGATCTCTATGTACTTGTTTCAAAGAATCAGTCAAGACGAAAATCGCACTTTCCTGTGGCCAGAGCATTCTTAGCAGAGGCACGTGGTTCATAAAGCCATAACTAAGATGACGTGAAAGAAGAAAATGAAAAAGTTTTTTATGACATGGAGAAGTCTTTCCGACCCGATGATAACTGATGCGGTATGTACGAATAGGCATGGTAGCTGATCGTGTCTGGGCGAGGTAATGTCGCCAATACCTAGGTACGAAGTAGACTAGCGTTCGCAGGCGGGTAGACATTTTTGATGGCAATACGTCGCGAATCGCCATGCAATTACTGTGCAGGCTATCGCACGACTGTCTCTCCCTTGGATCTGCCCAAGGACTAGACAATTGCCAAAATACCGTACGATGAAATCGCGGCTAATAATTTCGGGACTCACAATTGCATGTCGCCACAATGTGTACGTTGGAGGCATGCGGTATGCGTCGTCGGCTTCAACATTGAATTCGAGAACGGGATCTCAGTATCTCAGGAAGGCACCACCACCACTACGGCCACTTCAAATGCAGACAACAAATGCGGGCAAGAAAGTGCTGGCAAGCCCGCCTCAAGCCGTGGTCGCCAAGGAGGGAACAGACAAACTCAACCCGCCATCCTTCACATACGCTCCCGAGCTGGTTGTTGCCCCTCGGCAACCCAAGCAGAACTTCTTCTCATACCTATGGAAAGCTGGGCGCTCGTACATAACGTTTTATAAGACAGGCGTAAAGCACGTCAGGCAGACGAGAAAGGTTGCTCAAACCCTACGGCAGACGGCCAAAAGACTCGCACCACGCCGCGACTTCGCTGAAGTGACTACAAGGGCGACATGGCAAATTATCAGGAGAAGTCGTAAGGACATGCTTCGGTTACCAGCTTTTGGGATCATCTTCCTGATATGTGGGGAATGGACCCCATTGCTTGTCCTCTATATGACGCCCCTCGTGCCAGAGCCATGTCGCATACCCTCACAAGTCCAGCGCGAGCTGTCCAAGACAGAGGATAGGAGACACATGCGGCAGAGAAGAGCGGGCCTTGGTGCCACGGCCCACCACTCAGCCTCATTGAACGCAACGCAAGCCGATTTCATAAGAAATGCGAACCCTCTCAAGCTTACAGTAGCTGAACTCACAGCAGCCTCGGCACGGTACGACTGCCACTCGCGCATCTGGGATTGGATGTTCATAACGCCGCCCAAGTTCCTTCTGCAGCGCAATGTGCGCAAGAAGTTCAAGTATCTCGGTACTGATGACAAGCTGATTGAGAAGTTTGGTGGGCATTGTAAGCTAGAAAGGCGAGAGATGGAAAGAGCGTGCATCGAGAGGGGTATTGATGTACTAGGCAAACAAGAAGAGGAGTTGAGGAGGGAGCTGGCGAAATATTTTAAGTAATTATGGATAAGGATATGGATATGGATATGGGTACAGGATGTTATCATATTTAATTAATCATCACATTATGATGACATTGGTGATATTGATGAACGCGTGGGCACGTGCAAAGTTGGTACACGCATACCCAAAGCAGTTAGCCAATACATGACGACGTGGAGCCTCTCTTCAGCCAAAAGTGAGGTGAATGAACCTTGGAATTGTCTTCAAAAAGTACCACCCAACCCAATGTTTCGCATACGGCCGGCACTTGCACGACCATCACCTCGATGGAGTGGTGCAGGCACATGCAGGCCCCGAATGGAGTCACGATGTTCAATCTCCGATTCATCCAAAATCAAACGCAAACTCAGCCCCAGTCGTGCCCCAAGACTCAAGGAGCACTGGACGCCCGACAAAATAGTGACCAGCGATGAATACCCACTGACCCTGGCCATGCGCGAAATGATGCACCCACACATGGCTGCAAGGCCGGTTAAGAAGCAAGCTGATGTCCTCTCTGCCAACACTGTATCAGATGGCCATATACGAACTCAGTTGGTAAGTCCAGGTCTATGTGGTATGTGTGTTACAATACTAGCATCTGAGTCGATCCGAGCGTACACAAACTAACAGAAACGGTGCAGACGATGCCTTGGAATACAGCCGCCATCTTCTAGCCAAGCACAAGGGCTGTGATATCCTCGACATCAATCCAGGCGCATGTCTGTGGTCGCAGAAGCTTCATGCTTTCCTCAACCCGCGGACCCACATCCTCCTCGAACCCTCCCCCGACTTGTTCCGAGAGTATCTCGATCCGCTCCTTGAAGCGCCCAACTCAAGATACAGACTCGCAACCAAGGACCCACTGTCGCTTTCCACCTACAGGGACCTAGTAAACGAGGGTGCCTTTACCCACCAAACCCGTGTGGACCCGGCCGACACCACGGCTCAAGAACCAAACAACACGCTCCTTGTCACTGGAACACTGATATGGGATCCTCGCCTTCCAGGCATGGGCTTCGATTCCATGGCCAAACAGCTCTACCATCACTTTGCTTCCGCCGCATGGACCAACGATCTGTTTCACGCATATGGACCGGTGCACACCCTCTTGTGGGTACAAAGCGATGACTTCGCCCCCATCGTCCCCAAAGCCATTGCTGGAATGCAAAAGGCCAGCCGTTTGATGGATATGACACAGACCGTCACCATGATAGTGGGCTCCAAACGCGTTGTCCGTGCCACTGGGAAGGCTACAATCAGTCGCGAACCGCAGTTTGAGATCGAAAGTGCTATTCGCGCTCTACAAGCAGGAAGAGAATTGGGCCTAGACATCCTGCCACATCGTCGAGACATCACATACGATATGGTTGCAGATATTAACAAGGCTTCCGCGGATGCTGGTATCAGCCACAAGGACCTCATGCGCGCGGAGTTCATGCCAGACTTCTTGCGGGACCGACTATTAGCCGGCAAATCCCTCACTGGTATAGTTCCCCAAAAATTGATTGAAAACATTCAGTTAGAAAAAAATATCACAAGTGAATACCCTGAAATTACTCTATACCCATTCCGAATTCCTCCAAAAGACATGAAAAAATCGTACAAAGGCCACCCCGCTGAACAAACAATGCATACCTTTACCAAAATGCGCTCAGCGCTGCGTCATGGCCTGATCAAAAAGCAGGCTATTGAAGCCACAGTTGACATTGGCGAGAAGCTCTATCTTCTCGAATGTAAAACACTCAGGATGCAAGAAGGGTCTGAGAAGGAGGCAGCCATCAAGGAGATCGAAAATTTAGATAACGCATGGGACCAGGCCGTCATGGGCCTCGATCAGAATATACAAACGGCACCGCTAGCCGAACTCGATGACCGCATTAATCTTCGCCACCCCCCCGAGCCACGCATCCAATGGGATAAGCGTCCCTTTGAGCCCCTCATGTCACACCCATCTGAAGCATGGCCTGTAAATCGCCTCTCCCTCCTCTATGCATCCCCACGACCTAAACCCATGGTCGACTGGGCGGATTTGATCACCGACTTTGCCAGTGGCTTATATGCAGAATCATCGAGATCTGTTCTGTACTCTTTAGACTCAATGCAGCACGGGTTGTCCGATATCGTCAATAATTGTCCAAGTCTAAGGGACCCGAGTAAGGGGGGCAGGATGCTGTTGAAGCATTTGAGAGTACGGCTGTTGACTATGGAGATGATATATGAGCTTACGTCGGCGTATCAGGCTTGGCCGTTCAAGGCTCCGGGGTCGGATCATAGTATGTATTTTCGGAACAAAGCGAAACTTGGGGGGGTCCTAAAGCGCTGGCATATGACACATTTGCTGCTTGATAATGACGAGGTTAGAGGGGGGTGCATGCAGGTAAATTAGGTTTTGTAATAATTGGGTGGAAAAGGAAAGAAGAAGTCCAATTTAAAGGGGTTTTACGCCATCTCCGGGCATCATTCTCTGCACATTGAAACAAGTTAATATGACAAGAAAGATGCGATGGGACAATTATGGCATCAGTCATAAGCCAGGTACAGTTTTCAGATTTGGCTGTCAAAGGATTTTGTAGTGGTGGTCCTATACGGTATTGAGAAGTGCGCTAGTGATCGAAAAGGGTATGATTCCCGATGTTCACCCGCACAAGTTAAAGTTTTCTCCAACTACGACACTACTACCCACATCTAACTTAGTTTCGAGATCTATCATCTCGATCCCTAAAAATGGAAATGGCTACTACCAAGCGAAAGGCTGCCACAGAGAGTCGAGAACGAGACAAGCCGAATAAGAAAATCAAGGTGGGTTGCTTATTATGGTACAACGGCAAAGATTCTCGTCGGAGCATCATATTTTGGCTATCCATTTTATTTTTGTCTTATGACTACAAATAGAATAGCAGTTCTAATGAATGCACCAGGGTAAAAAGCAATGGGACAGGTTCCGTAAAGGGGCTGTGGATCCTCGCGCAATTCGACCGGGGGACACTGGTATATGGGCGACGTGTGGCATGAAGAAAGAAGCAAAGTCCGTTTCTGATCTACGAGATCTATTTCATGAGGTTGGTGATTCTTCTTTTTTAATTGTTTACGTATGCTGGTAAACCTAAAAGCAAGATGGTCTGACCACGTTACAGTACGCAACAAAATTATATGGACATGAGCAGTTGAAAGCCGTAACAGAAAATGAGGCTTCAAGTGGCGAAGAGGATGACATCGAAGCTGAGATCAACAAGGAACTTGCCGACATTCGCAAGCCCGCTACAAAATCCTTGTTCACTTCAATCAAATTGGACACCCAATGCTGTGAGCACATTCAGCTGGCCTTTGCGTATTCATGCTGAAGTTGACTAGTGATATTCTTCAAGACACAATCACCAGTAGAACCGGTGAGTTTTATTGAGAAGCTATGCCAAGATGTTGCGGCCGGTGAATCGCTACAGAATTGTCGTTATGTGAAACGCTTGACTCCAATTACCAAGATTGATAAAGCGACAGCAAAAGGCCTCGAAGCTGTTGCGAAAGAGGTGCTAGCACCCCACTTCCATGGGTCAAATCAGAGGTGTAAAAAAGTGAGTGCTGTACCATTTCTAATGTTACTATACATGCGATCTCCGTTGTCTCAATCCGCATATGAATAGTAATGCTGACTATTTATGATGCACAAAGTTCGCCATCAAGCCGTCTATTCGAAATAATAAAGAATTAACGCGGGATGAGATCATCAGAACTGTCGCTTCCATAGTTGGCCCAGGGCACAAGGTCGACCTCCGAGGGTATGATTTGCTAATTATCGTCGAGATTTACAAGGTTGGTCTCTGCCCACGCGGAAGAACACACGGAAACACCGAGTTCAAATCCTCGATGCTAACCCTAGGCAGAACATTGTAGGCATGAGTGTTGTAGGTTCTGACTTTGAAAGGCTTAAGCGCTTCAATCTTGAAGAGCTCCGCCTAAAACCGGCCCTTGAAAATGCGGCGCCTGGCGCTCCCGATCAAGATCTCGAAGGACGAGTAGTTCACGGTATTGACTCAGACCTCGTTTAGTAGCAAGGGATTTGTGCTTCGAGATCTGGGGCAAAAGGACATACAAAAGCTACGAAGACATCAAATAGGTATGATGGTGTTAAATTGGAGTCTCCTAGAAGCAGAACCGAACCTTGTATCACAGTCAACGATGCACTGCCGCTGCCCGAGGTTCAATCCAATGCCTGATTGTATGCTATGTAGTGACCCAGTTCGTCTCCAGACTGTCGGATTCCGATTAGGGAAAAGTGGCGCTTTTACTTGCGGCATCAGAAAAGTCAGGTGACATTTTGTTTTGGAGATGAGAAGCATGATGCGGTGAGGTTTCGAAATACCCCATGAGCTTGCTTCGCTTCGCCCGGTCACTTACCCTAGCGCCGATCTTCAAGCTTCACTCAACCATCAACCAGGCCCACACGCCCCGAGGTTCCATCACTGTGTGCCATCAGTGAGATGCGTCAGTAGTCTCGGCTTATTGTTCCTCAGCTACAGTACCCAATCAGCCTTCCCACCAACCGAATTTGTTCGGACCATCTAACCGCATGCAGCCATCGTTAACGAACGCTGAGGCGCCGCTCCTACACAACTGACGCCTCTCGCGTACTGCTTCGCGAAAGTTATCCACACCCCTTTTTTATTCGGTAACGAGCAGAGCGCTTGTGACAAGCTCCGCTGTTGCATGACGCCTTTACTTATCTTTACAATGAACTGCCTAGGCGACTTCAACTTCCAGGTGCCCTGTGGCGCAATTGGTCCTATTTCCATCACTAAATGACGGTCTACTGGGTCGCCAAAAATGAGTTGCAGCGAGCTGACAACCATGCACCACCAAACACAATCTAGATGACCACCTTTATTGGCTTTCATCTTTGCACAATGTACGATCATATTCGGGTAAGGAGGACTGCTACTGGCTTCGTTAGCTCTAGTAAAACGCTCTCAGACGGCAGTTGAATGTAGCAGACTAAGTAGGTAGAGATGAAGGGCCCGTGAATTGATCTACGGGCCGGCCCTAATATGCAGGCAACAAGAACCAAGCCTCCTCAGTCATGCTCTCGCTAAACGACCCACCTTATTCATAGCCAAAGCATTCATAATGCATCTTCCCCCACTCAATGTTGCTCTCTATTCCATCGTCACAATGAGCCGCGGGACATACTCCAGGCAAACAATACGCCCTTCTTCGACAGCATCTTCGTCATCGTCTTCATCTTCCGCGTCCTCGAGAACTTGCAATCCCCCCCTGATTTCTCCAGTATACAAAAAGTCATTCAAAACGTGTTTCGATGTTCCCGGATCCTTATTCAGCATGCCGAAAGACTGCAAGGGCAACTTCACCAAGTTTACCTCACAAAGCTTGCTGACGGAAGCTGTCTTGTACTCAAGTGTCCACCGGCTCATAACGTCCGTGTGCTTCGCCATGAGAAAAACTCTCTAGAGACGGAGCGAATGGTTCTTGCAACGCTACAGGAATACACGCAACTTCCGGTTCCGCAGGTTATCAACTATGACAGCCTAGGACGCACACTAGGCTCTCCATATCTCATGATAAGCTACATTCCTGGACGCCAACTCTCTGAAATTTCAACGAAATTGACGACAGGCGAGCGAGAAAACATTGATCGGACGCTGGGTAGCTATCTGAAAGTCCTCAGTACACTTTCAGCGACGCAGTTTGGTATGACACATCTTGTGTTTGCCAAGAAGGGTTATAACACTTGGAGGGAAGCCTTTATGGCTCTTCTTGAATCCATACTTCGCGACGCAGAGGACATGCTTGTCACGATTCCATATGACAGCATTCGATACTACATCAGCAAGAACAGCTATTTCCTCGATGAAGTCACTAAGCCGCGCCTTGTCGTTGTGAATGCATGTGAGCAGCATAACGTGCTTGTCAACGAGACGACGAAAGAAGTCTCGGGTATCGTAGGCTTCTCTAATGTCGTATGGGGTGATGCACTCATGAGCGGCGGTGTAGCTGACGGAAGCGATGCATTCCTCGAAGGCTATGGTGAGTGCCCTGTACGAACTGGTGGTGTAATGGCCAGATTATTGATGTAGGTTGTCATTGAATATAACCTCATAGTTGCTATACATGACACTGATAGCAATGACAGGTACAAGGCTTATAGAGCCACGGTCCGCATTGTAGCGCACCATTATAGGAGCCACCAGGGTACTGATGAACTCGACGCCCGTAGGTCGCTTTCATTTGCGCTCAACGACCTTGCGCGATTGTGATTTCAAACTTTCAACTCGATATGTACTTGTACGGCCTCTATGATGCAATGCTATATACCCAGACCCACAAAGCAGCGATGTGAAACGGCCTTGTGTTGCGTGGACTTGCTTTTGGTTTTCTTGCGCGGCGCTTGCAGGTGCTTCCGTAGACTAGCTGGGGTTGTCATTGATTGAAATGCATACGGCGGAAACATTCCCACGGAACAATGGAGCTTACAGGTGTAATACGGCTAAGTATCTTTATTTACATGGGTATGGAGCGTTATTGGGTTCAATCACGGTTTCATCTGCTCTGTGCAGATTCGCCCTCAACCTTTACACTGGTAATTGAACAATGTCATCTTTCTTCACACGTACTCGACATGTCAATTCCATGAAAAAGGGTCTAGGCTTTTTCAGTATCGTTCACATGTGACATACGTTCTTTGAAAATGGCAGCATTTAGCGAACCCGCATAACGCACGATGGACCTGGGTGCCGGATCGGGTACGGGTGGACGGGGCACCAATACGCATCTAGCAAACGGGCTGGGTTGGATTGACCAATTATGTCCGCCATACTGAGTTTGTGGTTCTACATAAACTGAAATTGCTTCACCGACTTTGGATGTTCTTTTCAACTTGCAGGAACCTCGTGGAGTTATTTCGGTTATGCAAACGAGACTCGCTGGGAATGGAATGTTGGAACCTCAAAGGCTGGAGGAGCCAGAGTACCTAGCACCTAGGTACTTATCACCATCCATACCCACTAGCTAACCCCAACTTGGAAATGCAGCAAACTCTAATAGTACGTACAAACAGCGACATCAACAATTAAACAGCATACAATAATCTGAAAGTAGTGCAATACAATACCGAGACCCTACCTAAGTAACCTTAGAATTACTGTGCCACACTACCTGATTGATGGGAATAGGCCTGCGCAAAAGCACCTATGTACCCAGTACTTGCCTGCCTGCCTACCACCTACCCGACTATCTACACAGTAAGTTGACGGCTAAGATTAAACTCCACGGACGTTTCGTCTACCCCTGTAAACCGTTGCAGACGCAAATGCTCCTTCTCGCTCACCCTTGTTTCTGGAAACGAGTTCGTTTGACACTTTTCGCTAAGTTTTACCATATTGGTGCTAGCGTATCGGACAGTGGGCAGGCACTAGGTGCCAAGGTAAGTTGGTAGGTCTCGTGGGTCGTTTGATGGAGTGAAATTTGGGTTTGGGATGAGGTGAGACGGCGTTGGTAAGCAGAAGGAGATTGAGGTTCAATGCTACGTTGTGGGATGAGTTAGGGGGAAGAGATATTTGCTCTGATGTGGCCATGCCAAGCACAGCTATCAGATGAATACAAATACAGTGGTAATTTTACATGGGACATACATCACAATCCGAAAAAAAAGGGCATCACCTGAATCGTCGTATAGGTAACATGAGGCACTCGTCTGTAGTAATCCATCTCATACAGGACTAGGGCTTGCTGTCTCAGTCGCAATTACAGAAACTTCGCCATGGAGCAAGGGAAAGCGAACCTCATTCGACACAACACGTATGGGTTCCACAGCTCTAGATCCAACAACGCATACTATTCCAAGCACAGAGACAGGGCAGCGAACCAGTAACTATGCCGCGAACCAAACTCTATGCAAAACCATGCATCGAGAAATCTAGAACGCATGTTTTGACTGAGTAATTTGACCGCTGTACTATATCTCTCGTCAACGTACGTGGGCACGTTAGCACACTATATTATCCCCATATTAACGTATGCCGTTGTCTCTCTCGCTGTACGTCTAGCACCAACGTTCACAGCAGATGCGATGTCTCGGCAACCATCAGGTAGGGTACGCGGTGGGAAATTGGTGCTTCCAGGGGGAGGCGAAGGAGCAGTAGCCTAGGTGCAATCTTCTAGCACAGGAATTGCTTCACCATCAGAGTGCCCAAAGCACAATTTCTGCAGGTTTAAAGGTGGCATCATTTTCGACTTTCGACCTACGCCTGGGGATTTGGAGTATTGATGCAGCATGCCATGGTCACAAAACTTACTCAATTGAAATGCAGTCTTAAAGACTAAATTCTGTGATCGCCATAT
This sequence comes from Phaeosphaeriaceae sp. PMI808, assembly GCA_021365335.1. NCBI lineage: Eukaryota > Fungi > Ascomycota > Dothideomycetes > Pleosporales > Phaeosphaeriaceae > Phaeosphaeriaceae sp. PMI808. The sequence continues at coordinate 396,893 of JAJTIZ010000029.1, forward strand.
ACGTGTGGGGTTGTTAACCTCCGTCCTAGGGCAGCATACCGGTACTGGCATACTAGCCACTGCCTAGTATTCTACACTCTCATGATAGGAGGTTCGATACACCTGTAAGCACACCTTGTTTAATCATGATTCGGGCTAGACTTGTCTACACGTGCTACGTCGAAACTCCAAATACGATGCGCAATCCTGTCGGTTACCCCGAGAAACCCCCCCTGGCCATTTTCTTCCCTCTTTGGTCCTTCCGATTATGATTGGCTCGTGATGCCTTATTCGCATCTTTTCGCTGTCGTGCGACCAGTGTTGCCTTATCACCCGTAGGACCTGAGACATTTCCACCATTGCCCCTGCCTCGTCCGCGTCCTCTTCCTAGGCCACGACCACGACTAGCCCCGCGTTGTCCACTGTCACCACTTACTTCTCTGATCTCATCGCCAGACCCTGGAGGGCTACTTTGCCATGCTGATGGAGCAAGTTCGCGCTGCTGGCCAGCAAAGGCTGAGAATTTGACTTCGAGGCGTCGCAAACGCTTGGGATCCCGGCCTATCATGATGCCCCATCCTTCGATGGCCTCATCTGTCATTCCAGTCTCGCTCTTTAGAGAGCTACGTGCATTGCCTCTCCTTGTCTCAGCGTCACGGCCGAATAGCTTGGGTGTCGTGGTGTAGGCGCGGAGGAGAGCTTCCTCGCTCTTGTCGCGTAGATCAGCATCTGCTTCAGTATCGACAGATGCACCCACATCTTCAGCGTCGTAAGTATCATCACGCTCATCATCATCATAATCAAACGCCGCAAGTGCCGATAGTATCGACGATTTGGCTGGTACGTTACTGCGGTCGGATAAAATCTTGTCTGCAGTGAGCTCCTTCCCTCGCCGACCGATATGTAGTTGAGATGCGTCCACTGTGAGCTTATCAAACTCATCATTGTCAAACACATTATGCCGGTCGGGAAGTTGGCTTGATCTCAGCGGTAAATGGGATTGTGGGAATACTTTAGATGGCAACCTACGGCTTGTCAGCACTTCGATCAAGAGCGAAAATAGTGCGAAATTAGACTTACAATTTCTCATTGTGATCAGACTTAGCAAGATATACAGGTAGAGAATCATCCAGAAGATGCGCAGTGACTTGCTCAATGTTTTCCTCATACTCATCCAGTAGCTTGACGATGAAACCAGCTCCGAGATCGGGAAAAAGATCTTGGATTTGAGTGATCATACTCATTCGGTGCACATGCATGTCACCAAAGACTTCATTGTAGCTAACCCCGACTTTCTCATTCTCAATCTTATTTTTCTCTTTGTCGATCTTTCGACGTACTAATTTCTTCGGCCGAGCAATGTTAGGCTGTCGAAATGCGTTGAATAAGGTTGCTGTGTTCTTGACTCGCGTTGCTTCTGAAGTAGTATCTTGATTTCTAACCTTCTCGAGGAAAGGAGTGTTTGTAACCAAGTCTGCTACCAACGTCTTTCTGCCAGGCTCCTGTTTCTGCTCCTGCTCTTCATTAGATTTCAGACCATACAGATGGTCCGACAAAAGTGAGTAGTTGGGTTTCGGCCCTTCCAGTGCTGCTATCAAGCCCAAGTAGGCGATTATGACCAGCTTCCTCTTCATCGGCGGCAAGACCTTTGGGTATGCCACGTACAAAGCGTCCAAGAAATCGGAGCCAGTGAGCATGTAGATGCTTGCATCTCGTGAGACACGAAGTAGGGGTGCTATCCTATCCAATGTAGTCTCAGCCTCTTCGGGCCTCTTTGACTCTAAATTTTTGGTCAATGAGGTCTTCGCTGTCTGTAACGACTTTTCGATCGCCCCGGCCTTTTGCGCCCATAGATTTTGCAGTGAAACTCGGAATTGCTCGCTCCGAGGGAAGGCGTGACAAAAATCTCCTAGTGCTGACCAATGGAGTAGATTATCAGACATAATATCTATTGAAAATAGTCTGTGAAGCAAGAAGAAACATTGCCTTCGCAACAGTTGTATTTTAGGATCGATTCCATCACTACCAATGGCGAGTTCGTGAAAGAAAGACAAGAGAAACGGTGTCAATGTATCATTCTCTGATATTGATGAAGAGAATTCATGGTCAGCTAGCCGAAGGTAGAGCGTAGCCAGAGAGGCCCATGAATCCAGAGATAGCTGCCACTCCTCTGGAGGAATATTCTGTCTGATGGTGGCATTCGGAAATGGGGCAAAGTAGGGCAAATGCATGTTTACTGGAGCGATTGTGGTGTAGGGCTCAAGGAGAATCCAGCGCATTCAAAGTTGTTTCTCCTCCAACGGCTAGTCATTGTCATGGTCATGGAGTCATGATGGCTCACAGGTGTAGTGGACACTACCCGGACACAAACTAGTCCTAATACATGAGTAGCGCGCCAAGATTTCCCCACATTGCGCATCAAAATTATCTCCAGCACGTTGGATGAGAAGTTCAACGACACGAAGGCCGTCGCAAATAAAACAAAGCAGTCATCACATTACCGCGATCCAAGATCCAGGTCGTGACTGGTTTCTTTCTATACCGCTAATTCCATATACTTGACAATCACCCACCCAGACACCATGTCTTACAGTACGACAAGCCCACATATCCTCATCCTCTTCTACTACCGAGTTCTAATCATGCCACAGACAAGCCCGAAAAGGACTTTGGCGAAGGCCCTAAGATCCACAAGATCCGCATCACCCTCACCTCCCGCAACGTCAAGTCGCTTGAGAAGGTGTGCCAGGAGCTCATTGACCGTGCCAAGACCAAGGAGCTCCGCGTCAAGGGCCCCGTTCGTCTGCCCACTAAGCACTTGAAGGTCACTACCCGCAAAACACCCAACGGTGAGGGTTCTAAGACCTGGGACACCTTTGAGATGCGCATCCACAAGCGTAGGTTTCCATCTGAGATGGCGTACTATCAAACAGAGGGGCTAACAAGAGTATAGGCCTCATCGATCTCCACGCTCCTACCGAGGTTGTCAAGCAGATCATCATCAACATCGAGGCCGGTGTTGAGGTTGAGGTCACCATCGCTGCGTAGAGGCTTAGTAAGACATGGGAGAAGGAAGGAGTTCGAACGATACATCTGTAGTCATGAACAGTGCTAGTAGTTGTAGATATACGACAATGAAAATATGCAAGACCAATTTTGTCTTTTGAACTCTGCCTCGCTCTCATGTAATATTTCATTCGTCAACATGAGCACCGTCTCCGTAATCTTCGTCACAAAACGTTCAATATAAATGTTGACGGGTGAGCAGTAGAGGAGCACATTGAACAAAGGTAGCCCTACAGCGGTCAGATTTGGTACACACTTGAAAAGAGATTACTTGCGGTTTTACAGCCGAATGTCAGTCTATCCACTTGTGATTGCAGATAATCTGTAAATAAGTTTCGATCAGTCTCGGAAGACCTTGTGCTCTACTGGCTACTAGGTCCATCACAATCGACTCCATGTGCGCCTGTTTATGGGTGGTGGCTATAAGCGGTTTGTTTTTCGGTAGATGCTATCAAGTGTGGGTGGGCGAGTTGTAATTTGCGGTACAGGAGAAGATTTTGCCACGTTTGCACATCCTTGATGACCATATCACTAAGTCGGCAAGGTTCACATGGCAACCTAGCTTCCTAGACTAACAACCAGGTTTTCACAAGCTCCAACCTTCAATATTATGCGAAGTAGCTACGCATGTGGTGTCGTGAGTTGAAGAAGCTACGGGGCTTATGTACGTCAAATATACAGGTGGTGGCAAATGTATGAAAAGTAAGTAGACAAGTTCAATCAGCCATGTTTCCGCTAGACCTGAATAGCTACATTTTAGCTTCATTTATTACGAATGCCTCCTTTTTAGGTCCTAGATGTGTTGATGCAATTATCCTCTAAAATTTGCTATATGATACGGGTCTTCAGTTGTGGTGGCTGTTTTATCTCGCCGTTCAGGGCATAGCCTTCCAGCCGACACATTTTCCATCATGCAGGAACGTGATACCTTAGCAGCCTCTAACAGTTTAAATCTCATCCTTTGTCGTTTGAGGCCATTTTAGCTAGTTTTAGTGTTTAGGTCATCGCTTACTATGAGGATGAGGCTGAGTCTTTGAGAGAACACCGCCACGTTTCAGACGCACTCAGCGACGGCAACAGGAGGTCTCAGAATTTGCGAAGAATATTAGATTACGTGTACTAGGAAGCGATCCGGTGGTTATTGTTAATGTTGGTCTCATGCTGTGGTGGCTGGGAAGTCAATCCATGGATTAAGTTCCTTTGGGTCACATGTGTGTAAAGCGAAGTGACAGAGGCACACATGGCTTTCTAGTTTATGAGTTTGCATTGGATATTACCTACACTCTTGAGGCTAGGCCTCTCTAACTCATGCAGTTGACCTGACAAAGTTCAAGACAAAGGCCCAGCAGTGGATGGGCTACGTAGGCTGCCTTGACTTCGCACCCCACAGCTTCAGTAGCAGGCGCTATATATGGTCAAGTTCTTCATCCATAGCCGCTTCCAGGATTCGTGATGGCACCATTGCAAGGGTCGTCGTATCAGGGGTAGGCATGGAGTGTAGCTAGCGAGTTGATGAGAGAGAACGTGTGCCATTGATATTGATAGCTGATATGATGATGCTGTGCTAGTTTGAACCGAGCTTTTGACAGACACGAAACCCTCAGAGTCAATACTGGAGAGCCCTGTGCACTTGAGGTGGTACAGGAGCAAGATGGAGCATAGTTAATGGGTTAGCAATGGCACGAGATAGAAACCATGATTGGCAAGTATGCAGGAGCCTGACACAGTCGATGCTAGACAAGTGTGATGATATGCGTTTGTTTTGGTGTTGTAGAGAGAGGTCGTTAGGTACCTACTAGGTATATGGTCAATTGACACTACGCCGGAACAAACACTGCACCTCGGGCATGGCCCAAAACATGGTGCATCTGCGCAAATGTCGTCGGAGCCTCATCTTGTTGGCTTTCACTACACTACGTCCATGCTCCCTGGACTCCGTGGCTCTGTTGATTCCATGGCAACATCCAGGATGAATGACCGCACCAAATGCGGGCCAGATGAGACTCACAGGTTTACCGACGCAGGCAACAACAGTGCAACGTCGTTGGCCAAGTTTCTTCCTTCGCTCGTTAGCCTTGTCGAATATGGTACCCGGGTATGTGGATGATAGGTGTTGGATTGAAAAGTAATCAAAAGTAACGTCGCAAGTTCTTACAGTGTGCACGCTATCGGCTTGGCGTACGCATTACTGTACCTACCTAGGTACTGTAGGTACCTGATGCTGCCCTCCCGTCCATGGCGGTCGGTCTTCGGCTTCCAGACCGACACAGTTGCAGGCTTGCAGCGACGGAATATCAAAGGGACAATTTCAGAAACCCGCCTTGCGGCCGTTTCTGACTCAGAAATTACTTGGACTCGAAAGATGTCAGCGCACGAGAACGGGGTGGTCGGTTGGCTTGTTTGGACCCCACAACCACCCATGTGCCTAAATATAACCATGGAATCGTCGACATCCAAGCTCTGAACGCCCTGCGCAGGTTGCACAGGCTGCACTAAGCCAACCATGTCGCGAGCCATCTTTCGCGCGGCTACACGGTGCCGTAAGCTGGACAGAACCGGACATAGCGGCCAAAAGCCTGCCCACCGACCACATACCCCTCCCTTCACCGTGCTATGCGGCGATCGACTGTCTATCATCTCCCACAGCCATGGAAAGCTCACTAGTGCCCCTCATGTGCCTCCCGCCTCTGATGTCGTCTTACTGCACTGGTCGTGACGACTGCGTAGTCGAGACGCTGGTTTCGACCACCAGCACAGTTTGTACTGCAAACTATCAACTATCAACTACCAACTGCCATCTGTCAACCGCCAACTATGGCCTGGTTTACCAAACCATTGTCAAGGCGTCAGAGCCGCAGTCAGAATCCTCGATATTGATTGAAGCCTGTCTTCCAGAAACCGCATCCTAGCCGGCCGCATGAGAGGCCCACGCTAGCGACAGCTTGCTGGGTACCTTCATCTTACAGGGATTTACAGGGATCTACTAGCCGGCCCCGAGGCGCACTCGAGCGCCCACCGCAATTGTGAATAGGTTATGCATCTTTGCTTAGCTGGGATGTAGCTGCCATCGACCAGTATCGATTTGGGAATCCATTGCGCACGCTTTGGCTAGTCCCACTTCTGGCAATCTTGAGTGATGGTACCAACTAGTCTGGCTCCGATACTTGCTCTTATTTCAACCTTGACTTCCAAGTGCCATGTTCAACTCGTGAGCAGAGATAAGCTTCTTGATTCACTGTGCCCCAGATCTACCTGCAATCAAGGGTTCCATCCAGACGGATACCCGCATCGCTCAGTTCTAACTTCGTCACGATCAGGCCTCCCTCGAGAGTCTATCCTGTCTCAACCAGCGCGAGACAATTACAACACCGCCACTACCCGCCACGCTACTTCCTATCTGTTCCAAGGGCCTCAGCCTTATTCTGCAGAGAGGGCCTCTAAAACGCTCTCTCGGACCAAGCCTCTAACACCCCCCAGCTAGCGAAGCTGTTTACCTTCTTACCCTAGACGTTGGGTCCGTGCCTTGAGACTCGAATATCCTTACCATTCATTGCTGGCACTCACACTGAGACGCACTGACTTCTTCCTCCACAATACACACCACCCATATACTTCGAGTTGTGCCCACCTGATCACCAGTACTCTTCTGTTCCACCAGCTCTCACCACCCCCTCAACCACCACCTATTTTCCCAACCTAGTTCTTGTTTACATACATCAACCTCCATGACAATGACCTACTATTCCTCCGACTCGGAACTGGCGCTCATGGCGCCCGTTGATGACGGCATGGGTCACTTATTCCCCACCAGCACATGCCAATCGCCTCCGAGTATTCTGTACTCACCTCCTCTGCAACACATGGCCCATCCAACGCCGACTACGTTACCAAGCAACGGATCCATTTTTGCCTATCCGCACGACTACAGACAAGTGCTCGACTCTCCCTATCCTTCTCACGCACACTGGTCATCCCAGTCTTCGCCCATGGCCTTACCTCAGGTTACCGCGTACTCATATCCCCCACCATTTTCAGGCATGACGACAGCATCAACTTTAGCACCGGAAACAAATCTCCTACCTCACTCATATGGTGGAACACGACCAACAAGATCACTGTCTGCTTCATCGTCGATAAGCATGGGTCTTCCATCCAACGTTCCTTCAGAAGCATCACCGCCCTCTCTCTCACGCTCACTCTCACCTAGCTCACCCGACCTTCGAGCATATGGATATCCCAACAAAAATGGAACATGGAGCTGTGCGTATCCTGGCTGCACGTCAAGAGCAGTCTTTACGCGAGGATGTGACCTAAGGAAGCATCATAAACGCCACACCAAATCCTTCTTTTGCCGTCACGCCGAGTGCCCTCAGTCCATGGGTGGGGGTTTTTCAAGTAAGAAAGACCTCGCAAGGCACGAAGCTAAGCACAACCCTGGTGTATTGTGCGATTGGGATGGTTGTGATAGGGTGTTCAGTCGTGTGGATAATATGGTAAGATTACCAAATCGACCCTTCAACATTGCGATATTAATCTGTTGTCATAGAGAGATCATGTGAAACGAATTCACCTTAAAACGACTCGCAAGTCGATATCATAGTCTCCGCATATTGTGACCTACGGCCGCACTTTGAAAGGCTTCAGATTCAAACGCAACTCGGCACTGCTAGCATAATCGCCAGTCATGCCCTTTTACATTGCATGCACTGGCTACAAACAGGTATAAATAGACTTGGATTTTAGATGGCCATTGCGCACTATAGCTGGACTGTGTTTTCTTTTTCACTTTCGTTCAAGATACCCCTTTTTACATCTTTCGACATTTCTGAAAGACATGGTCACTTGACTATTTGTCCCTTTTTGCATCATTGAGGCGTTTGGCAGCCCATCACATCAATTGTGCACGGCTTTAACTGTATGTACATCATATCATAGACAACTAAAAATGGTTGAAAGCTTGTTGGGATAGTACGTGGATGGATGCATTTGACGGCACCGCTGGTGCCTGGCGTAGTCTATAGAAAATGGCGCTCTGACAATGAGCATCTTACATTAGCGGCTTCTTGGATAAGTTTTGCGCTCCCTCAACGAATTATCAAGCTAGACTATCACTCCTGTCGGGAATTTCCATCTCCCCGCTTGGCAGCAAAAATTGCCACATTGACTAGATGCGTAACTCATCATCGTGCGTTCACAGTACTCGGTGTTCGCGTGGCAAAAGCCTGAAGCCCATGCAACTCCCAGCTTGAGACTGCGGCTATTATTTTAGTGGGACGCCTGATCTTTTAGGCAAGGCTGATTCCACGGCCCCCCAACCACTCAGCTACAACCGTAAGCGTGGTTACAGATTGGAAGGATTGATGGCAAATCATACAACCTAGACAACGGTGAAGATCCTAGCTGGCGTTCTGCTCCGCTGGCATATTTTGCGAATCAAGGGGTATACCGGGCCGGGCCTGTAATCGAGTTGCGCTTGCTGGTTATGGTTGGGTAACATTTGTCCATTTTGTAAAGGTTGAAGCCAGTGGCGGAGAAAGTGTGTTGCATTTGTAATTTTTGTAACATATGGATGAGCAGAGAGCGCACGACGAACCCTTTGTCGGGATATTACTGCAGTCAAAAGCCAGGTTCCAAGTTAGTACCAGGAAGATGAAAAGAAGGGCAGCAGGACACGCCCAACCTGTTCCATCCCGCGAGCTTACCTCAGACGAGGATGCAGGTGTCGTCGTTCGGAACGCGACTGTCATGCACATACACATGCACAGTATCAAATGTGGTGTGCGGCATTGCTGTGCCGGAAGCGCAACACCCTGCATCTGCACACCTGCACATAACAAGATGGTTTAGCAATATCTCGTTCTCTAGGACAAGGCCACACGTTTGGAGTAAACGCAGGAGAATTAAACTTGAACGGGCGGGATTCCTCCTGCCACGCCGCCATGCGCTGTTGTTGCGCCCGTTCTGCAACCTCTCCTGCACCCAATGTGAAGGGCTAACTCAAGCTCCTAAAGTGGCCTTGTACCGCGAATATGGTCGTCGGGCTCGCTTGGCGCACGCCTGACCGGCTGTATCACATCACATCACTACAACACCACAGTGTAGCTAGGTAAGAATATCATACCCATTGATTGTCATGGCCACCATGGACCTACTCAAACGCTTGTTTCCTAACACACGCACACACACACACACACACACTGCCATCCCCCCTGAACCGCATACCTTTCCGGTCAGCAAGACTAGCTCCAGCACCAACACAACTGTCGGCCTAGCCCATTTGATGTGAGGCGGTAGGACCTCCACTTGGGCACACATTAGTGTACCCAGCTGCGGTAGATCTCTAGCTTGCACTACTGTGCAAACACTCTACGCGCCTGGATATGGCCCCATTCAATGCGCAGAGCGAATCCTGATAGGCCATGTTTCTCGCTTTTGTATTGGTGCAAGAGTCGAGATTTGAGTTGAGGAGAAAAAGGGCTGGTTGGGTGTTTTGAATGGGCGGGCCCTCGGAGCGCTATTGATTCCGAATCATGGCAATCCAGCTCTTTCAGTGGCCTCCACGGCAATCAAGTTGATGGACGGATAAAACAAAGCATTAGTCGGCACACATAATCCGCTGAATCATATGCTCTGTGCTCCGGCGGTCGGACACGGCACAACGAATGTACCCGCGCTTGACCCACTAACCGTAAACAGACGTTGCCAAGCCGATTGTAGAAGTCCTCATCGCTGGACAGTTCTTGAGGCGGAGAACAGACCCTGCGCTAGGTATGAGGTTAGATGTGTGGATGTGTGGATGTGTGGATGTGCCTGCTAAGCGGATTTGCATCTTTTTTTTGGGCGCTTGATGCCGCCCCCTGAATGGCTTCTGCATCGTGACTTGCAGTCGGTGGCACTGAAGCCGACGCCACTCGACACTACCAAGAATTTGAATAGACACCTTAGCAGGTCATGTATAGTTGGTGTGTAAGTAAATACAATGATTTTGAAAAGACAAGCTCAGGTGATGTCAAGTTAAGGTTCCTTGACACTGGACTGGTGTCAACTTACTTGCCAGTTGAGTTGGAAGCCTGAGGTTGGGATTGGAATGTAGCCAGTGAGACTCTGATGCGGTGATTATTCAGCTGACTAGTCCTGATCTGGGTTGGCGCACTACCTGCCATAATTTATCAGATGAATTCATCATCAGTCTCCAAATTGCCTCAGTACTTGCTTGTGTCAGCACCTCGCTCTGCAGCCATGTCGATCATAGGGATCCACAATTCATATACCTAGGTATACTTGGGAAACACCAAATCATCCCCAGCTACCCCAATACTTCCGTCTTCCATTTTGCTCCCTGCTCATGTAAGTAAACATGACCATTTTAAGAGCCTAGCTCATCTCTGACAGACAGACATGATGACAACCCGTCAAATTGGTCGCAATCTCGCCAAATGATTCAAAAATAACCTTTGTGTCTCCGAAACCATGACCCAAATCCACTGCAGTTTGCAGCGCTTAGTTCGCTTCGCCCTGTTCCCTTCCAAGGTTGGTTCCGTTCGTCGTCCGCAAGGCTGACTTTGCCTACCTATACACCCATGTCCAACGGCTTCCACCCGCTCACTCGCTTCGGGCGGGATTGGAAGAATGTTTGTACCTTGTGGACTAGATGACTAGGTGGCATATAGCTAAACAGCCGCACTGCTAATAATATTATTAGACATGGAACTTGATGTGCACAGGCGCGCTAGATTGTTTTGGTAGAGAGCCCGAACCGCAGCAATTGCCTACGCAAAGACGGCTGCCTGGTTCATTTCGCCAGTGACATCAAGATGCATGTTGGCCTATCGGAATGCGAGGTGATGAACAGTCGTTTTACGCGCTTCGAAGAAATGTAATAGAGTTGGTGAAGGTAAGACCGCATGGTTGATTGTTCCAAGATTGATTGTGTAGACGAATGACCGGTCTCGGAAGGCCATTAGCCGCATTCAGATTGTCAAGCTTGTCAAGCCTAGAAACGCATCGGTGTCTCCGAACTGACAAATTTGGCCATCGCCAATTTACCGCATTAGGAAGTATGTTACGAATTGGATAACTTCATTAGGTAGAAAGCACAGCCGATCGTGGTTTTGAGCTTCCCGACGTCTCTCACATTTATGGCTCGAAACAGCACCCAATTCGCACACTAGTGTTGGCGCCTGTTCAATTGTAACCTTTACTTGTTGCTGTCATCAAAAGTACAGTACCACAAAAACCTATCGTCGATCAACGGCTGGTCGCTCACCTCGCCATGCCACGGGGTGACGTGGACCACAGCAACACCTGATGAACAAGTTCATCATTGCCTCGCCACAAGCATGTTATCGGCTCGCATGGTCATGGACATGATCCCACAACTTGTAACTTGTAAGATAGGTAGCACGGTAAATGGCGTCTTTTGCATGTGCTCAGCTAAACATTTCCCATATCCTCGCGCGGGCGTGGATTATGCCGCGAGGAGAACTTGTCCGCTCGTAAACACACACCTACCTACTGTGGTATGGCTTCCGTGATGTGACGAGGGTCTGGCAGTAGGCATATTTTGGGATAAGGTTGAACACCCGGACAGTGAAGAGATCTTGGAAATTTGATGTTCGCTTGCCGTCACGGCATACGCGTACCTAGCTGGGCGACGGTTGTTAGTCAAGCAACGAGCGATGGAATATCTACCTAGGTAGTGTTGTGCGGGATAATGGGGCTATTTTGAGCGTGTAGCGAAATTGCGCTGCGGGGAGAGGTGGCCACCGGTGGCCGTAGGGAATTAGATCCTGGTTTCGAAATGTACGAGGGCGGGAAGATCAACCATGTATCCAGTATGGAACTAGTGCGGATTTTACGGGGTCTTCGCTCGGGCAGGTTACAAAATCGCCCCGGGCGCATTCGAGACATCGTTGTCTTGAAGACCTTGCGGTCGGGTCGAATAGAAAATTCCTTCATATTCTTGGAAGTTACAATTAGATAAAGCACGGTGAGTTTATTTAGTTTCATATGCAAATTATCATCACCTATCAAGCCGAAGAACATGTCTCATTATTACCTTGCTCCGACGTTATGGAAGGCAGCATAAATACAGTCATATTCTCATGCCATAGGAGTGAAGCTTTCAGTATTTGTAAAGTATACACAAAGCATCAAGTGCCGCGATTCGATACCGCGAGTGGTTGCATGAACACATGTGAGATATATCTAATCAATCCGGTCTTTTCATACCACTCACGAGATGGAGGCCATGGAGGCAGAACAGGTCTTATTTACATAGATTCGTAGTTGCGCATAAAGTTGAACCATATAAACGGTATATAATAGTTTCTTTCTGGTCAGCAGTGATTACCAAGCTGTCGTGAGGTCACTTTCTGTCGTCCAAAGACATATATATATAAATGAATAGCAGTACCTACATCATTGCTCGTACATCGCCGTTTGCCCCGGAGTATCCCCAAGTATACCAATTTCCACGCATCCCCACCATCTCTCTTGAACATAGCCGCCTTGAAACCATCTCCAAGGTTTGGGGTATTCCGAGTACTTTGCATATACCATGGAGGCCGAATGGGTCAATCACGATAGTTACAACAATAAGTATGCTGTGCGCGGAGACTTTGGAGACGGGTCCGGTGTATCGCTCATCATAACCGAAATGGTGAGATGTCTGAGTGAATGATGGCTTCGGTGGTGTATCTAGATAGCGGCGACGCTCAAAATTGTGTTGAGTAGCTCAGTAGGATATAAAGCTGCGTAGCGCCCACCTAGGAACCAAAGATGGAAATTGGTGCTGCCGCATATGCATATCAAATGCAGGCTGCGAAGAACTTGTGACTGCGATCTGCAATAAAAAACTGGGATGGTATCGAGTCACCGCACAACGTTCAATGTCGCGTGGTTCCAAGCTCAGCAATTGTCCCATTTAACCTCTCTTGCGGAAGCCTCACACCCTGGCCCTGAGACTGAGGCAGAACGATCGCTGGGCCAACGTCTGCCGGCACTGTATGCGTAGGACCTGTCGGAGCTGCGCGTGTGCTACTTAGCTCCGTACGAGGGGAAACGGATGGGTTTTCAGGCGTTGCAAGTTCGTATACATTCGACTGGTACAGTGCAGGTTGGTATGGCGCAGGTTGGTACGGCACAGGCTGGTAAGCTTGGTATACGGTTGTCGGTTGGAAGTGATTGTACATTGGTGGGGGTGAGAAGGCTGGCGGAGGCGATACGGCTGGCGACGGTGGATAAGCCATTGTTGTACTGTATAGCTCAGGCTTCATCATGGAGTTGTGGGATTTTTCATTGTTCGGTATGGCCAGCTCAGGTTGCATGGTTAAGGGTGTATAATTGGTAACAGGTGCGGTGTCGGCTGACGCTGATTTCGCCTTCCTCTTTCGCCAAAGAAAGAACAGTAGGCCAATAATGAGTAAGAAAAAGACCACAACTCCGATACCAATGCCAGCCTTCGCTCCAGTCGAGAGTCCAGGATTGGGCAGTGGCAGGGCGGTAGTGGAAGTGGTGGCCGTGGTTGTTACAATACTCGTGCCCACTGAAGATCTAATGACCGATGTTGAGGTCGCGAAGGTTGTTGGCGATGTGATTGAAATCCTCGAGTTTGTTGCAGATAAACGAACCACAGGTGAAACTGAGGTTGCAATGGCAGTCCGGGCTTGTGTTGATGAAGCTAGAGGCGTAGCACGAGATGTGGGGACAGCAGTGGGTAAAGTGATTGAGCGGACCGAGGAGAGTTGAGCGACTAGTGAAGACACGCGGGCTAGGATTGATGAAGCCATATTACCGGCTTGTGCAGACGAGACCAGCGAAAAGAGATTTTTGAGGATGAGGGAGACAAGAGCAATGGTGCTCTAGTTTGGAAAGAAAGACGACTGCGCCCAGTGTTGTTGGTTTTCAGCTGGATGGCTGGGCTGTCCAATAGACGAGTCACAAGGGTAATTAATTTTCAGCCTTGCGCCTCTGGCCAGCTCTATCTGGATGGGGGCGTTTATTTAAGGGGCTAGGCAAGTGCTAAAAGTAGTATTTCGCATCTCCAACATGGTAGATAGGTATGGAAGGCCGTGCGATTAGTCATGCAGGAAAGTTGTGCAGATGGTCAGGAGCGTTGATGAGTTTCCAGAAGGCATAGATGATGGTGACAAAGACAAAGACGACAAGCGCCTGGCCAACCCATTCAGAACAGGTGCGGTCGGAGCGGTCAGAGTAGCCGACTTGACTGCTGGCGATGGAGGAGTGGTCTGGTTCTGGGTAGGCTCTGAAGGCGCCATAGTCTGGAGGAGCACCTACGAGCAGGGGTGCAGTGGTTGATGCAATGGCCTCATGGTAGGAGGGTGGGGGATCTTCTTCTTGTACCTGAGAACTGTTACTTGAGAGAAGGAGAGAGAAAGAGAAAGATAGAGACGCATACCGGCGCATGGTCCTGCATGGCGTGTTGGAGGTGTTGAGGTGTTGAGGTGTTGCAAGTTTTTTCTACATGAGTGGTGCACTGGCACAGTGGTGCCATCCATCTCTGCGCTCGGACCTAGTTAGGTTTTAGTTTGACAACCTCGAAATATCCCAAGACGCGTGTATGTACCTACCTAGGCAGCAGAGAATCGATGCAACCACATCTTGCTTGACCAGAATGTCCACCACCACACTGCCATCCATCTCCAGACATTTTAACACTGCCCAGATACAGCATGACGGCTGATCGTAGCGGGTCTGGTCGCTCAAGCCCTGCTCCGCGAGCCATGCGCACCGCAGTCCAGGACGGTATGTCAATCATGTTCATGGGCGAGCTTGTATGAGGGAAGCATGTCATCTGACTCAAACTCACCCAGCTCTCTACAAAAAAGACAAAAGCTTTCGACGATATGCTGCCGGTGTCGAGCGTGCACTTGGCCTATGGGACACGGCTCAGCAGGAATGGGCCGACTACATTTCATTTCTAGCTCGGCTGCTCAAGGTCACCATGTCCCCTTTCCATACTTGCCTTTGCCAGTCCACAGTGCTCATGACCATCACGTAGGCCCTTCAAGCACATCCTGCCGAGATACCTGTAGTGCCCTATAGCGACACCATCGCATTGCGACTAGCACAGTGCTTGAACCCAGCATTGCCTTCTGGCGTCCATCAAAAAGCGTTGGAAGTGTATGGATATATCTTTGCTACCATTGGAGTAGGTTGTTTTTTTTTGGATTTTTTTCCTTATTTCTCCATCTATTTATTATTATTATTTTTTCCTAAATTCCCAGTGCCTATGCCAACTGGGATACATTGTCCTCCTCCTCCTCCTCATCATCATCATCATTGCCCCTGCCCTGACCAAAGTCCACAGACAGATGCGCTTGCCCGAGACCTCAGTATCTACTTCCCCGGCCTCGCCTCCGTGCCTTCCTTTGCCTCTCTTTCTGTCCGTCCGCTCTTCCTTGACGTGTTTGAAAACCACATCCTCAAGCTACATGCCACCGCCCTTCGCCCAGCCTTGAAGGCCATCATTCTATCTCTCCTCCCAGGCCTGGAGGATGAAACAAGCGAGGATTTCGACCGCATCTTCTCTGCCCTGGATAACCTGCGCAAAGCCGTCCAGCGCTCTGCCGACGAACTCAACACTAGCGCCTCCCCCCACTTCTGGCAGTGCTTTTTCCTGGCTGCCATCACTAATGCCTCCCGCAGACAAGGCGCTCTTGCCTTTCTTGTTCGCCGTTTGCCCAAGTTTGGTCTACCAAAACCCCTTGCTTCCACTTTGACCCCCACCCATCCTTCCACCTCGACAGTTGGCTTAGAAGCCGAAGCCGAAGCCGCCATCTCCCCGGAACCAGGCCTCTTGATCCGCTGCTTCGAGTCTGGTCTTTCAGACCCACAACTACTCATCCAACGAGGCTTTCTCGACTTGCTTGTTAGTCATCTGCCGCTCGATTCTCCTGTTCTGCAAGACCGCGTTGGCAAAAATGATCTGGAACGACTAGTCACCGCTGCTGCCGGCGTTGTTTCACGAAGGGACATGAGCCTTAATCGCCGGCTTTGGGCATGGTTTCTTGGACCAGAGCCCATTGCATCTGAAGGCGACGACCAGGTTACCTCTCCCAATCAGGAGAAGCGCAACGATGCGTCAGATTCCTCATCCCAACTCGCTGCCTTTTTCTCACGCTACGCTTTTGAGGCGCTAAGTAACAGTATCTTGAGAATGATCAACCGACCCGTCACATCCTCTGTTGAGCGAGCACGTCCTTTCCGAATATGCCTGTCGCTCATGGACCGCTGGGAAGTTGGTGGCCTCATAGTTCCTGACATTTTCTTACCTGCGCTGCAAAGCGCCCAGTCCTTCAGCGAGAAGGCCTCAAAACAAGAAGCTGACGAGGTCCTCCGAAGTGCTAGCGCATTCTTCGATGGCGTGGACAGTGGTTTAATATGGGGTAAACTGATATATTTGATTACTTCTGCCATCGAGTCGCAGACAACGAACCGCGATGAGGCATTGCAAAAGGCAAAGCTGGCAAAGTTCGTTCTTGCGCGTTTCAACCTCAAAGAAGAAGATATGCTTCTTCATCATATGCCCCTGATGATTTTGTCAACTCTCGCTTCCCTCAACGCAGCATGCGGGAACTCTTCCAAGCAGCCATCCGAGCTTGAGGTTATTGACATTGCATTTGAGATTACAGACTCATTGATACAGATTGTGCCAGATCAATCGTTACGGAGCAATCATACCACTGACCAGCAATTGTCTGATGCAATCACACTCCCCAAAAATTCGGCACTGCAACGACTCAAAGTTTTTTACGAAGACTCCCAAGGCAGTCTTGACGTAGTAGATCCCCCGTTCAGCGCAGCTGAGTTAGGCCAGTATATTCTACGCGAAGCCGTATGCATGTTTGTGGTCTCTGTCCAATCTACAGGTATCGCTTGTTCACCGGATATATCAGCCAAAGTTTTTGCCAACCTCATTTCCAAAACACAGCATTTGAAAGCCTTAGATGAACACAATTTGTTTGCTGTCTTTCAGCGTATGCTCAATGAAGTGACCAATGGGGCTCAGCTGTCATTCAGTCAACTGAGTGCTATCACAACTGCGCTTACGGCGTTACAGACGTCCCGTCCTTCGATGCCGTATATACCAATTTCACAAATTGAGAAATTGATCCACCCGCTGGTTTCCTCTCTCTGGCAGCACTTATCTCCAGTAAAACCCAAGTACCATGTTGAAGCAACCCGTTGCTTACTACAGTTGCACACAATTTTGCCTGAGAGCCGCATAGTGGAGGCTGCGATATCATCGATTATCAACGAATCTCTCGTAAAGAGGTCGATCGATATTAGGTCTTTCGATTGTAGCCGACATTTTGCAATTCTTTGGGCACACATCATGCACGAATTGAGTATACGGTCTGATAAGCGTGGAAGTGTGAATCGTCGGGCAAGTGGAATCCACGTTTCAACCCCTATGCTGGCACCTGGAGAATATCATTCCATACTCACAAGACCACTACTTTTGCTCTTGGATACGCTCGAAGAAGAAGGTACCGAAACTTCTGCATTTATGAGGAGCTGGCTACAAGACTTACCTAGCCTGCCTCGAATTTTCGACGTCCTTGTACTTCACATACAGTCACTACAGTGTGTGACAGTCAAACAAAATCTGACGCCAAGTAGCGCCCTATCCAGACAACAGGCTAAGCCAATTAAAGAGGATAGCAAAGACTGCCTGTACTATCTCCGACATGTGCAGAATATCTTGAGGAGACCTTCACAACTCACATGGGTAACACTAGCCGAACCATCTGCAGTTTGGGCTAGAGAGTCTTCGCCTCACATGTCATTACAAGAGTTGATTGTACAGACATGTCTCAATACTTTAGCTTACTTAAGTGATGGCGAAGAAGCCGGTGCTAAACCTCATATCTCTGAGTTGCATCGACTTTCGGTATCAATCATCTCCCAAATCTATCAAAGTTCGTTCGCGACACCACTCAGAGATTTGGAGCTCGAGGTGGCCTTGTTAGGGAGGCTCCGAACTGCTGCGCCCTCTTTACAAAGCTTGTTGTTAGTGGCAACCTTGTCCACGCTCAGATTGCGCCTCACTCGTCCGCAGCAGGAGCAACCTCTGGAATCTAAAATGCCTACTCAAATTACCCACCGATCTCGTCTGTCTATCGCTATAAACAGAGATTCAGAGGAGGAAGAGCTTACAACAATTGCTCCACCTCCTCAGCTAATTGATTGCTTGAAGCATGGATTCTCTTCTCATACAAGTCGCCTAGTATTGGATGATTGGGTTCAGTTTCTCGTCGAGCTTCTGCCACTCTTCGCCGACACAATATTTCAGAACCTCCTGCCTCTTGTTGACTGCTTCTGCAAGCAGATAGACTTGTGTTTCGAGCAACTCAAAACGACTTTCACGAAGCGCGACGTAGAATCAGACATGTCTCCAGAGTCGACTCTACTATCACTCATTACAGGACTAGAACAGATTTTGGCAAAGGCGCATGACCGACTGATGACCCAGGAAACGAAAGCTTCTGCCAACAAGTCACCAGAGCAACCACAAGGGTTCTTCAGTAATGTAGTTTCAGGCGTCTTTGCCTCAGAAAGTACACAAACGCGGACACCAACAGCCAACAGTAGACTCACAGTCCTACTATGTTTTCAAGACACAGTTCGTATATGTTTCGCAATCTGGTCTTGGGGTGGCCATGGGCACAAGCAAGGCCAACAGGACTTGGCGTCCGCTGCTTCCTTTGGTTACACGTCACTGCGCATGCGAAATCGTGCCCGTCGCATTTTGGAGCATCTCTTTGCTGCCGAAGCGCTTGAGTGTCTGGAAACGTTAGTAGTTCTATGGACCAAGGCCACAGCGGACGTGAATCAAGATACGGAAATTATGGGCTTGCTGAATGTCCTGAACGGGTCAAAGCCGAAGCATACCATCCCAGCCATTTTCAATGCAGTATATAGTCGCACAGACCCTTCAGCGTTGGATTCAAATAGAGTATCTACGCTCACCTCGGACCTCTCCGACATTGAGCTAGTTGCATTTCTTGTTGAGTATACCAAATCTCTGGAAGATGATGCCATGGACGAGATTTGGCAGGATTGTACGCTATTTCTTCGCGATGTCCTCGCAAATCCCCTACCCCATCGACAGATATTACCCACTCTCCTCGAATTCACAGCTGTGATTGGGCAGAAGGTCGATAATACCAACTTTGGGGAGCAACGAAAAATGAGGAGAGAACTTGCTGTACGTTTTTCGATCAGAACTCATAATCTTTGGCTAAGGTATCTTTTAGGACTTATTTACTAGAATACTAACTGCAATCTTTACAACGCGTTCTATGGGCTACGCTCAAGGCATCGCCCAGGACCCAACCAACGAAAACCCCTCCACTCTGACTAATGGCTATCGCGCTCAGAAGCGAGCATCTGACGTTGTTACGATACTCACCTCAATTGCGCCTAAGCTTCCTTTGATCCTCGTGGAAAATGACCGCGTGGCGAAATCGGTGTCAGACATGTCTGCCTCGATCATCGGCCCCGCTTTCCGAGCGAAATCATTTCCTGACAATGTCTCGAGCAGTTTATTAGAACTTCTGCAAAGCCTGACAAAGATAGCACAGAGTAATAAGTTGCTCAAGAAGGATATCTTCGATGCATTCAATGACCCCAAGTTCTTCAACACCCCACTTTCGCTGCTGGAAAAATATTGGCTACCTATCTTAACGCAATGGACACAATCCGACAAAGAGCGTGTACCGGAGCTACTTGGCAGGATGTCAGCCCCAACTACTGCGGGTATTATGTTTGGTGTAGGCGCAGCGTCCGCACGCCAGGAAGCTGATCGTAAGACCCAGCTGAACCTTCGGCGCATCGCACTCCTTGTCCTCGCCAGTCCAGAAGACACCTTCACCCCCAACATCCCCCAGATTCTAGAAAAGGTTGTCGAAATTCTCACCGCTACGCCCGCAACTTCACCATCATCAGCCACACGCGCGGATGTAATCGTTCTATTACGCGCCATCCTACTGAAAACCTCGCATGTCCACCTTGCATCGCTTTGGCCTGTTGTAAATGGTGAACTGACTGCATCTTTATCATCACTACTCCCCGATGCTGCGAACAAAGAGCACTATAATAACGCCGGCATCCTCCAGGCCTGCAAACTTCTGGACGAGCTTGTCGTCCTTGACCCCGACGACTTTCAGCTTTCTGAATGGCTTTTCATATCGGATACCATTGATGCCGTGTATAAACCCAGCAAACCGCTGCTCCATATCTCGCTTACGGACGAGGTCAATGAGGTGTTGTCAAATAGTAGCGTGTCTGTTGTAGCCGCCATTCCACTACTTGAGGGAGCGACGTCCAATGAGCCGCGAAGGACGCTCATGCTAGATCCACTCATTGAAACGCTGGAGCACGAAGAGGGTGCTACGGTGCTGGATATGGCAAGAGCGGAACTTGTGAACAGAGTAGTGAAGCCGTTCTTGGGTAATCTGGCAATGAACGCATTTGAGGCACGGTATGGTGGTGGTAAGCCAGACTGGGAGGGGCTTTGGGGTAGCGTGGTTCGGGATACAGGGTCGTAGGCTAGGACATGATTGTATCATCTTTCGAGCATCCAGTCACTGTAGATAATGCTATGAGAAACATACTTAATCGTGTTGGTCTTATCAACTCATGATAGAAGCTTGTTCGCCTGACCAAAAGTTTTCCTGATGTTTTTCTGGGGCTTCTCTGGGAAAAGCAAACGTAGGGGGGGGGGGGGCTGTGAAATCGCAACCATACACATGCCGTAGCCTTTTCCAAATAGGGCAATGCACACATTGCCTACGCTTACGCATCTAATTTCGGGTCGAAACCAAGGCACCCAGACACATTATTACCACTTCGATGAGGTAAATGTCGAGTATTGACCTACTGAGTTTTGGTTCCTCGCTTGAGAATGCTAGGTCACGCCAAACATAGCATTCATCGATTATCAGGTCCATTACTTCCAATCCAACTAAAAGAGTCTTCTGCACAGATCATAGGCACGACATGTCTTCTTTCAGCTTGTATCCTATTTTCTTGGTTCGACGAAACAAGATCCTTCACTACATAGCCTACAATTGAATTAACAGAGGAAATTTTTGTACTACTAAGTATCTTATCTACAAGTGTTACATATCAAAACATCACTACCACAATCACCTTCACAACACACCACACCGTTCGCCCTACATTGCACTCATCTACTGATAATATCTCGGACCATCAAAAACATGGTACCTGTGCCCCCTGACTCCATATCCCTTGAACATATCCGGGAACCTAAGACCAGGCGGCACCATCTCTTCACCAACCATTTCGTTGCCATTTTCCGGCGCGCCAACGACGAATTTGCCGAGCTAGATACTTCACGTTAGTTATACGGAGCAAGACGATAAGGGAGCACATAGGGAGAGTTAGTGTGCTTACCTGCAGTTCAGTGTCTGTAATCGTATCCCTACTAACTCTCGCATACCCACTCCTCCTCAATCCCTTGAACAAGATATATTCGCACCAACGATCCCAATCACTGGGATCGATATCCTGCATGCCGCTTTGCTCACCGACATACGTATTATAATTACCCTCGCCGGGCTTAATCACTAGGTAAGATAGCAATATCGCGGGACGCGGTGACGCCTTCATGCGCTCAGCTAGATATAGCGACTGCAGGCGGCGATCCTCGGGGTCTTCTTCCTGACCTGAGTGGAAGACAAATATGTCGATGAGTTCACCGTATGCATTGATAGTGGCTTCAATAGCGGGGGCGAGTTCACCGACGGGAGAGGGAAGGAGATGGTGTGTTGAGTTTACGATTGGGAACTTGGAGAGGAGCGCAGAGCCCCAGGTGTGTTTGTTGGGGCCTGGGCCAAAGTCAACGTACATACCTAAGTCTTCGGCGAGGAATTGTGTGGTGTCACGATTGCCCATGATAATGCGCTGGAGATCGCTTTCGAGAAGTCCGACGACATCGACTTCAAGTTCTTTAAGAAGGTCGCGCATGCGGTATTCGGAGGACCACATGTCGTTGTCAAGAGAAAAATGAATGGTCCAGATACCAGCAGTAATCGACTTTTCTTCGGGATGGTAGGGTTTGTAGTCGTTAGTGGGGAAGCGGAGATATGCGGTTGCGATGGCAAGAATTTCTAGGACTCCGAGAATAGTGAGGTAGTATGATCGCTGTCGGCTTGTAGCTGCTGTTGCAACTGCTTTGCCTTTGTAGTTCTTTAGGGCGGCGGGTTGAGATGAAGCGCTAAAGACCCCTGCGCCGATTAGAAGCATCATGGCCGCCATGACCCAATCCGTACGCTCACGAACCAGATGACCACCTGGAACAAAAGCGTAGGCCACGACCCAGACGTGGAAGAGAACCATGAAGTTATAGATTAAGAACCCGAAGCCAAACACTTTTGCGGGTGAGTGACGGGCTGCATGAGTAATGAGAGTAGGGGCAGCTGCCATGGTATAAACCGCGATAACAAGGGCACCGAAGTAGCCAGACCAATGAGCGCGGGTAGTGAGCACAGCGGCTCCAACCGAACCAGTACCAAAGAATGCCCAAGATCGAGAAAGGTTTGGTGTGTAAAGTCCGATGGCGAGGCCGAGGCCCATAGCTAGTAAAGTGACAGCACCATGGGGAACAGCGACTGGGCCTCGAATGGGGTAACCTTCCCACACCCATGATATCATGGTGCTTGAGTCGGAGAGCAAAGAGTGCATTGAAAACAAGAGGCCTGCAAAACCGAGACTCGGAAGAAAGGAGTAAGTTTTCGTGACAGGCCCCGGAGGAGCAAGATTTGCGCCTGAACTGGCAGTGGACCTGGTCGAGATAAGAATAGCAACTACAGCGACTCCAAGACCGGTTTGATTCCACCCGCCATTTGCTTTGTGCATGATAGGCCAGATGGGGTTGTTAGTCCAAAAGGCAAATTTGGCGACACTTGATGCGATGAGACCGATGGCGAAGGCTGATATGCGCGCCTCTAGGCGACGCGGCTGAGATCGTTCTGCAAAAAAGGTCGCAGCCCATGCAAGGCAGGACATACTCAAGCCAAATCCGACCGCGAAGAGACGAGGAACGGGCCTTTCAGCTCGGAAGGCAAGCAGACCTGAAAGGGACAGAAGATGGAAGACTATAACGTAGCGAGTGACGAGGTAACGAATGGACTTGATACCAAGAAGGAATGGGGTGATAGTGGACATGACGAGAGCCTCATAGCCAGAGATGCCCATGTGCCAAAGGGGAAAGTCTGTGGCTAGTCAGAAGGGCATTATGGGTTAGGAAAATAGACTCACACCAGACGCACACGCCAAGAGATGTCAGCATGGACCAGAAAACGAACTGAAGATATTAGTCCCTAAAAATCACAAAAAGTCGCATCGACTTACTCCATTATAGACGTCTGCAACGGCGTGAATGAAGCCGAACAAAGAAAAGGCTCCCGACCTATACAGCGATCAGAATACGGTTATTGGGAAGAGACAACGTATAAGCACTTACTCTTTTTCTAGACTGGTATTGGAGACGGCTTTGGTACTACGAGGAAAAGGCATCAGAGAATGGACGTGAAATGCTTGTATTCGGCGGAGTCTATCTAGCTTGGGAGCCTCGAAACATACCCGTGCGATATAGCTCGGTTGTCTTTTACAACAATCTCGAAGTGTTGGAAATCAAGCGCGGTAACTGCATCGAAGGCTACATCGAGAAGGACAAGCGCCCACTCAAAGAAGGAATAGATGGTGTATGCTGAGAAAATTTAGTTTTCTTTTTCTCATTTTCATTTTCTCCAGGCAAAAGGAAGGAAGAAGGCCAAAAACACATACCTCCGGCTACACGGTGGACCTTGTGCTGTATGAAGAAGTAGATGAGTGGAATGATGGTGGCGAAGAAGGAAGCAGCAAAGATCTTGCGGTATTTGATGGCTGTTGGGTTGCTGGGGCTCAAGGCTAGACAGCCCAGTGTCCAGGGAAGGGTGGCTACAATGTAGGAAATCATGAAGATGTCGTGCCAATCATGGTCGTCGGTGGAAGTGATATAGGTCCATCCACCGCAGGTCAATGTGCGAAAGACACCAACACCGGCAACGAAGCTGGGTAGCGAGGAGTTGGATCGGCGGGTCAAGACGTACCACAGACCGACCAAGGCAAATCGAGGACCGGATGTTAGTGCAATGAAGAGCATGAAGACGGAGCGCTCAGGGTAGCGATCGCCAATGGTGGAAGAGACGGAGGGAAACCATTCGTCAGGATAACCCTAGGCAGGTGATGAGTAGGAGTACAGGTATGGGCATTGGAGGGGTAGGTGCGACCAACGTAGTGTTCATTCTCGACAATCTTGTGGTAGTGTAGCGACAAGCCAACAATGAGGGCTCCAACAAAGGCGCCTGTACGCAATGAGCACATATGCACGTGTCTTGTTTCTACCATTTTCATTCCCATTCCCAATTCTAGTTTTGGTCTTGGTCTTGGTTGTGGTCTTGATTTTGGTATTGGTTTTTAGTCTTACAGTAGGCCATGATGGTATGAGAGAAGGATATCCATTTCCCGCTGAACTATATCATGTGAGTGCGCTGTGTTTTAGAGATGAGCAGTGTTTTGGGTACGCACCGACGCGATGGCCTGGCCGTCCTTGTCCTTGAAAGCCATTGCAGTAGGCAGTAGACAGTGGGAAGGACGAAAAGAGGGAGAGGGAGAGAGGGAGAGAAGTGAGACAACAAAAAGGGAAAGAGTGACTGTCAACAGTCTCCTGAAGGTTGGTTGGCTGGCAGGCACGCAGGTTGGTTGGTTCAAGGAGGAAGAGGAAGACAAAAGCAGTTCAGGGCAACACGTCAGGGTTCAACGCGTCGGCCAAGACACCATCAGCGGGCCGCGGCAACATTAGGCGAGCGGAGGTCAGGATTACTTTTTTTTTTGGAAGACTCTTGAAGTACTTTGACACTTTACTTACATCTAACAACCCACAACCCCACACAACCCACGCAAATAATCATGGCCGGGCCCAGCGACAAGGCTCGCTTCTACCTCGAGCAGTCGGCCACGGAACTGAACGAGCTCCAGCGCAAGAACATATTTACAAGAGTAGGCCACCAATCTCAACCTTGACCCCCAATCACAACCACAAGGAAAAAAAAAAAGATACCCTTGCTACCTATTACTAAGAAGAAAACCACAGGAAGAGATCAGCTCCATAGCCAAGAAACGCTCCGACTTTGAACACATTGTCAACGCCCGCGGCTCCCATCCCTCCGACTACTTGCGCTACATCGAGTTCGAGAAGAATGTAGACGCGCTTCGTCGCAAGCGCATCAAACGACTGGGCGCGCGCTACAAGGGCACCGGCCAGCGCACCATCTACCTCCTGTACAATCGCGCAACCAGAAAGTTCTCTGGCGAGCTTACCCTCTGGATGCAGTACATTGACTTTGCCCGTCGCGACAAGGCTTACAAGCGCCTGAATGACATTTTTACATCTGTTGCCCGTCTACACCCTACCAAGCCAGAAATATGGGTCCATGCTGCAAACTACTTCATGGACACCCAGGCTGACATGACCAATGCCCGTAGCTACATGCAGCGAGGGCTAAGGTTTTGCAAGAAGTCGCTCTATTTGTGGCTCGAGTACGCCAAGCTAGAAACAATCTACATTGGCAAGATCGCAGGCCGGAGGAAGGCCTTGGGCTTAGATGCAAACCCCCACCAGCCGGTCGTGGCGGGCGACGATGAAAACATGATTGCCCTGCCACAGGTCACGGCAGAAGACATGGACTCAACCTTGCGCCAGGACCATGGTGTAGACGAGCTGGCTTTGCATAACTTGGCCGCCGCCCCGTTACTCACCGGTGCCATTCCCCTTGCCATCTTTGATTCCGCCATGAACCAATTCGAGGGTAAAGCTAGCATTGCGGACTATTTCTTCACCATGTTTGCTGAATTCGAACAACTATCGTGCACCCCGCACATATTGCAGCACGTCCTCAGCTATCTGCAATTGCACTTCCCTGACGCGGTAGAAACCGCAATCTGCTCGTTCCGCATCCTGCTATTCGATAGCAATCCCACTAACGTAGACTTTCCACTCGCATTGACGAGCGCGCTCGACGTGATGAGCATGACTATCAAGCAACACCCAGCCGAAGCTGCACGGCTATCCGAAGTAGCAGTTTCTCATTTGCTACCGCTCCAACGGTTAGCTACGGATGTGGATGCAGATGCCATTGTACAAACGATCCTCTCAAAGACACTTCAGAAGTACTTGCGGGTCCTTGGCGCGGGGTCTAGTGATAAAATTATTGATCTAACCAGGACACTGCAGCAACAAGGCAAGAGATCCGAGTCGCAGGCGTTGCTACAATTGGGAGTCAAGCACTTTGGTGCGAATCCAAAGCTACAACAGCTCTACGTGGCGTTGGACACCTAAAAGGCCAAAGACAGCTTACCAAAACCAAAAACTAAGAATGACAATTATAATTGAGCTACTCCAAGACCTGCATACTATGTTCTGATGACTAGCGGTCTCTTACCTATCGATTCCAACGACAACCATCTTCACCGCTACGGCTACGGCTACGGCTACGGAGTTGAGCACTGCGCTATTGCAATGTTTTGGTGCAGGGTGGTCCACGTCACCCGAATGGCCCTGGGAGGCCGAACAGTCAGGCTTCAAGTCCCAAGTCGGAAACGCTTCCCCTCCCAGACCGCCTCAAGCATCGTCGCCATGGCCTCGTCGCGAACTCTTCTTTGAACTTTGATACTTTTTGGCCTTGAGTCGGCGCTCGTTGTCCGACTTTTGGCTGGGACTTGTTAGTATTAGGAGTTTTCGGGTGGCCGGGTCGTATGGGCCGAAGAGGCGTACAGATTTTTGACAAGTTGGGATTGTTCCGCTGTCGTTTGATTTGGTATCGTATGTTTCCCCGCCTCAAGCATTGCGAGGTAGACGCGTTGATAGCAGCTGTCAGCGTTGTCTTTCTGGTTTCGACTATCATCGGCCTGAACTATGATAGCACGCGATTTTGCGGCAACGTAACGGTGGGCCTTGAGTTGAGGATGGAGCACGTGGGGCACATGGTGCAGCAATGCATCGAGGGGAATTCTCAAAGTAGCCTTGGAATTGACTCTTTTGGTCATGTTTAGTCAAGCGCGTGTCATGTCCAATTTTACGCGTGTGTCATACTTGTTCACATTTTGTCCGCCAGGGCCAGAAGACCTACTGAAGCTTACTTGACCAATGCTCCTGAGTAAAGGGATGGCGTGTTGAGCATGCAGATTGGCGAGCCAGGAGCGTGCAGCATTGATGTCGTTGGTGTTGGTGTTGATATCGTCGTTGGTGTTATTGTTATTGTTGTCGCTTGCACTGCTGTTGTGATACCGAGGCAATAGTGGTGTTTGGGGATGGGGTCTTGTAGTGGAAACAAGCGTTGGTGTGGTAAGGATGCGATAACGGAGCGCGTTCCGGGCAAGTGAAATCTTTGTTCTTCCTACTGTGCACATTGTTACTGTTGCCGACGGGGAAGCAAAAGTACCTAGCACCTATCTACCCACGTAACCTACTAACAGTACCTATGCACGCCCATACATGGTTCCATCCGAAGGCACGTGATGCTTCTATGCTAGTCTGGATGCCAGCCCCATTCCATTCATGATCCATCACACTTTTCATCAAATGGGTCTCCCGGCGGCCAATGCTGCATGACCTCAACATAGCGCTTGCTTTTACTTTCCTCTGCCATCTCTACCGTCTCTACCACAAACTCACCGTCGCCCTTTTAGTCTTGACCCTCTTCCCTAAACACAAAACAACTACCCCTACTGTACACCGCCGTCCCTGCACTCTCTGCACTCTCTGCGCTCTCTGCACCCTCTCTCTACACTCCTTGCGCACTTTGCACCCCGCATTCTATCTCCTCTCCCCTCGAGCCAAGGTCGAGTGGCCAGTCTATCTGTTTTGCTGCTCTGCTTTCTTCTAATTATCCCCTGCTTGCATCCAGACAGAAACACCAGTACAACCGCCCCCGCCATCACCTTTTACAAGCTTCAGCAGATTCTGCCTCTCACCCACCTACTCCCCCCTCCGCAGCCAACCCTGTCTTATCACGGCAAGTTTGTCTTCATCTACCCACCCATCTATCTGTCCATGCATGCATGCCTGAGTTGATCTTGTCCCTCATCCTGCTACCCAGTCATCTCATCCTGAGTAGAGACTAGAGACTAGAGAAGTCGTCGTCGTCGCGCCTTCAGTGGCTGGGCTTTGCTGGCATATCGCAGATTGCAGATTGCACATCGCACATCGCACATCGCACATCGCATACATGAACCCCAGCCCTAGCCCGCCTCAGGAAGCAGAACACATTCGCCACCAGCAGTTGACGCCAGAATCACCGCGCCCGCAGAACGTCCCGTCGCCTGCCAACATTCCCATCTTAGAGTTGCAGATGGACCCCGACTTCCATGAGTCGTCACTGAATAATGGCAATGGCAATGGCAGCGCTCACTCACATTCGCACTCTCACTCACACTTGCACTCACACTCACACACCCACACGCCGACTCTAAACGCAGCAGCAGCATCATCATCATCGTCGTCGACGCCCTTCTTTGCCGAGACCGCGACCACCGCAAACTATCAAATTATAGGAGCGCAGGGCATGGGCGGAGGGGGGCCAGGAACATACGCACAGAACACACCCCCATCAATTCACACCTTTTCTGCGCACCAGCCGGCGCGCGCTGCTTCTGAGTATACATTTGCCCATGAAACTGCGTATAAGGTGGCCCAGTCTGCCCAAGGCGCTCACTATCAGATTGAGGGTAATCCCACTGCCACTGCCACTGCGCCTGCCACTGCCACAGCGACTGCCACCCCGACCAGTGTTGACGTACAAGCTTTGTTGGACTCTTTGACGCCTGCTGCTCACAATCCCCACATGTCACCTCTTTCTGCCACTCTGCCCGCCCGACCGCCTGCGCAAGACCATCCTGTCACCCACCCCAACTATAGCCCGACCGATGACATCAGGTCTTTTCATCCCCACAGCCAGCAGCCGCCTAACACTCAGCAGCGTGCCGCCAATCCTGCCTTGCAACCCTTGACACAGCAACGCCAGCCGGCACAGCGCAGTGAGACTCCAGATGACGAGGACATACGTTGGCCGCCGGAGACAAACAAGAAGTATGAGGAGTTTCTGGACCAGGAACGCAAATTCGTCACAGAGGGCCAGTGGGATCAGTTTCCCGTCGGCTCTCGCTTATTTATTGGAAATCTGCCCACGGAGAAGGTCACCAAGCGCGACATATTCCATCGATTCCACCGACATGGTAGGCTTGCCCAGATCTCCATAAAGCAGGCCTACGGCTTCGTCCAGTTTCTGGGCTCAGACTCGTGCCGAAAGGCACTGGATGCAGAACAGGGTCAGGCGGTGCGTGGTAGAAAGATGCGTAAGTGAAGTTGGCCTGCAACTGCTTTGGCTGCCTGCTGACCAACCGCAACAGACCTCGAAATTTCCAAGCCCCAAAAGAACTCACGCAAAGCCGAACCCCAGAACAGTGGAGTACGGCGACGTTCCCGTTCGCCAGACTACACAAGAGGAGGCACTGCCCCCACCCAGCGAGATTCACGCTATGCTAACAACACCGGCCCGTTATCCCCTAGGGAGTGGGATCGACGCTTCCGCGACAGGGATGATTATCGTCCCATGCGATCGCCGTCGCCCCGTGGAGTCCCTCGTGGGATGAGATCAAGAGACAGGAGCCGTGATAGGTTCGACACCCGTTATCGTAGTAGATCGCGGTCGCCGCCACGTAGACGTAGGAGCCCTTCTCCACGACAAGATTACACCGAAGATGACTTGGATCTCCGTCGTAGACTGCCTCATGAGGTACCTGATATTCAAATATTGGTCCTCAACGAGGGCATTTCTAGGTAGGCTTATACTCTCTTTGCTAGATTATAATCTCCACTGACACCTAGCAGAGACTTTATACGATTCGTCGAGGATAATGTTTTCCGCCAGCAAGGCCTTCGTAGCAATGTTCTCATCATGAGTGGTCGCTTCCCCGAGCCGGCCGTTGTTCGAAGGCAAATCATTGAGGGCGTACTGGCGATTGTCCGTATGGACACCTCTGGTTTCATCAAGGGCAAAGTCAGTGTCCAAATCTTCGATCGTCGAGGCGGGGTGAACAATGTTCAATTTAATGGCATGTCTCTTTCTTTTTCACCAAATTTTGCATGCTAACTTGCATAGAATACGCCGACCTTGACCCTACAACCGCTGCACTTCTTGTCAATAACGCTAAACAGACTCAATCTCAGCCAGTCCAACCGCCAGCACCCGCATTTGCTTTCAATCGCAACATGCCATCCTTCAATCAGCAACCATCGCTTCCCTTCCCCTCAGCGCCTCCCAACCAGCCCAATATCTCCAACCTTATTACCTCTCTAGATTCGGCCAGCCTTTCTCAACTTCTAGCCTCAATGTCTGGCAACAATGTTGCACAAAACTCGCAGCCTGCACCAAATTTCAGCGCAGACCTTGCACGTCTCCTCGCACAGGTCTCTAGCCCCGCCCAGACGCCCGGATACGGTCCCCAAACCCAAGCCCAACTACCACAGCTTGGTCATCTTGCATCGCTCCTGGCCAACCAGGCGCACACGGCTGCACCCCCGGTCCAGAATACAACTCAAGCCAGTGCTTCCCCTGACATGAGTGAGATCATGGCCCAGCTAGCTCAGTACCAGCGATGAGGCGAGTGACTTGGATTCGCATGCTGAACCATTCACCTAAACCCAATAAAGGCGGTAGCTGCAGTACCTAAACTACCGCTGGATCACTGAATACGTTAAATTCAAACAAGCCTTATAGCACATGCCAAGCTATTGAAACATGAATCCGCGCCTCATCACTTGCTTGCTTTTTCCATAAAGGGCCTTAGTTTTTTCTGCTTTTTTCCCCATGGGTCGTGCATGTGCTTGGCTTTTTTCTCTCACCCTATTTTCTCGTTCTATCTTTTGAACTTTTTCCCTCCATGGTTTAGCGATTCAGCGATGGCTTTCATTTTCTTTTCTTCTGTATGGTATGTCTCGGTATGGCCTTTGTGTGTGGCCTAGGTGGTTTGTGTACTTTTCTTGTATGACATAGATTTCAGAGGAAGAGAAGTGAAGGGGAAGGGGGGCATAAGTAGGTTGGGATGTGTGTGTGTGTGTATGAGTGAGTGAGTAAAGTTTTTGTGTGGGAGGGCGGGAGGGGGGTTTGAGATTTGAGGTGTGAGTGGAAAGAGGAAGGAAAGCGAAGGGCGAGATATGTGACTTGCAGTAGGATGATACACTTCAAGGAGGAAAAGGAAATAAAGATTTGAAAGAAAGCAGAAACGCCATTGACATTGGCTGCAGCTGTTGAATATTTGACTTTTTTTGCATTGCAATAAGGGTAACTAGGCGGTGGCCTAGTAGATTCTATAGAAGTACAACGCATTCCTACAGTTGAAATCCCAGGCAAAGACAAGAAAGACGCCATGAACCATGCATGCATATAGTATGCAAGTCTCCTCTCCCGCACACATGTCATCATGAAGCTCCGTATTCTAATCTAGCAGTAGTTTTTCGTCTGCTACCTGCGGCCCTGTCCTACACGTCCTGTTGGTGCATCATCCACATGCCCAGCGAGGGGCACCTTTGCATTGGTATCTTACTCCAAGTTCATAGTAACTCATTTCGCAACAGCAGCACTCAAGACTTGTGTCCTGAAAAAGCCGCCCTTTGTCCTTTCGATGACCTGTTGGTAGACGGATTGTGGGGGATGATTCATAATGACGGTGCCAGCTTTGTAGTCGATTTTCGCATCGACACGGGTGTCGCGGATGAGGTTTACGATCCATTTTTCGCCTTCGTCTTGGGAGAGGCCGAGGCGGGTTGAAAGATCCCTAGTAGGGGGTTGTTAGATGGGCAAATGGGAAATAAGATTAGGCATGACTCACTTGATATCGATCCTCTGATGGATCTTACAGTAGCTTTCTGAGATGAGATGTCTTGCGGCGTCGACAAACTGATCTGCGGCAGCAAGGAGGAAGAAGTCGTTCTTGAGAATCTCCTCGGTCTCGCTCAGCTTCTTCTGGGCCTCTTCAAAGTCAAAGTCAATATACAGGGCCTTGATGAAGTCGGTGACGGGGTCGCTGTATTCGTAGCCCTCTTGCCTGACGATGCGGATCAGGTCCTTGAGCTGCTTTTGGTACTGATTTGAGTTGCGGCCCTTGTTGCGGTTAGTGATGACGGCAGCGGCGAGGTAGCGCAGAATCCAGGGGCAGTTTGTTTGGATAGTGTTGATATAGGAGGGGGAGAAGAACATGTCGGTAAGGGTTTCGCGGGCGGGCTCGTGGTTGAAGAGGGGGAAGAGTGACCAGTGGATGAGCCATGTGCGGTGTTGCAGCTGTGCGAGGGGGTTATTGAAGAGGCGAGTGTCGATTGTTTCCTTGAGCTTGTTGATCTCTTCGATGGCCGAGTCCCAGTTGACGGAGAGGATTTCGCAGGCCAGCTTGCCCCACGTGGCCTCACGCTCCTTGTCGCCGTCAGTGGTGAGGACGCGGAAGCGGTAGAGCAGCTCGGCAGCGTGTGGGTAGACGCCGCAGCTGTACTGAAAGGAGCCGAACTCGTACAGCTGATTGACCATGTCGAGGGTGACGCCGTGGGTGTCTTTTAGGTAGGCCAGATTCTGGACCTTGTCAGACCTCAGGTTGGTTACGACATTCTCGTCGTCGAGCAGGCCCGAGATCTTGCTTGTCTCTTCCTCGAGCTGGTCGCGTCGCTGCAGCACCTGATCGCGCTTCTTCTTGTACTCGTCTGGCATGTCATCGAGGCCATGGACTTCCTGGTACAGCTGGCCAACAAAGTCTGTCATGTTGGTGGGCTTGAGCAGCTCTAGCAGCAGTTTCTTTTGCGCAAGCGGCTGGTCAGCATCTTCGTCGACGGAGAAGTTGAGTAGTGGATAGATGAGATGGCGATCGAGGTTGGGCATGAGTTTGGGGAGCAGGCTGTACTGCTCAGCCATGTCGGCGGTGCCATCGGTTGTGGCTGAGGCCGCCATGGTAGGATGCAGAGGATGAATTCCCTGGTGGTGGTGGTGGTGGTTGTGGATGGGCTGGCGGTTGCTAATTGCTAATTGCTGGTGGTGGTGGGGCATGGAAAAATGACTGTGCGTAGCGAAGACCCCTGCAAGTTCTTGGATTGGGGGGGGACGCTAAAACATTTGGTGTTGATGCAGCACTTGGTTCACCTCTTCAACTCTTCAACCTTTCACCCCTTCGCCTCCTTGAATTGCCCCTTCACATTCACACCCTTTACTTTACATGTCTCGAATACTGCCATTGTTCCGCTGGCAACTGAGGCCATGCGCCAACCGCGCCCACTTTTCAACCACATCCGCACTCAGGCGCAATGACCGTATGATCTTCTCCATATTCTATATCCCACCTACTCACCCCTCTTAGTAATACACCCAACCCCCAACCGAAGAGATGCCCCCTCCAAATCTGAATCACCGCAACAGCCAACACACTACCAAGCCCAACAACAAGAATCAAATACCCCCTCAGACTCATCCCTCCAACACACCTCCTACCTCATAAACGAACATGACAAGCTCCACAAGGTCATCTACCCCCCACCCAAATATCACGTCTCGCGCTCTGCAAACAACAACCTGCCCGTCTATACAGACTTCAAGCGTGGCGGCAATCTGCAGCTGACCTATATCCGCAACATCACTGGCGAGGTCTCTGCCCTTCGCGACGAGCTCAAGGTATTTCTCAAGAGACCCAGCGACGTCTCCATAAATGAGGTTACCCGCCATGTAGTTGTCAAAGGTTTATGCGTCCCCGAAATAAGGAATTTTTTATACGAAAGAGGCATGTAGCGAGCACCATGGTAGTTCCTAGTTTCTTGATGGATGCAAAGAACTGTTGAAAAAACTGCCCTCCCTTCTACTCTTTTCCTACTTTGCTTCGTAAATACTGTAGTAAATGCTACTGGCTGTGTAACATGTCTCATATATCACTCTTCCTACACTTATAAACGCGCTTCAAGAGGCTTTGACAGATGAATCCAGTCATATGGCTCAGTTGCATTTTCGCCACACGCTTTGCAGGCACTGCACTATTTTCGTCAGTCACCCAACTTGTGAGTTTAAACGGCAAAGTACAAGCCACTCACCTTTTCCCAAGCCCACCTACATGTGTGCGCACGACAGATGTTATTGCGCTCATCCCCTGGGCCAGTGCACTCACCATAGTGGCCTTTACACTCGGTAAGGCATCGAGGAAGTTGAGGCTTGAGAGAAGTCCAGTCATCTGGTTTGGTGTTATCCTCGTCACAGGCGATACAAGTGCTGCACTGTGGCTTTGTTAGTTACCAATTTTTATTTACTCCGCACCGATAAAGCCAATGTACCACACTGACCTTATACTTGTTCGTCACGCATGTCATGTGAGCACAGGACTTATCATCCCGTCCACCTTTGACACAGTTAACCCACTCAACCCGACATTCATCATGGCATGTAACATCCGAAAAGCCGCCCTCATTAGTGGTGTTAGTACTATTTGGAGTAGGAGACGCACTGCGTGCGGTACTTTGACTGCGAGACAAAGCACTAGCAGCAGGAAATGTAGTAGGAGCTGTAGAAATGGGCATCCTGACACTGGTGCTGGCTGACAAAGTGACAGTTGGGCGGCAGGGATCGCAAAGACTACACTATACATGCATTAGCAACTGACAATTTGCACCTTTGAACTCATCAGCGCAGCGGCTCCCAACCCTACCTTGTAACCATACGTCTCGCACATCAGATTACGGCAAAAATGGGGCTCCCGCCCACGTTCGAGGCAGTTTTCATGTAGAGTTGGGCATTCAGCTGCGCACGGTGGAGGGCCCTTTCTAACCCTGTCCTTGACCATGTCTGTAGCATTTCTGTCGTCGGCTGAAATGACCGGACTTGAGCTGAGACCTTCGCAGAGTTTGCAATCGTTGCACTACACGCAATCAGTCCAAATTCACTTGTTCAGATATATTGGTGTGATTAAACTTACCTTTTCCCCATTTGCTCGGCACACATCTCGTTTACACGTGTCGTATGTGCCCTCTTCATTGACGCATTTCTGCCAAATGTTTAGGCACGCAATCGACGAGCATCCCAGAGTAGTAAAACCATTCTCGTCATTGACGACGTCTTCCACTCTTATAATTTTGACGACGGGTGGTGAGGCACCAGAGTTAAGCTTGTTGCAGAGGTTACATGAGCTGCACTATATGCGATTAATCATGTTACATCCGTACTAGGACTATGGTTTAGATTGCAAGCTCACCGTATTGCGATATCTTTGGCATAGAAACTCTTTGCAGTCAGCGTTGGACTCCTTGTGATTCCTGCATTCAAGCCATATATGTTGGCATCCAACCGAGCATCGGCCTAGTTCTTGGGAATCCGTGGATGGTAACTCGTGGTTGATGACGCTCATGGTATCTTTATCCACAGTGGAGACAGCGGTAGCAGAGTCAATGACTTCAATCTGCGATTTGTGGCATACCCCATAAGATTGGCATTCAGGTCTAGAACATGTCCACTTTCGGCACCCGTCGGTTTTGCAACCCATGTGACGACGTTTGCATTTACTCCGGTATCCATCCATGAGAATATTGGACTCACTGTCATCGGGCTCTCGTTTGGTGGCAGTAATGGTAGCTTCGACAGAAACCGCAGCGGTGATGCCTACCGGCTGAGTGTTATTGTCTCCACAGGTACCCCATGATCTGCACTATAACGCGATCAGCCACCTTCAGTCAGTTCGCGATATAACACTGGCTAGACTTACCTTCTCACCACACGTCTCGCATACCAGTTGCCGACACAGGGGAAGAGTATTTCCACGGGCGAAGCAGCCAATCCACAGTTCTGGGCAGTCAGCCAGGCACATGCAGATGCTGACCTCTTCAACCCTTTCTAGGGCCGATGTTGTGGCCATGAGGCTGACCACGAAAAAGGCAGCGAGGCCATTGAAGAATTTCTTCATGACCATGGTGACGACGTGTTTGTAATGAGCAGGAATGTGTAGTGTTGTGCAGCGCTATCAGACGATTTGGATGCAAGTGGAGAAAGTGGAGTGTAAATGGGAAGGAGTAGCATGAGGTGGCAAACTTTATATTTACCTTGTGGAGAAGGTGAGGGCAGGTACAATTGTTGGCCCTGCCTTACATCATGTCAAATTAAGGTGCCTTGGTCTCTACTGCTCTCGTATACCTACTTCGGTGGTTTCTACTCGTCAAATAAGATGCGCATTAAATCATATTTCAGTGGCAATATGTGATCTTATGTAGGTTGTACAGTCGCTGCTTTTAGATATGCAGGCTATGTGTGTTACGAAGGACTTGGTACATGTTCTGTAATAAAGTCTTATTCCTCCCCACAAGTTCGATATACACGGTCCCGCTTAGATACACTGCAGTAAACGTCATATCTTTATCATGCAGAAAAGCATGCAGAATACATGTTTTCCCATATTAACATCACTCCGCAATCGCGATATTAAGGAATAAATTTCCTGGGTTCGCCTAAGCCTTCGATAGCTTGCAACCTTCATCAAAAGCCAACATACCGGTTACGCAGATCGCACAGAACAAATAATATCGCCCGAAAGTAACCTTGGCTTTTGCAATCTTAGTTCTATTGAGTAGCCCTGATACAATCTGTGTGCTTGGGGGATTGCAATCAACGCGTAACTGTCTCGCATCACATTGTGTCTCACATCGAAGTGATGGACCATACCTACTCTTTTCTAGCTCAGTTACAAATCAACATGGCGTATACCAAATCTTTGCTGCGCGGCATGAACAACCGCTGTGCCCATCCAATAGATACGGGGACTTTCGCCGTGAAGAACCCTGCGAATAGGAGTTGTTTGGTAATAAGAAGTATTAAACGCAGCAATGTAGAAGCGCCACTTCGCCCACTTTTCACAACGTAGTTTGGAAGCTTCGGTTGATTAGGTGCCTGACGCCATGTGGTTTTTTTGGGTGCGACCAAAAAGTAACATGGAAAATCAGTAACGAGCGAAGACCTTGACTTACTACGCGTACATGCCGCAAATCATCAAGTTAGTTTAAAACGTACCAGGCAAAAATATCTACTAGTATACAAGGGAGAAGCCACACATGAATATTCTAGGAAAATTCTCGAGGCAAAAACGATATTGCATTAAATGTTGACTGGCAAATTAGAATAATGAATTTCCACGACATCCCCTGGAATCTTGACAAGTAGAGTAACGCTGACAAAAGGGAGTGTAAACAAAATGAACAGGCCTATTATTTTAGACTATCAAAAATGTAGCAAAATTAGCAAGCCCATGTGCAATGTTCTCTGCTATATCAAGTGTTTTCGCCGCACCCGTTCCATTTTTGTAGCCTTGGAGAGGCTACGTAGGTCAGTTTAAGTTGTCAATGTCAAGCGAACCATAAATTTCTCATCTGAACAGGAGTTAGCACATCGAAAGAAAGGCAATTCGATTTTAAATGAGAGACCTACCAAATCCTCTCAACGTTTTCTGGGAGGTCTCTTTTGCTTGCCCTCTTCCTAGTTTTCATGCTGTTGTCTCTGACATCTTCATCACTCTCAGCATCTGGAGGGGGTGGTGGCTTGTATCCATTCGTCTCGCTTGGCCTTTCCAACTCACTGCCGGTAGTTGAGCTAGCACTTGTTTCGAACGTGGTACCAGTGAATGAGATACGGGAAATAGTGCTAGAATCGGGTTTCAGGCTAAAGGTCGTCGCGTCTGTAAAGGTTGACAAGGAAAGGTCGGTAGGGTGGCTGGTAAAGACTTTGCTGGATGATGGTGTAATCGAGGGGACGTTGGAGGGCGGGACGAATGGAGTTGTGGTCTCGATAGGTAAGGGTGACGATGATGCCTTCTCTGTTTCTGTGAACGTTGGTGCAGGACTAGAAAAATCATTGGAGGTACTAGAGGCACTGGAGGAGCGGCGTAATCGGGTAGAGCTGCTCCTTGTGACGGTGCCTATTTGAGTCGAAAATTTCGTGCTAGAGAGGAACGAAGACTTCCTACTTATACTAGTCAGAGATACTAATTTGGTTTGAGTTGACGACGTAGTACTCCTTTCCGTAGAGAACGCCGGATTAGTACGACTAGCAGATAATGTACTAGCGTGCGTCGAGAACTGTTCGCTTTCAGGCGTACTAGAGTACAACGACCAAGATATAGTACTTATGTTGATAGTTGACCTAGATATAACAGCAGTCCTCGAACGTGATGAAGTGACAGCGGTCCTAGACTGCGACAACGTAGTCAATGATATAGTAAAACCACTACTGAAGGGAGTTGAATGAGTGATAGTGCTATAAGTAGTTGATACTATGACACTACTAGGAGGTAAAAATGCCCCGGAACTGCTTTCAAGGGATGCTGTGACCTCAGGCACAGGACGCGATGATGTGATAACCTGACTAGGAGGTGAAGGCATCAACACCGAAGTACGTATGCTGAAACTGAGAAATATAGAAGTTGTCCGAACGGATGGGGTTGGGGCGACAGTGACATCGGTAGTGGACAGTGCTCGGGATGACACTGGCAGGGTACTGGTCCGAATACTGGACGTAGAATTGGGCGAGCCAAAGTATCTAGAAGAGGACAATGAGGTAGCAACTGAACCTGATGGTCGTCTGTAAATTGTTGACGATTCAATGAATTGCGATGTATTCAACGACGTAGGTAGGATTCGTGACAGCGTGAATGAAAAAGAGGACGTCAAGTTCGGGCTAGCCGAGACAGTAGTGGTTGTGGTGCTGGAAACTAGTGTTGAGATAGGCGCCACAGACGCAGTGCCTGTACCTAAGCTTGCTTGTGGAATGCTGGAGCTGTTGGCGTAAGGCGGTGACTCATAGGGAGGATTAGATGGGCGGATACTAGTTTCAGCGGACGAAATGGCAGTAGACAGCGGCAATCTATAGGATGTAGGAAAGAGGTATTGGCTACTCAATCGGAACTTTAGTAAACTTGAGAAACTAAATTGAAGAGGTAGTGACTGACCTGCTACTTGTGATATTGGATATGCTTGTGATGACGCTCAATACTTCAGTCGATGTGATCACAATGCTAGAGACGATGACCGATATCGATGTCGAATTGGCCGCTACAGCAGTAGTGGATCCTGAAACACTTGTAGGGAGGGTCATGTGAGTAGATAGGTTGACACCAGTTGATTGTGGCACACTCGTGCCTATGGAGGAGAGGCCGGAACTTGATGAGCTGATGATAGGATAGGGCGTGTAGCCTGGAGGTGGTGCATATTGTCGAGGTCTGACCTGCTTCGGAAAGTGTACTGGTTATGCGTAGTTAGTAGAAGTTGAGAATGAAGGCTTGGCTATAATAGTATGCTGCCTAGATGGAATTTAAGAGCCTTCTTGACATGGAAAGGTATCAAGTTGATAAGACTTACATGGTGTAGGCTCGGCGGCGGCAAGCAGGATAATTGTTAGTGGAATGCAGTTATTGACCCTCATGATTCTTTGAAAAGGCGACTGTGCCTACAAATGGTGAGTGTGATGCAATGCAAGTGGAATGAACCAAAGGACAGTATCAGGCAGATACAGCACGATTGGGTGGCTTGACCGCTTGTTGACTCGAGAAACGCATCTTATATGTGATATTGGCGTGCCACTAATATATCGATGATCGATTGTTTTCATAGCCGTAATTGGAAGGAGCATACGACGGCTAGAAACAAACACAAAGTGCACCACGGCAACCCACTTCCCATCAATGCTACCCACTCCTTCCGTCAGGTTGAGCCTGCATCTCTCTAATAAAGGCGGTGTAAATTTAAAGATTATCAGCTACATTGAAAAGATATGTGCTAAGGGTGAGCTTCCTCCAACAATTCTTGCGATCGCAATGACAGCCGGGGAAACGACAAGATAGTTGTGTTGGTGTAGTAAAATTCTAAGTACTCGTAATACCGTACTTCCTCGAGCGGAATGGTCGTGCAGATAGCACGGCATTCAGGGTTGGACTAGGGACTCGGGAAAGTATTGTGTTACCTAGGTATGGTGTCCAACCGTAAATGTTCCACTGTCGCACCGCAAACACTATTGTAATACAGAGTGTAGTGTACGGGGGCTCAATCAGCCTAAAGTGGAGAAAATAGAAAGGCATTAATGGGTAACTTCGAAAACGTGAACAAAGTCCGGGCAGTCATTCGTCTTAGGAAAGTGAGGTTGCAAGGTGACGAGTGGGAGTGATTCAAGTCTTGCATGGCATACTTACAAATGCGATGTTTGGCAAGATATTGTTTCTGTTTTCGTGGCTGAGGTAGTACATTACTGTCTGACGAACTTACAAACAGCTGACAGGCGTCTGAACCGTCATATTGATGTGGAAAGTCGGCCTGAGAAAATGCCATGTACTTAGGTATGCTAAATAGAACATCGCCATTTCTGGCAATGCGAAATACAACTCATTGAGCCTAATGTCAACGCTAATCTGAATATGGCATATAGTATGTAAAGGGAAGCAACAAGATGATCAGGGACTACTTCCTGGTTGCTTCGCGAGGAGATTTGAAGACAATTGATGCAGCTTTCGGGATGCAATTGCAGTCTGTAGCAGGCCACAAAATTATAGGTTGATGTCAATTGCTTGGGCGAAGTATGAAACAGGGCCGTGTCCTTGGCTCAATATAAATCCCGTGACAGTTTTCGAACCTGATGACGAGGGCATTGTATTTATTGTGTGATTGTACAACGGGGTTGCGATGAGTAGCCATGTCGCACAACAGACTCTTGACAGTAAAGTATACACTGTCACGCAGCCTACAAAAAAAAGAGTAAAACCAAGAGACGCATTCTGTATAATGTCAATTGACATTTGTTGGGTGAACTACCTGTGATGTAGTAGGCCTCGTAGACCACGGTGAAAACAGTGTGGGAAGTTGCTCCTCACCCTGCACAGACTAAGATTTATCACTATAGTGCCAGCAATGGGCAGAAGACTGATGACTTGTACAGTCCCATGTCACACGTTCCGAGCAACCCGCCCAGCAGTCGCTGTAGCCTTGTGGCTCGTTGGCGATTTTCAAGCGTTGTAGAATATCTAATTATGATTAGTCAATATTCCGATGTAACGATTAATACGCCTTCATGAGCAGACTTTGACCTTAGTAGTATAGTCTTTCAACTGTGGCAATTAAGTTGTCAAAACGATATTCAATTACAGCGTTGACACTAGTTTCCATCCAACGTAGGTTTGTTCCAGTCAAGGTGACTCGGAGCGCTAATATGTATGACACATTTGTGTGGCAATGTTGGCATCTCAGCAACCTTTTCATTCACACGCCTTGCAACGCCGATCGCAATTGGAGTCAGGAATCGTGGCAAAAAAACCAACCCAAGGTGTATCATGTGCGCCTAAACCCAAACAGGAAGAAGACCAAAGTTCCAGGGACGCACGAATTCCATATTGATGAGCAGAAAACAACGAGAATGAAATCAAAACACAAGGACTTGATGGTAAAAACTAATCCCAATTGACAAAATTGGATCCATCTCCTTGGTCCTCAAGAGACTGTGTAAAGTCTGTACCTTGAAAATCGAAGAAAGCGTTGTAATCGGTGTTGCCGGGTGTAAGGAAGGCCTCATTGGTAAAGAAGCCGTCTGAAGGCATAGTGGATGAGGGGGTATCATTGCTTTCGGTCTTGATATTTACACCAGCCGCAGAGGTTGCATCGCCAGGCATTATCTTACCAAGTTTAGGAGAAACATTAGGATTATACGTGTACGACGTAGGAAATGGTTGAGGAAGATTGTCACTACCAGCCATGAACAGGGCGGTGCGGGGATCGTTAGGATCAAGCGATGACCCAATGAGCTGCTGCGACTCCGGGGGTAGTGACATTGTCAAAGGATTTGAGTTAAGCACTTGCGAACTAAATGGGAGGCCGGCTGAATTGTAAGGAAAAGCAGGTGCATTGATGTCATTATGCCATAGTGGGGTAACCTGACCAGAACAGGTACCCGATGAGGCTGCCAGCGGAGAAGCAACTAGG
This sequence comes from Phaeosphaeriaceae sp. PMI808, assembly GCA_021365335.1. NCBI lineage: Eukaryota > Fungi > Ascomycota > Dothideomycetes > Pleosporales > Phaeosphaeriaceae > Phaeosphaeriaceae sp. PMI808. The sequence goes on from JAJTIZ010000029.1 coordinate 439,044, forward strand.
AGGGGTGATGCGGAAGTAGCTGTCCTAGAGACGGTAGGACGCGTCTTTTCGTCTGATCCGGCTTGGTGCGGCTGCTCGAAAGCGTTAGGTGGTAGAGACATCCTCCTGAAGGAATCTTGTGGAGTGGTGATACCGGCAGGTGCAGATTGTAATGAGGGCTCAAAGTTTGCTGTTGCCTGTGGGAGTTGAATAGAAAGGGAACGTTGATGCGAATTGCGTTGATGTGGAATTTGGTAGGGAGCCTGCCTGAAACCCTGCAGTTGAGGAACGTTTGAACCAAAAAATTGCACTTGCTGGGTAACGCCATGCTGAGGCGATGAGGAATTGAACTGCTGGGGTGGAAGCATGGATGGATTCAGCCAGTTGTTTGCCTGTGGGAATGAACCAGGGTTTGGTGCGAGTTGACCATTGTACTGCTGGAACGAAGGGTTCTGATACTGTGACATGAACATATTTCTGACGCCATGCTGGGTTGCAATGTAGTCATGCAGCTTCTTGTTGAACATGACAGATGTCGTGTGCAAGTGGGCGTTTAGACGCTGGTATTGGGCAGGTAAGTCATCATCCTCTTCCTCGTACATTTCCTCGTTGATGACATCCTGCTCAGTAACGCGCAGAGCCCGGCCAGTTCGCTTCTTGTGAATTTCAGAAGCTCTGCGCGCCGACTCAATGCGTGCCTCTAGACTGCGATCGCTGCGTCGTGATGCAGCAATGTATGCACTGGATATGATCAGTATTCGGTTTCTACATGAATGATTTGGGAGGAAGAAAAGGTCAACCTACCGTTCTTGGTTCTCTTCGTGAGTGCGCTCAGTCTTGACTGGCCTGGTCGTGGCGATGGTGCGCCGTTCAACAGGCATGGTGGTGATGGTGGTGGTGTGTGACTGGCGGGTGTTGGCCGAGACGGAATTGGTAGACAGCGTGACACGAGATTTTTTTTTTTTTTTTTTTTCCTTCAAGAGGGAACGGGGTCTAGTCGTCTAGCAACGACAGTAGACTACGGCAATTACAAGAAGAGTCGATGGAGGATGAAGAGACAGACGTTGGGTTGGGATGGCGAGGAATTTCTAGTGTTAGGAGGTAAAGAGGGGAAGGTGGCGAGTTCACTGGACAGAGACAGGGCGGAGCAGGTGCGGAAAATGGACCGAGCGAAAGGCGGGCTAACAGAAGCCCGCCCGCTCACGTACCATGTCTCTTCAAAACACGACCACAAGTCAGGTGGGTACTGCTAGACAAAGCTGTGATGGAGCCTGCAGCGGCAGACTGACCCGAGCAGGCCTGGTTGGTTGTTGGTAGTTGGTCCAACAAGGTTTCAGGCCAGCCAAGTCCAACCGCCCAAAGACGGTATTTGTGTGCTGGATCAAACTGCCTTTTTTTGGGTTGGTTTGGTGGTCACATTTCAACACGGTTTGCGAAGCTCAGGTTTTCTGCAGCTGAACTTGAGGATGGATACCATACCCAGGTAATGTTGGCCAAAAAAGCGAATCGACCATGGTAAAGCCCCATGATCGGGTTGAAGAGCGGCTGCTACTTTGCCGATACGTGTGGAGACGATCTGTGTCCGCCGATCGAAGCTCTGCGGCAGATCACTAGTGGTGCGATGACAAGGTACCCGAGAATGCCCATGCCCAGGCGTAATGTGCTGTATCTACCTTCTACCGGCATCCTTGCAGAGGGCGGCAGTCTGCCATACCGTAGGGAAGCTGGCAAAGGGGCCCGCCTCTGGACTTGACCATCTGCCCGCTGTATTCCTACCTAACTATTTAGGTATCTACAGTAATTATCAGGAGAAAAGCAAAGTGTGGTTTCACCACGGTCAAGGCCACCCTACTCCATGAACGGCTTGTAAAGCTTTTTTTTAAGTGCCTAGATTTGGCTACCTACGTAACCGCACTGAAAATAGTGGTAGAGGGATTTTGACTTCCCCAGTTTGCTGTGATTTGTCAAACCTCATAGTTCGTCATGTATCTGATCGGCAGGGAACCCTGGCTAAAGCCCCTATCTCCTAGATACGCGAGCCTTATATCGGGTTAGCCTCGATCTGATCGCACCCTCCACTTTCCAGCCACGCGTTTACTAGAGAAGTAATTTTACTCCTTTTAATTAGATAACATTCCGAGGAGTCCATCAGTGTTAGTGTCGTGTCATAATCTCCATCCCGCAGGTGCTCTGACTGGTCCGGAGGCTCCTCCCAGCGCAAGCCTGAAGAATTTCAGAGCCAAACATTACTAATCGACGGCCAGGTTTTAGCCATTGCGTCGAATCGGATCACTCTTGTGTGAATTGAATGCCTACCTAGGTACCTCCTAGTATATCGCACGATGCGCAACCACCAAACAAGCCTCCGAGACTCGTTTATAGCACCGACCTCGGTGTCTAACTGTCTAACACCGCTTCTGCTATTTATCTCACTAGGAATTCGAACCGCTTAGATGCGGTTATGTGGTTTCTCCAGCAGCACTTATCTGCCTGCTGGTACATTAAGATCTGACCGGTCGTTCTCACCGAAATGGACCCAAGCTCTTTAAAGCACATCTCGTGGCCTTTGATTTGAAATGGCTGTATTTTGTCGGCAATCATTGTCCGCCATTGACAATTCGGGCTTTATATCAACATAAAATAATGTCCGATTAGATACTTCTCTTGCTCAAAGGGTGCAGAGTAAGGGTTGTTGCAACCATTTCTACAAGGCATCTCAAGTAAGACTGGGTTTGCTCAACTTGGCAGCACGCTCTACCACCGCCATCACCACGACCACCAATTAGCGAGACATCTATACTACTGCTCCTTTTTCTACAGACGCTGTGCCCCCTCTCAAATTTTCGTGTTTAGCGGAGGAGAGAATGAAAGTGGATTATAACTCGTTAGTGTACACCATGCACCAGGAGTACGCTAATAGGTACGGCACACAATCTATTAGCAAATATGTCTTCAGTCTTACAACATTCCCCGCGCGTGTATATAGAAGAACTAAGTAAAAGGATTCCCTTGAGTCTAGGGTGCGCAAGCTAATTTGAGACGTTAATTATTAGTAAGGCGCGGTGTCTACCGAACCGTTGGCCGAAGTTTTCCACTGTTGCCTATGCTTACCGGGTCGCAGCACTCCAAAAATCAAACCAAACTGTTCCTGCAGAGCAACGACATTCGACTCTGCCAGGTCATACCGAGCTCTTAATACCCCAATCTCCAAGCTTTCGGCCAGGTTCCCCGAAGTTCAATAGACAGGCGCTGGAGAAACCCATGTATTCATACTCTAGTTCAGGGCTTCCAATCTAGGTAAACGATTGCGATCCAAAGTTCCTGATTCTTTGAATACATCAAGAACCTATATTTTCTGCTGTAGGTGAATTTGTGTTTTCCATATCACTAGCACCTTTGCTTAGGATCTCCCTATCATCACATATTTCTCTCTTAGCATAACTGTGAGGCTATATATACTTCATAGTAGCATCACAATATCACAGACAAGACCTCAAGCGGAAGAAGGCGATTGAGGAATTTACCTATAGCCACAGCGGTATGCTCATAACAATAATATCATGTGATCAGCGTGCCAGCAACAGAGAAGTTTGGGCTTTAAACGACACAAGACATCCAAACTACCTAATCTTTGTCAAAGGGTATGCTAATTATATAAAACATAGAACCCACTAGCGATTCCACTCTAGGCTTCAACTGTCCAGATATAGTTTACAGATAACCCCAAGGCCCGTTTTTCTTCTGCCCTTAATTAGATAAGTATCGGCTATGCCTAATTTGCCTTGTTAATAAAACGTGGACTTGATACTTTATAGTAGCCTAGTCTATGTAAGCTGTATCTGACAGATTTTTAGCATTACGAAGTACCTTCTGATTCAAATGAAGTCTATTATTTTCAACAGTTATCTGAATCGAGTTCCTGTATCTGATGTAATAAGTCTCGACAGGTATTTGCGATGGTTCTCAGACACAGCTACTTCACAGTCAGATTCTCGATGATTAAAAATTACTAAACATTGGGCAAGTAAGCTTGGACTAAATCAAAAGGTCATTTAAATCCGGTAGTGAGTACTAGGGCTCTTCCTTGACACGGAAATAGAAAAAGAACGCATATGAAATACCAGGGACTGATTAGAAATAATGCAAAAGCATCTCCCCCTATAATCTAAAAAGATTCTTGAGTTGGAATATGCAAGTTAGTATATTAGAGTAGTGGTCCAGCTAGCCTTGGAATGTTCAAGCATAACCTTCCTCCACATAGATCTGAAAATTAAACTACGGAAAGTTGTTTAAAATACCTCTCGATTAAAAGATTTATAGTAGTAAGCTGATACCTTCTAATTTTAGAATATTTAACTCTTTCCTTACTACTAGTAGTTCTTTAGAGGTAATAGCTACTAGTGTAGTAGTAGGCTAGTAAATAGGTAAGGGTTGGGTTAGGGTTAGGTTGGATTACGTAATAATCTAACCTAACCTAACCTAAGTTTACTAGGTTAGCGCTAGTAATAGGTTAGGTTAGGTTAGGGTCGTACGAGCTCTAGGTTTAGGTTAGGTTAGTATAGACTAGGTTACCTTAGGTCTAAGTAATATATATTTCGTATTAAATATATTTTATTTTATTTTTACTAATAAGTATAATTATATTATTATAGTAAATAATCTTAGTATATATAAAATACTTAATACTTATAATATTATATAATATTATATAACCTAATAGGTACTCTAATCTAACTTATACCTATACTAGTACTAGATTCAACTAAACCTATACCTAGGGCCTATATAACTCTAACCTAACCTAACCTAGAGGGGTAGGAACTTTAACCTAACTTAAACCTAGAGTCTATATAACTCTAACCTAATCTAACCTATTAATAGGTACCTCTAACCTATTTACTAGCCTATATAGTAGAGTTACCTAAAGCTCTATTAAACCTAATACTTAAATAGTACTATAAAATATATATATTATTAATAATCTAACTACTTTTTAGCTATTCTTCTTCTTTTATATCTCTTACTACTAGCTTCTTAACCTAAACCCCTTTTATATAAAGTAGTAACTAGAAGATAATAGTACTTATTATAGGTTATAATAGATAGTAAAGAGATAATAGTTATTTCTAGAAAGAGAGTTAATTAATAAAATAATACTTACTAAACTATCTTTATAAGAGGAGTACTCTTTATATATAGGTATAGTATAGTCTCTTCTTAGGAGCTTAGTATTACTATCTAAGTTATATAATATAGAGTCTCTTTATAGAGCCTCTATTATAGAGCCTTTCCTCCTAGCTAATATCCTTATTAGCTTTTATTATAATCTTATTAAAAACCCTTAAACTATATAGGAAAAGAGAAAAGAGTATTTATATATATTATAATATAGTTTATAAGTAAGTAGTATACCTAAGTAAGTAGTATACTCTCTCTATAAAAACGCCTATATAATAATAATATATAATACCTTAATAACTATAACCCTAGAGACTCTATACTAAAGCTAGTATATAGCTTACTATCCTAGATCTTAAAAGTAAGTAGATTAAGAGTATATAGCTTACTAAGAAAGTCTATAAAGTCCTATAAACTATAATATAATAATAACGTAATAGAATATACTTTTAACGCGATTATAAGCTAAAGTTAAAATACCTAATAAAGCTAGAAGAGGAGGTAATTATAGGGCGTATACTTAAAGAGAGCCTATAAGGTATACTACTCTTAAAGGCTAATATATAAGATATAGCTAATAGACTACTAAGAGAGTATAGTAGGAACTCTATAGGTAAGAACTAAGTTAATAACTTTATTAAGCGTATACCTAAGCTACGTATATAATAGAGCTATCTATATAATTACTAGTAAGCTATCTATAAGGACCTAGTAATTATCTATCTATAGTTTATACTAGTATAGTTAATAAAGGTAAAGTATAGTATTATAGATAAGAATATATAGAATTTTAATAAATCTAGCTTTATAATAGGTAAGATATCTTCTTAGCTTATAGTTATAGGCTTAGAGAAACCTAGAAAATAGAAAAAACTATAGCCTAGTAATTATAAGTAGGTTATCCTAGTATAAGGCGTTACTATAATAGAGTATATTATCCTACTCTTTCTTATCTTTATAGGTAAGATTCTTATCTCTACTTAGTATACTAATCTACCCTATAACTAGGTTATTAGTATCTCTTCTACTAATTAGATTAATAATAATCTTATACTAGTATAGCTTAAGTACTTTAACGCCTATATAAAGGTATTCTTTACTAGAGTATATAGGCTACTTATTATTAATAGCTATAAGAGCTACTACTTAGTAGAATTCTAGGACTACTATAAAGAGAATAAGATTATTACTCTCTATATACTACCTTACTTATTATACCTACTATAACTACTTAATATTATCTACTACTTACTATTAAAGTACTACTATAGTAATAGGATATCGCTCTTAGTATATAGCTATATCTACTATATTAATAAAGATACCTTCCTACTAGCCTTTAAATCTACTTTTAAGAAGATATTTACTATAGAGAACGTTTACGTAGGGTTTTAAGGTACTAGGCTAATTCTATATAATCCTAATATAGTATTATTAAAGCTAGATATATAGCTACGTACGCTAATACTACCTATACTAAATACTATTAACTAGGAGGCGAAGATACTATATAATATCTATAAGATAGAGGTATAGTTAATACTAATCTAAAATTATATATAAAACTATTAAGAGTCTCTAGTAAGTTTATTAGATCTATAGATTAAGTAGTTAAGTAAAGGCGCTTAGTAGGTAGCTTATAATATAGTATTAGTATAGGATATTAGGGGGTAAGATAGTATATATAGCACGAGTAGTATAGTTATATATTAATATATAGTCTACCGAGTATAAACTATAGAGGGTCCCTATTATATAGGAGGGAGCTACGCTAAGTACTATAGAGCTTAGCGTATAGAATACCTCTTATACTAAATCTATATTAGTTCTACTAGGCCCTCTAGATATACCTAAGAAGAGATAAAAGTAAAGATAGGAAAAAATAAAGATAGTAAAATAGTAAAGAACTATAGCCTATTAATTAAAATAGAAAACTATATATTATTAAGCTTATAGTCTCTTCGTTACTTACGCGCTATCGCGAGATCCTTTAGCGCACTCTATTAGAAAACTTTAGAAAACTTAATTAAATCGCATTCTTCTATTACTAATAGTTATTACTAATTATTATCGCTATTATAAAATCCTTTAGTGTAATCTTTCTATATTTCTTTATATTTCTTTTACTATAATCTCTAGCCCTCTTTATTATTTCTACGCAAGGGTTTACGCCTACTATATTAGTATTAGTCGCTTTTATAGTCTATATAGTACTTTAGGAGTTTAGTATAAGTACTATCGCTCTAAAGTTATTATACCTACTATATTAGTATTAGTTACTTTTATAGTCTATATAGTACTTTAGGAGTTTAGTATAAGTACTATCGCTCTAAAGTTATTACTATAGGTATTTAAGTTATAAGAAAACTAGGATTTATTCTAGGTAGCCCTCTAACTTATTATTATTCTTATAAGCGTCCTTGAATATATCCTTTTATAGCGCCTTCCTTCCCTTTAATATATTATGAAGCTAGAGTAGGCCTAGGTTCCTAGTCTTTCTATAGCGTAGGTAGCTACGCTTATCGTACTAGTATTCGTTTTTATAGTTATTTAGGGACTATATTACTTCTCTAAGGGTAAATCTAGGGTATCCTAAGTAGCCTACTTTATTATTTCTATACTCTATTAACTCTTATTCTATAAAATCTATTAGGTAATTTAGGAAATCTTTAAACTTAATATAGGTAGAGGCTTTTAGTTATTTTAGGCTAGTAGCGTCTCCTTCTATTACGCTATAGTCACTATTTTCTATACCTTTACGTTTTACTAGTAGCGTTCCTAATTTCTCCGCGCTAGGTTTATTTATGCTAAGCTCGTTAGTATTAGTATTACTAGGTTTACCTATATTTAGGTTAGCTTTTATACTAAGTTTATTAGTATTAGTATTAGTTTTTACGTTAGCTTCTACGCTAAGTTCGTTAGTATTAGTATTAAGATTATCTATAATTAGGTTAGACTAGCTAATAATCTCTTTACTATATAGGGTAAATAGGTTATTATTATTATCTAGATTATCTATTCTCTTACTTTAGGTATTATTAATCTAGGTAATTTATATACGCGCTTTCCTCTTTTTTAAGAGCTTTTTTAGCGTAGTTTTAGTTACGCGAAATAGTACTAGTCTAGTATAAACAACTACTATATTTTTATTAAGCTAAATAAGTAGGTTTACTTAGTAGCCTATATTATTTAATAGTCCTAAAATAGAACTATCCTATAACTATCTTTTTAAGTTAGTTAGTAGTAGCTATAATAACTCTAGGTTAAAAAGGTCCTCTAGGACTTCTAAGTTATTTATTTATTCTATAATACTTTAGACTTATACGCGAATACGAGTATTAGTTATATCGAACGCGTCCTTAAAACGCTTAACGTAGAAATTAATAAGCTAGTTCTCTTTAGTCTTCTAATTTATTATAGTTATCTATACTAGTTTAGTTTACTTTAGTAGGTTACCTATATATTATTATCTTAGTAGTATTAGGTTTATAATAGGCTTATATCTTATACCTATCTTTAATCCTTCTAGTACTATATAGGCGTCTAGGTTATTAGCAATCTTAGTAATAGTTAGGCTCCTAGTATTATTACCTAGTCTAGTATAAACTCTATATAATAGAAAGTTCCCCCTATTATCTATATAGAGGTTTAGCTGAAAAAATCGTTTTACTATTTCTTTATTCTAAGTAATAATAGTATTTCTACTTTCTTACTATCCTTATTAATAATAGCGCCCTTAGTATCTATTCCCTTACCTACTTATAAGTAGAAGTATATATCTATCTCTAGTAGGGTAAAATCTATTACTATAAGTATACTTACTAACTTTAAGTATTCTAGATAACTAGAGACTTTAGATCTAATAAGTACCTATACGCTAGTAGTATATTTTATAGCGTAGAACTATACTTTATATAGATATTAGTTAGTATTAGCGCGCGTACTATTAATAGAATAAGACGTTATACTTTATCTATAGCTATTTACTCTAGTAGGTTACTTAAGAGCGTTGTATATCTTCTACGAGTAGGTATAGTATAATTAATATATAGTATCGCTTCCGCTACCTAAGTATTTATTCTATATTCTTATCTAAGATAGTATTCTTTAGTCCTCTTATACTAGTTTTTAGTACCTTTATAGAGGTTCTAGGTATAGAGTCTATACTAGGAGTAGACCTAGAAATTTACTATAGTAGCGTCTTATATATTATTTCCGCGATATTCTATAGTTATAGTATAGTATATTAGGTAGGTACTTATATATACTTACCTAGTTAGTACTATAGCTATTATATTAGTCCCTATAGGTTCCTCTTAACTTCTTCTTCCTAAGCTTTTATTAGTTTATCCTATACTATACTATAGTCTTTTAGTATTATATATTTTAGCGTAGCACCGAATAGGCTAGTAGGTGCGTTGTATAGGGGGAGAGTCTATTCTAGTACGTTTTCTATTTATACTCTAATATCCTTTAATACTTTATCTACTATTACTTAGAGTAATTAGCGTACTTCTTATAATATATAAGTATTTAGTAGTTATAGTAAGAATTTCTAGCTACTTTTATTATACTATTCTCCTAAGGTCACGACTTATAAAGCTATATATCGTATAGCTTTAGTTATAAATTCTATAGTCTATACGAGCTTTTACGCTACTTTACTAAGTTACTATTATATTTCCTTATTTTTATAGGCTTTATTAATTCTTCTATATTCTTAGTACTTTCTATTATTTAAACTATAGCGTTTACTATAGTCTATTATTACTAGCGTATTTCTATAGTTATTTGCGTTGAATTATCTATTTTAGCTTATTACTAGTATTTATAGTTTAGCTAATGCGCGAGCTTTATACGCTATGCGTCCTTAGTCTTTTCTAACTCTATTAATACGTACTATATTAATACGTCCTTTATAATAGCTTCCTACTATCTAGTTTAAGCTAAAGAGTCTATTATTTATTACTAGTATATATCTACTATTTCTACTAAACCTCCTCCCTACTAGCGTAAGTCTATATTTATATATTTAATTACTTTCTATAGTAGAAAACTAAGGTCGCGTAGATTTATATTACTTAGGGCTAGCGTTAATTAGTATCCTTTTTTAGTAAATATAGATAGTCTATCTACTAATTTCTCGCTAGTATATAGTCTTAGTTCCTAAGCTATATCTAGCTACTATAGTAGCCTTCCTACCTCTACGAGTTATTCTAGCGTAGGTAGGGTTAGTAAATAAGTTGCGTTTAGCAAAGTCTTAGCTAGTTACCTAATATAGCTCGCTATTATTTTCTTATAGTAGTTTCTATTATTAGTAGAGGGGTAGTTACTTTCCTTCTATATTCGTTAATTTACCTTTTAGTAGAGTAGGGTTTAAAATAGCGTAGGTATTATATAATTAAAGTGTATAAAGAAATTATATAGTTAAAAAGCTTATATAGGTTATATAGGATTTTAAATACTTAGGTCGTATTTAAGTAAGAGAGCGTTTACGTCGCGTTTAGGTAAGAGAGTATTTATTTTATAGTAAGAGAGTAGTAAGAGCGTAAAAACTTATATAGAGCGTAAAAACTTATATAGAGGTAGGTATAGTAATTAATTTTATATAGTTAGGTTATTAATTATATTTTTATTAGTTTTTTACACTATTATATATTATCTATAGCGTAGGTAAAAAGGTATATAAGGTATAAATTATATAAAGGAAAAGATTTTAAGAAAAGAAATAAAGTTCGCTTAAATTACTAGATTATTAGATATTTATTATATAAACGCTATATTACTTAATTATATAGAAAAAAATAGTTATTATAAAGTTATAGATTCTCTATAAGTAGGGCTAGCCGCCTAGTATTTTAACTCGTAGAAGTTTTTATCTTATCCTAGTACTTATACTATAAGTATTATTATTAGTAGGAGGCTTAGTTAGGAATAGGCGTAATATTCTTATATATTATTAGGAGCTATCTAGGTTCTACGCTACTTCTTTTATAGTTAGTATAGCCTATTAGTATTGTTTCTACTTTTTACGCCTAATATTATCCTTATCTTATTTTTCTTATAAGGTTTTAGGGTAGTTATTATTATACTCCTTTATAAGGTCTTTTACGCTAGTAAGGTCTTCTTCGCAGTACTATTAGTTATAGATTAATCCCTATCCTTTCTATCTAACTAAGTACTATCGTTAGCCTATCTTCTTATCTATCTTTTATCCTAGGAGTTACTTAATTTTATAGAGTAGAAATTCCTTATCTATAGCGTTAACGGTTCTTAGTATAACTTAAATATATAGTTAAAAGGATCTATGCCCTTAGGTAGTAGTTCGAGTTATAATACTAATACTATAGGGTATATTTTTATATTCTCTAGTAGGTTAAGGTAGTAGGTATTATTACTAATTTTACCTATAACTTTAAGTAGTAATAACTATTAGGTATTAAGTTTTCTATTTAAATATCTATATACCTAATATCTATAATATAGATAGAGTATAACCTAGTTACTAATATTTAGGCGTAGTAGCTTATAGTTTATATTATATTAGTATTTTATATTAACTACTATAAAAGCTAGCGCTTCCTTTACTATATTATAGTATTACTAGCGTAGAGCTTAAAAGTCGCGTTTAGGTATATCTATTAGAGCTAGTAGTAGGTCTTATAGGTTAAAACCTATAAGTTACTCTAATAGTAATACCTAGTAGTAGCGCTTTTAGTAGTATTAAGCGAAAACTATATATAAGGTAATACTACTTCCTAGTCTACGTCTACGTTAGCTATATAGAAATATTATAATATAATTCTATAGTTTAATTTATTCTTTAGACTACCTATTAGTCTATAGGTACTACGCTATTAATATAAGGTATTTTATTATAGTTTTTTTAAATATAGCTTACTAAAGTTCGCTAAGGAAATATTAGTCTTAATCTAATATAACTACTTTTAGTATACCCTACTTATGCGCTATTAAGGCTTCTATTAGCGTAGCTCCCTATTCTATAGTAGACTAATTAGTCTTACTAGGGATTAGTAGGATACGCTTTATCTACTTATAGGTTACTATTATAAGTACATTATTTCTATTTTTACTTACTAGTAGTATAGTAACTAGGTCTATAGTAATAGTATAAAAAGGTATACCTAGGGATTATATTAGTTCTATTACGCTATATAGTTAATACCTCTCTATATAGTTTTAAAGGTACGCTAGTAGTAGTATATATACTTTTTTAAGTATTTTATAAGATAGTATATAAATATTAATAAGTTTATACGTTAATATATCCTATAGAAACCTTAATAGAAATAGTTATGTATACTATTTCGAATACCTCTTTTATTAGCACTTTTAGTATATATAAGCGTTCTATACTATTAATACTATTAATAAAATAGAGTATATTATTTCTATAGATAAAATTAATACCTCTAAGCTAGTATAGCGCAACGTTAGCGTTATTAGTACTAGCTATAAGCTAGTTAGCGTCTCTATCCTCTAGGTTATCTACAAGTATATCTAATATTTACTTCTAGTATAGGTTTCTTTATATACTATTAAGCTTATCTTTAAAATTATCGTTAAGAGTAACTAGTAAGCGTTAAATACGTATATTAGTCTACTAACGTATTTAGAGGACTAGAATATACTACCTAGTTCTACTTCTATAGTAAGCTTTTAAGCTAATATTATTATCTCTATTACTTTACGTAAGCTACTATAGTACTAGTATTCTAGGTTATTAAGTATATTTATTATTAGGTCCTTCTACGCTACTTACCCTTATAGTAGCTTAGGTAGTCTAGTATAAAGTATATAACCTAGTCTATACTTAACTATTAAGTTTAGGAATATCTATAAGTATTAGGCGTATTAGACGAGTCTAATATTTAGCTTATCTAAGGAGCTAGAAGTAAGATACTTCTATTAAGTAATTGCTATAACTATACTATAATCTATAAATATATATATCGTCGCGATAAAGCTATAGTATAGCGTAGTTTCTTTACTACCTAAATAATAGTAGATATCTTAAGCTCTATAGGGTAGTAGTTTATCTCTACTACTAATAGTTACTTAGAAAGGAAAAGAATAGGTTGAATTAACCTATCTAGGAAATCTTTAACTTTCTTTAACTAGACTATAGGGCTATTTACTATACCTTTAAAACCTAGTAGAGCTAGTATATTTTCTAGAACTAGGTCTAAATCGCCTTATACGTAGTATATAAAAATACTAATTCCTATTTCTTTAATATCTATTTCTAGTATAATAGTTATTTTAGATTAGTATAGTATAGCTTTATATTACGTATAAGTACTATCTATATAGCGTAAAAAGCTATAGTTATATCTATATATAGTTTAATATAAATATAATCCCTAAACTCCTTCCTTTAGTATTTACTACCTAGGGCTTTACGTATAAGTTCTATCTTAAGGTCCTATAATAGTACTAATAGCTACGCGAAATATAGAACTTTATCCGTAAATAGCTAACTACTCTAATATAGGTTTCTAGCTTAGACGCGTTAGTAGGAACTATATTTAATTTATTACTACTATTCTCTCTTAGTAGTTACTATACCTAGTATCTACTTTCTATCCTAGGATTATAGTAATAGGTATCTAATATAGTATTTAGCTAGGTTAAGTAAGAAATAGAGCCTATCTAGTAATTTAAATACTCTATAGAGTAGTCTTTATACTCTTCTAGGCTTAATAAATAAATAATAAAATTATTAATATAACTTATATAAAGTCGTGGAACTCGCGTATAATATCTTCTATCTAGCGCTATACGTATTATATTAAGTTAACGTATCCTATTACTATAATAAAGATACTCCTAACCCTAATAGCTATTAATAGTAAACTTATATCTATCTTCCTTAGCATAAGCTACTAGTAGAAAAATAATATACTATTAATAATACTTATATATATAGAGCCTTAAATATCTTAAATAATATTAGCCTATTTTTATAGTAGGTAAGAGTCCTTAAGTACTACTTTATTTAGAGCGTAGAGATTAATAACTAGCCTTCCTTTCTACGTAATATTACTATCTTTATCTATAACTATTTTCTAGACTATAAAAACTAGGTATCTAAAATAGGTACCTTCTATACTTTAGCTTATCTTACTATTAATATAAGCTAGTTAAAGAGCTTATCTATAAGCTATTACTCCTCTAGCGTAAGGTTATATAGTTAGATATTAAGTTTAATATTTTCCTAACCTAGATTAGTAGGATTCTTATATAGTAGTCTTTACTTATATTAATAGTAGATTATTAGTCTAAAAAGAGAGCTGGAAGCTATTATAGAGTAGAGCTAGTTTTACTATATTTACTAAGTATAGTATACTATATAAGTAGATACTACTTAGTAGCTTTATTTTATTTTTAAACCCTACTATACTAGGTATAGCTACTACTAGCACTAGTAACTTATAGACTTAAAGTAAGCGTCTATATCTACTAGATAAGTATATCTAAGTAGTATAGAGTTTTATATAATAACTAGTTTATTTATATTATTTTAGTATAGTATTATTTTAGTATTTAAGTCTATAATAGCTAAGTATACTACTATAGAATATTAGCGTGTAGTATAGGTAGAATTAAGATTATACTCTATTAGTAGGGGCTTAGTAGGTTATATTAGGATGAATACTACTAATTAAGGGGGTAGTACTATCTATCCTTTTATAAGGATTTTATATATAGGCGCTAGTTACTTTGCTTTAGTATAGCTATAACTAGAATATAGATATTTTAGAATATAGTAGGATTATACCTTACTTACTAATATCTATAACTGCGTCTTTAGGGCCTAGTATATCTATACCTAGTAGGAGGCCTACTTTAAGGTTCTATACTATTTATAGTTCGACTTATATAGCTATAAATACCTCTTTACTATTACTAGTCTAACTACTAGGTATATAGTACTTTTAGCATAAGTATTATATTAATATATACGTCCCTAATACCGCGTAGTATTATTAGTTTTTCTATTACTATTATTTACGTATTTAGCGTATATTACTTTAGAAAATCTTAGTTAATAAGTATAACTAATGCGCTAGTATTAGGTATAACTATAATATTAGGGCTTCTATATTAAGTTTAACTACTATCCTTAGGTAATACTATCTATACTATCCTAGTATATCTTAATCTTATATAGGGCGTAAAGAATATATTACTAGTATATATTAGTATAAATAAGAATAGTTAATTTACTATAGTAGGTTTATAAGAGTAAATTATAGGTAAAGATAGGTTATCTAAGAGCTTTAATTATAATTCTATAGCTTAGGTATCTATATAAACTAGAACGCTAGGAGGAAATTTAGTTTAAACGCTAAAAACTTAAATTAAAGGTATATTAGCTTTATACTATATAGTATCTAGCTAGGCGCTACGCTATCTCCTAAGGGAGCTACGTAGTACTATCGCTAGGGGGCTTACTTATATATAGTATAAGGCCTAGTAGTTTTTTAGTTAATCTATAGCCTTAGCTACGCTAGTAAAGTAGCTAGTATCCGTAAATAATTATATAACTTATTCTTTAATATAAATAATTCTATATATATAGAGTATATCTATAGCGCTATAGGTTCCTTACTTATATACTTATATCCTATAAAAGATAGCTTACCTATTACTATTCTAATAAAGTATACTAGATTAGTACTATCTATATTATAGTATAGTATACGTAGTAGCGTTAGCTCTTATATTAGGAGTATATCGCGAGTATCCTTATACTTATTATTATCGTATTCCTTACTATAGTACGCTAGGTTAATATCTTATTTATCTCTACTATTATACCCTTCTATTAGTATAGATTACTACTAGTTAATAAAGTAGCTTAGTTTACTATTATTAGTATAGGCGTTAGCATTTTAGATATATTCTTTAGAGATAATAAAACTATCTTATAGGCGTTAGCACTACTATAGTAGTCCTCTACTATATTATTAAGGTATATTTCTATTCTAGTACTAGGGGTATTAATTTTACTACTATATATATTATCCCTACTATTATTAGTTATACTATAAAATATACTATCCTTAGGTATTTTATTACCTAATTCCCCTATCTAGCTGCGTAGAAATATAACCCTATAGTAGGACGTTTAAGCGTCCTTACTAGTAGTTATTAGGTCTTAGATTTAGTTATAACTAGAAATTTAACGTATTATAAGGGTAGTATAGTAGTCGATATATATTAGTTAGTACGCTACTAACTTAATAGCTAGTAGATTACTAACTAGAATACTAACGCTATCCCTATCCTTATCTAGTATAGAGTTAGTACTAACCTTTAGGTACCTACTCCTTTAGTACTTTAGCTTAGGCTTTAAGTAATTGGATAAACTTATTATATTATATTATAGGGTTATTAGTTAGGTTAGCTATTATAAGCTTAATATTTATATTTAGCTTACTATAGATATAATCTATCTAGAACCTCTTATTACGAGCTAGGTCTATATAACCCTATTCTTATAGATTCTACGCTACTATTACTATAAATAATATAATTAACTTATTAGTAACTAAATCCTATATAGTAAACTTTATAGCTATAAGCTCTTATCCTACTTCTAACTTAGGTCTTATAAACTTATCTATAAGTAGCTTAGTCTAGTTCTCTAGTCCTTTACCTACTATTATAAATTATTTTCTACCTTTTAGTAGCTAGTATTAGTACTATACTAACGTATCTATCTCTAGGTATTTCTAGAGATATACGCGAATAATATAGTCTAGTAGTATTATAGTTGCGGCTTTTACTACTTCTAAAAAACTATAGATATACTTATATATTATCTTACCTTAATATATATAAACTCTATTATTATCGACTATTCTTAGGTTTAGGTTAAAGAAACTAACGTCCTTTATATTGAAGTAAAAATCTCTACCTCCTATTATCTTAGCTTACTTATATTCAGCCTTAATTTCTATAGTAGTTAGTACTATAGACTTATATCTATCTCTATAGTCTTATAATACTATATTTTTAATAGGTAATTAAGCTAGGAGTAGTTACGCTATTATAAAAGGAGTTAGCGTAACGTAAGCTAGAGGGATAGTATAGTATTATACTAGAGTAATACTTAGTTATAACTATAGTTATTAAAACGCTAGCTACTAGAATACTAGTTATTAAAACGCTAGCTACTAGAATACTAGTTATTAAAACGCTAGCTACTAGAATGCTAGCTACTAAGGTACTAGCTACTAAGACGTTAGTAGCTACTAAAAGATTTACTACTAATATAACTATATTAGTATTTAGTTAGTATATATTATTAGCTGCGCTAGTTATAGGTAAGTTAGTAGGTATATCGCTAGTTATTAGGGTGTTTAGTATAGTAGCTTATTTTTATAAGGTACTATTAGCCGCACTAGTAGTTAATATCTTCGCGTATTACTACTAGTATACCTTTTATATCTCTACTATTAGCTTATTATAGCGTATATAGGTAGATAATAGCTTTAGTATAGGAAAGTTACTTTCTTAGTTAGAGCTAGAGGAGGGCCTAGCTATACTAGTAGTATTAATAGTTAGGTAGGGTACTACTTATTTTACTACTACTATTACTACTATACTAGTTAAAGAGGTAGCTATAGAGAGAATCTTACGTATATACCTAGTAGAGTTATCTCTTATAAGGGTACTAAGTAAGTCTACTAAGAGTATTAAAATTAAGGTACTAAGTAAGATAGTAGAGGTTATTAAGATTAAGGCTACTCCTATAGATAATATAAAACTATTTAACTACTATTCTCGCTCTATGCGCTATACCTAGTATATACTAGTAGTATCTATATAGGCTACGCTAGTACCTACGTTTATAGTAGTAGGATAGTTACTTATAGGTACGCTATAGAGGTAGTAACTAGTACTACCTACGGTACTAGTTATAGAGTAGTTAGGTCTTATTTTATAGCCTAAAGAATAGCGAGTAGGGTTTCATTTATTCTTACTATACTTTCTCTAATATCTTTACTATAGTAGTTTTATATATCTAAGGTAGCCTATATAATTTTAAACTTTCCTTAAAACTCGTCTATTTATAGTCTACTAGTATCTAAGTATATAGCTACTCTCTCTACTATTATTAAACTTTCTAGTACTATATAGGTCTTTTCTTTAGGGCCTTAGGTTAGACGTTTACCTATTACTCCTATTAGATATCTTACTATATTAATATTAGCATTATATTACTATACTATATAAACGGGTAGCTGGTATTAAATCCTTTATACTATACTTAGGCCTTATCCTCTTGATTTTAGAAACCTTATACTAAGTAATACTAGGTCTAAGGCTATTACTATTACTATCTTATCCTTACTTAGGATTAAGAAGACTTTAGAGAGCTTAGTATATCTAAATAGTAGTCGCGCTTATAATATCTATCCTTATACTATCTATAGTTATCCTTATAATATCTAACCTTATACTATTTATAGTAGTAATACTAAAGGGAGGTAGTAACTATAGAGTACTTCTTCTCCTAATACTTTCGCGTTACTATATACTATATATAGCATATTATCTATAGTACTATTATAGGCTTATCTTTTATATACTTATTTTAGGTTCTCTTATATTAAAAGGTTTCGAGCTTAGTCTAAGGTAGAGAGTAGTAATAAGTCTTTATAATATAGGGCTTTTAAAGAGGCTTTTAGAGGTTACTCTAACGCTAGGACTAGGGACGCTAGGACTAGAGTAGGTTGCGCCTTAGGACTTCAACTAATATACTATATATCCTAGGTCGATGTCGTTAGTAGCTTATATTAAGGCCGCTTTTAGCGCTATCCCTAGCTCGCTTAGCACTAGTTTAATCGAGAAATACTAAAGTAATTCTATAGTATTCTAAAGGCTTTATTAGTATAACTTACTAATTATTATTAACTCTCTACTTTATATCTACCTCTATAGGCTTTATAGGCGTATAGTTAGGCCTTATTTTAGTTTAGATATTATAGATAGTACTAGTAAACTTAGGTAGTTTCCTTATAGTAGACTATCTAACTAGCGTCTATATAACTAGTATATTATTAATAGTAGTAGGTCTACTTT